>QRFJ01000108.1:1494861-1808144 GCA_006176705.1 Cocos nucifera | reverse complement strand
GATGATTGCACAAGAGGGCTGTTGAGTGCATAGGGACAGCGGGGAACATACAGGAGGGCATTGCCGTGAGGTTTGCCAAGGCTTGGGAGCACCAAGGTGGAGATTGTGAGGATTTATGGTGCTCCCAAGCCTTGGAAGGCCACCGACAGAGCCAGGGTGAGGACTTCGGAAAGGCTAGGATAGGTGTGGTCCTAGGGCTAGGATAGAAGTTGTCCTAAGGTGAAGAAGGCATGTAGCTCTTCATGGGCTTAGGTTCAGGTATTGAGGGCCTCAAGGGCTTAGTTGGTGCTTCAGAGATCTGGGACACAAGATGAAGCAAGAAACCAAAGTCGGAGAATCAAAACTATAGAAAAGAAGATTTTCCACAGGTTAGCCAGCTCAGTCTAAAACTGGATTGGCTAAATCTCAGTGCACAGACAAATAGAGAGCTATGCATTTGAGACTGCTGGCATGGCACAGGATTAGGCCAGCTCAGTCTGAAATAGAGAGCTATGCATTTGGGACTGCTGGCACGGCACAGGACTGGGTCGGCTCAGTTTCAGACTGAGCTAACCAGTGGAACTTAGCCGACTCAGTGCTGAGACTGAGCTGGCTCAGTGCGCGAGCAGAGTTATGCGAGGGTCTATTTTAGGCTAGGTCTAGGATTGATCCCAGGGGTCTTAAGGCTTGGTTTGAGAGGTCTTAAGGGAGCTAATTCATGTATGGGTCAAGTCTAGATCCAGAGGAATGAGAGCATGAGAAGACATGGGTGTACATGGGCTCAGTGAGTGCTTTCATGTATTAAGTTAGCCGGAAAGTTTTTCTGGTCGGGGCCTAATGGCTATGTATAAATACATAGGTTATATTAGGGTTTTCATTATACTGTGGAATACAGACCTTTTCTCCCTCAACTCTCTTCTTCTCTTCTCTCTAGAGTTGCCGCCCTAGGGTTCTTGAAGAAGCGCTAGAGAGGGGGGCATCTCCCTCAAGCCCAAGGAGGGAGGCGCCCCATCACAGATCTAGGTGGAGGATCGAATGGTGTGCTGCCCATAGAGAATGTCATAGGTTCCTTCAGGTCCATGCTAAAGATCAGTAGCTTCCACAAACATGGTATCAAGGTGCTTGTGATGTCAAGGATGATTGGCGTTCGAGCAATATCATGGGTCTATAATTTGGTATCAGAGCTAGGTGATGCTTGGAATGTTGTAGACGATAATACTCTACAGCCAAATCCTATCTAGATTTATCCGCTCCCGCTTCAACTCTGATAACTCAAAGCACCACTTGCAGTCATGGTGGATGCGGAACAGTTCAACCTACTGGTCCAGCAAGTTTGCAATCTCATAGAGACGGTGCAGGCCATACATTATCAAGCTCTGGTGCTAATTTGATTGGAGCAGGCTTCTCCGGAGCCCTATGATCCGATCGAAGAACGGCCGACTTGGGCTAGCCGATCGATGACCTTCGAAAAGGAGAAGCAGAGGGTGGAGAGCCCCTTGCTCGGATCATGACTCAACTCAAGGGGAGCTTTGCCTCCGTCCATCAGAAAACTCTGAAGATCAATGATCGTGAAGATCTCCTGAATCAAAAACTTTAGAAAATGAGCCAATGAATTGAAGAGCTCGTCATACTTCCCCCTTATACGATAATTTAATTTGCACTGATCCTCCTTTTTCTCAGAGGATTATGCAAGAGCACATTCCATCGAACTTCAAGCTTCTCCAATTTGAAAGCTACAAATGGAACCTCTGATCTGGTCGATTACCTGGAGGCCTTCTAGATCATGATGTTGCTCTACGGTGCACCAGACACCATCTTATGTCGAGCTTTTTCGTCTACCTTAAAGAAAGCAGCAAGAAATTGATACTCGGCATTGAAGTCAGGTATGATCTTTCTTTTTTGATCAGATGAGCAATCAGTTTGCGGCTCACTTCATCAGCAGCTGACGTCCATGCTGAGGTTTGAATTTTTTGATGAACATCAAGCAGAAGGAGTAAAAATCTATCTGAACTTATGTAACCCGATTTAATACTGCTGCATTTAAAGATCCAAAACCTGAATCGGTCTATATTGCAATGGCCGCACTCAAGGGCAGCCTTCAAAAGAATGATTTGCTGTTCTCTCTTGAAGAAGAAGTATCCTAGGGACTTTACGGATCTGCTAGTTTTAGGCTGAAGGATATGCTCGAACTGAAGAAACCTTCAAATTGAAGGATGAGAAGCCACAAGAGAATGGCAGGATGAGCGAGTCTTAATAAACCTACAGCTGATGGAGGGCCGAATGAAGTTCGACCGCGCTCATGAACTCCCTCCGAATGCAAGCGAGCCCAAACTCCTCCTTGAGCTCATCGTCAAAGATGCCCCAATAGAAGGGCATGAAGAAGTTCTCCCCTCAGAAGGTTTCATAACTATGCCCTCCTCAATGCTCCAAAAATGCAAGTATTGATAGAGATCAAGGAGCAACTGCGAGGCCTAAAAGAATGCGCACTCATCTTGGCAAGCGCAATCCTAGCAAATACTTTCTCTACCATCGTGACCACGGCCATAATCCTGAAGAATGCATTCAACTCTAAGATAAGATCGAGGAGCTCATCAAGAGAGGTCGGCTGGGTCGATTTCTCAGATGCCAGTTTGAAGCAAGAGAAGATCGATCGACAGCACTACCACAGCTAGAACCATCAAGGAGGGAGGAAAATAAGGAGATCTGTCATCTTTTGGCATCATCAACACTATCTCTGAGAGGACTTCGGCGAGAAGAGGCCAGCGGATTCTCGAGAATCAGTAAAAAGATGGAGGGCTGAAGAACTTCATAACCTTCATTGAGGTAGATGCATGGGAAGTACAGTTTTCACACAATGATGCGGTTATAATTTCTTTAAATATAGCGGACTATGATGTATGTCGCATCCTAGTTGATATAGAAGTTCGACTAACGTCTTATTTTATGATACTTTCTCCAAAATATCAATATCTAATAGTCAGCTTGGACCAATAAAACTCTCCCCTAGTATACTTCGCTAGTGCTGTAGTATCAGTTGAAGGTGTAATAACTTTAGCTGTGGCTGTCGGACAATATCCAAAATAATCTAGAGCGTAGATGGATTTCCTAGTAGTAAAAGCTTCCTTTGCTTACAATGCAATTCTCAGTTGATTTTGTTTTAAATACACTTCGGACGGTGGTGTCCACTTATTATTTGAAGATGAAGTTTCCAACAAGTTACGGAATTGGAGCGGTCAGAGAAGATCAAGCTCTAGCAAGGCACTGCTACTCAATTATCCTACGAAAGGAAGAATGTCCAATCCTTATCTTGTTAATGGGCTAGATGCCTGGGATGACCTCATGGAAGAAAGGAGAGAAGAACAATAAAAAGATCTTTGTGACTGTCCCCCTGAATGATGGAAATGTGGAGCATATGGTGCAAATTTGGCTCCAATCTGGAAGATGAACGGAAGGTCGGAAGCAGCTCATCGCCTTTTTATGGAGGAATGCTGACGTCTTTGCCTGGGTTCCAATGGATATGTCTGGGATTGATCCGAGGTTATGGAATATTGGCTGGCCGTTGATCCCAAGCATCAATCAATGAAAGAAAGAGTTTGAGGCCATGCACCAGAAAGGTAGAAGGTAATAGTTAGAAGAAGTCGACAAGGCTTTTCAATGCCGGATTTATCCAAAAGTCAGCTTATCCAATTTGGGTCTCTAATGTGATCCTGGTCAAGAAAGCCAATGATAAGTGGAGGATGTGCATCGATTTTAAGAAGCTTAACAAAGATCTGCCAAAGGATAGCTATTATTTGTCCAAAATCGACCAATTAATGGATGCGACTTTAGGCTACGAGCTCATCACCTTCATGGACGCCTTCTCTAGCTATAATCAAATTCGGATGGCACCGAAGGTGAGGAGAAGACTGCTTTTATTACTAACGCGGTCTTTACTGTTATAGGATCATTGCCCTTCGGGCTTAAAAAATGCAAGCATGACTTATCATCACTTGGTCAATTAAAATCTTCAAGGAGCAGATTGACTGCAATATGGAGGTTTATGTCGATGACATTACTGGTCAAAAGCCAAAGATTGTCAATCATGTCGCCAACCTTGAAGAGACTTTCAATGCGCTCAAGAAATATAAGATGAAGCTGAATCCAACCAAGTGCGCCTTTGGGGTAGCCTCAAAAAGATTTTTGGGATTCATGGTCTTGAGAAGAGAGATCGAGGTCAATCCGGAGAAAATTTGAGCTATGCAAGAGATGACCGCTCCAAAGTCTATTAAGAAAGTTCAGTACCCTGATCGAAAAGAAGGCGTCTTTGAATCATTTTGTCTTGAAGTCGACCGAATGCTGCATGTCCTTCTTCCAAATCCTCAGAAAATCAAAAGATTTTCATTGGACTCAGAAATGCGAAAAATGCATTCGACGAGCTCAAGAACTACCTCTGCTCGCCCCCCTATTGGCCAAATCCAAATCTGAAGAGGAGCTGTTTTCTCTACCTCATGATTTTTTTTTGTGGTGCTAGCGGTAATCCTAGTCAAAGAAGAGGCAAACGTACAACGACCAGTCTACTACATAAGTCGGATCCTAAAGGATGCTGAGACTAGGTATACAAAGTTGAAAAAAAATTGACTTATGCTTTTCTGATTGCAGCAAAAAGACTTCAACCTTACTTCCAGGGGACAGCTATAATGCTCCCTCACTGACCAGTCGATCAGAGCAATCCTTCATCAAATGGATACTTCTATAAGAATTACAAAATGAACCATTGAATTAACGAAATTCGACATCAACTACCGACCTCAGCCAGCAATCAAGGCTCAAGTACTGGCCAACTTCATAGTTGAATGTACCATTCTAGATGAAGCCGAGCTTGAGCAGAAACAAGACCGACATCCCATGGTTGCAAACCGAGCCTCTCTGAAGAAAGTGCTGACCTTTTTGAAGGTTTTTTGGATCCTGTACGTGGATGGGTTCGTCCAACTTCGCTAGAGCAGGTGCGGGGTTAGTCTTAGTCAACCTTGAGGGAGTCATCACCGAGTATGCGCTATGCTTTAAATTTTTCTACAACTAATAATGAAGTCGAAATATGAAGCACTAATCATCGGATTATAAATAGTAAAGAGTTAAAAGTAGATCGACTTCAAGTCTACAGTGATTTCCAATTAGGGTTGGCCAAGTTAGTGGCAACTATTGAAACACGGAAGAAAAGTATGATGAAATACCTTGAGAAAGTAAAGGAATTTGACTCCGACCTTCGATAGTTTTGGCATTCGATTAAATTTCGAGGGTAGAAAATACAAAAGCCAATCTTCTCTCTAAATTGGCCACTTCAGTCCCAGCCGACTATCCAAAGAAGTATTTTTTTTGAAACTCTAAAATGCCCAAGCTCAGAGAAATCGCAGCTCATTATACAGACGGAGCTGGAGCCGAGCTGGATTGACCCGTTAGTTGCCTATCTCAAAGAGGAAGTTCTTCCTCTCATGATCTGAAAGAAGCTCAAAAACTCAGAAATCAAGCCTTCCGATATGCTTTATATGAGAGCAAGTTGTATAAAAGATTGTATTCGCTACCGCTGTTGAGATGTCTTCGACCTTCAGAGGCCGACTTTGCATTATGGAAAGTGCATGAGAAAATTTATGAAAGTCATATAGGAGCCAGATTTCTGTCATAAAAACTACTTCGGCAAGATACTATTGACCGACCTTGTACCATGATTCTATGAAGTATGTCAAGAAATATGACCGCTATCAAAGAAATGAAACATACAAAGACAGCCGACCTCCAAGCTTACTCTTACTAAGCGTACCTTGGCCATTTACGCAATGAAAAATAGATATACTTGGCCCTTTTTCAGTGGCATCTGGACAACGAAAGTTTCTCCTGATTGCAATCGACTACTTCACCAAATGGATCGAAGCCAAACCACTAGCAAAAATTATTGAGACCAAAGTATAAAACTTCGTCTAGAAGTTCAATCTTCTACTGATTTAGTCTGCTCCAAACTCTCATAATAGATAATGGATGACAATTTGCTGGGATAAGATTCGCTGAGTTTCTGTGAAGATCTAAATATTTTTCATCACTTTATGTTGGTAGCTCATCCACAGACAAATGGAAAAGCTGAAGTGACCAACCGAATCCTATTGCAAGGCATCAAAATAAGGCTTGACAGAGCAAAAAGAGCCTGGACAGACGAACTCTACCATGTCCTCTGGGCATTACCGAACTACTTAAAGGCTATCGATTAGAAAAACATCATTTGTCTTGGCCTTTAGAATGGAGGCAGTTATCCAAATCGAGCTTAAACTCCCATCAGTATGGATCATGGCCTTCAATTGAGCAGCGTAACTCGTAGGACCTCAGAATCAATCTCGATCTACTGAAAGAAAAAAAAAAGAAGAAGCCCAAGTTCGGATGGCGGCCTACAAGTGAAGGGTGGCCCAATATTATAACTTCAGAGGTTCGAGATAAAATATTCAGAGTAGAGGACTTAGTACTTCGGTAAGCTGCTATCTCTCAGCCTCAGAGTCAGAAGAAGCTTGTCCCAAATTGGAAAGGACCTTACGAGGTCATGGAAGTAATCTGACCTGAGACATACTACTTGAAGAAACTCAGGGGGACAGACCTGCCTCGACCATGAAATTTTTGGAAAATCTATAAATATATTATCGATAATTTGATTACAATGAAATCTTCCTACTCCAACACCCTAATCTTTGTTATGTACCAGTGATAAAGGAGGACTATCCACGAACTTAATTTTATGATAAATACAGTCCGTTAGAAATAGGAGGAGAGAACCTTATCCTAACGTGAACAAAGTCAAAGACCTCATTCATTTTAGATGAGATGAGGAGAGAGGCTCTGACAATGATCCTAATGTGCTCCTACAGCCTATTAGAAATAGGAGGAGAATCTCATCCTAATGTGAGCAAAGTTAAAGATCTTGCTCATTTTAGATGAGATGAGGAGAGAGCTCTGACAACAGCCCTAATATGCCCCTACAGTCCATTAGGAATAGGAGGAGAACCTCATCCTAACGTGAGCAAAGTCGAAAACCTCATTTAGTTTAGACGAGATGAGGAGGAGAGGCCCTGACAAATCCTAATATGTCCCTACAGTTCATTAGAAATAGGAGGAGAACCTCATCCTAAGGTGAGCAAAGTCGAAGACCTCATTCATTTTAGATGAGATGAGGAGAGAGGCCCTGATAATGGCCCTAATGTGTCCCTATAGCCTATTAGAAATAGGAGGAGAACCTCATCCTAACGTGAGCAAAGTCGAAGACCTCATTCATTTTAGATGAGATGAGGGGAGAGGCCCTGACAATGGCCCTAAGGTGCCCCTACAGTCCATTAGGAATAGGATGAGAACCTCATCCTAATGAGAGCAAAGTCGAAGGCCTCGTTCATTTTAGACAAGATGAAGAGAGAGGCCCTGACAATGCCTCTAATATGCCCCTATAGTCTGATAGGAATAGGAGGAAGAACCTCATCCTAAATGTGAGCAAAATCGAAGACCTCTCATTCATTTTAGACGAGATGAAGGTAGAGGCCCCGACAATGGCCCTAAGGTATCCCTACAGTCCGTTCGGAATAGGAGGAGAACCTCATCCTAATGTGAGCATAGTCGAAGGTCTCATTCATTTTAGATGAGGTGAGAGGAGAGGCCCTGTCAATGGCCCAAATTCGCCCCCACAAGCCATGTTAGAAATAGGAGGAGAACCTCATCCTAACATGAGCAAAGCCGACGACCTCGTTGATATAAGATAAGATGGAGGGAAGAGACCCTACCGACACTCCTTAACGCAGCCCCATAAGCCATGATAAGAATAGAAGGAAAGCCTCATCCTAATATGAGCAAAAGTTCGAAAACCTCATAGACCAAAGATGTGGAGAAGGAAGAAGTTCGATGGAGAATCCTTACACGTATGTTTTCCCATGACAACCTGACTACGTCAAATGCGAAAGATAGAATCTTATCCTGATTTGTAGAAGAGGTCCTTAGTTCGATACGTCCACAACAAGCCCGGACATCCACAACGAGCTCGACGTCCACAACAAGCATTTCATAAGAAGATGATAGAGAGAAAAATGAGTCTCAAGTTCTCAAACTGGTTTCGAGCACCTCTGCAGCAAGTTCAGATGGGCTAGAAGCAAGCTCATCGAAGGAAAGATCGACTACAGCATTAAACGGTCCCGCATCCATGTCGTCTTCCTCCTCCAAAAAGCTAAGGTCGAGCTTAAGGACTTTGGCCGTCGCCTTTTATTTCCTTCCTTCCTTCAAATTTTGAATTTAATTTTGAACTCGGGAGTAGGGGGACTATTGTTGGGGATAAACCTTGCTCTCGTCGAAGTCCAGTCTGATGCTTAGCCTAATGTAACTGATAATCATAGAAGAGCTTTGATTGAGAATTCTTCTTCAGTCTGAATTTCTCCTTCAGTCAGATTTCTCCAGCAGCCAAACTTCTTTTGGACTTCTCCTTTAGTCAGATTCCTCTAGGAGCCGAACTTCTTTCGGACTTCTCTTTCAGTCAGATTCCTCCAGGAGCCAAACTCCTTCTGAACTTTTCTAGTCGGTCAAATTCCTCCAGGAGCCGAACTTCTTTCGAACTTCTCTTTCAGTCGGATTTCTTTAGGAGCCAAACTTCTTCTGGACATCTTCTTCAGTTGGATTCCTTCAGTAGCCGAACTCCTTTTTGAACTTCTTCTTCAGTCAAATTCCTCTAGGAGCCGAACTCCTTTCGGACTTCTCCTTCAATCGGATTCCTCCAGTAGCCGAACTCCTTCCTTCAATCAGATTCCTCCAGAGTCGAGCCTATGAGAGCCGAACTCCTTTTGGACTTCTCCTTCAGTCAAATTTTTCCAACAATCGAACTCCTTCCGAACATCTCCTTCAGTCGGATTTCTTTAGGAGCCAAACTCCTTCCAAACTTCTTCTTCAGTCAGATTCCTCTAGGAGCCAAACTTCTTTTGGACTTCTCTATTAGTCGAACACCATCCAGATTTTTCCAGTGGATTACTTTCAGATTTCAAGTAGTATTCCTTCTAGATGATCCCCTCTAGCCATATTCCCTTTAGGAGTCCGAACTCCTCTGAAATTGATATATGTCAAATCTCTTCACCAACCAACATCTGCTTCCTCTGAACTTCGACTATTAAATCTCAACAAATGGGTACCTCATGACAAAGGACATCTCTCTCCATAACAAAGTCTACGTGGCCCCGAGCGGCCCACTATCGGACGGTTACGACTGTCATTTATCAGTCTGCTACAGACGATCCCACTATCGGACGGTTACAACTGTCATTTATCAGTCTGCTACAGACGATCCCACTATCGGATGATTACGATTGTCATTTATCAGTCTGCTACAGACGATCCCACTACCAAATGGTTATGACTGTCATTTATCAGTCTGTTATAGGTGATCCCACTATCGGATGGTTATGACTGTCATTATCAATCTACTACGGGTGACACCTCTCTCCATAATAAATTTCACATGGCTCCGAGCGGCCCATGATCAGATGGTTATGATTGCCACTATCAGTCTACTCCAGACTCCATCTATAAAAGGGATCCTTTAGATACGTTTTTTCTAAACTTTCTTCTCCTTTCGAAAACTCTGCAGAATTCTTGCCTAGGCACTCCATTTCTTTTAGCCAGAAGAGCTGACTTGATCGTCGGATGATTTTGCCGGAGCCACCACCGCTGACTCCGAACGAAACTTTATTTTGTAGGTCACCGACGGTGACCTCTTTTTCTCCAACTCCAGCTCGATCTGACGTCAACCAGATTCTGCACCAACAAGTCTCAATGCCAAAAAAATATTGAAAAGATCAAAGAAGTGATAAATTCAATCTGAAAGTGAAATAAATAAATAGTAGATAGTATATATATAAATAATTAAACACCCACATTAGTTTCTATCTTTATTAATTCATACCTATTGATGCCCCATATTCATGTTCACTATGCCCAACAACATAAAACCGATATACACACACACATATACTAATATATATATATATATATATAAGTATATAAGTATATGTGACGACTCCAACTTAAAAAGAGGGGGTTCTTTCCTTTTACTTGAGAGCTTTCAAATTCCATTCATAGGAACTTTGGTTTCTACCTTTTGAAGGTCACCACTAACCTAGTTTATCATCTTCTCCATACTTCACTATTGTTAATTCTACGTGCACGATATTGCATTGAAAGGCTGAATCACACTTAATGTTCTTGCTCCAAGCATTTTTTATGGACTCATCTTTGAAACATCTCAGCAAGGGATATGGTTTAATAATATGTAATCTCCACTGAGGCCTAGTATGTAGTGAGGCATAGACAAGTAACTTTTAGTTTATTTATTTATTTATTTTTAAGTTATCTTTAGTTCTTTGAGCTTCATCTCTTGAACCCATACTTGCATAGAACAAAAAGCTGCTGATGCAAGCACCAAAGAAAGTAGAAAGTGAGGAGTCAAAGCAAGATGAAATTCCTCCTACCAATAGAGTTTGTCAGATTTAAGGAAAAGAAAATTCATAATGCATCATCCATGAGGTTGTCCACCTTTGTCCATCTCATGACTTAAAAAAATAAAATAGTGAAGCATCATCCATCAGGCCACGCACCTATATCCCTCTCTTCTTTCTCATCAAGCTATCCTTTCCTTTTTGCCCATCCATGAGGCCTTCCTTCTCCTCCTTGAGCCCCTTTCTCCTTTAAAATATAGGGACCCTTCCTTCTTTTGGGCATAGATGATATTTAGCAATATACAGTACATAGCTAGATGATACACACCTAGCAACTTAGTTATCCAATAATCCATACACACTTCTAGGCAAATTGCTATATGATTTTTAGAATATCATATCCATTAGTACATAGTATATATCTAGATGATATATACTTAATATGCTTCTAATATATACTTTGAGTTTCTTTGACATATATATATATATATATATATATATATATATATATATATATATATATATATATATATATAGCAACAACCTAATACTCATCTTTAGACAAATCTATGCATGTCCAGGCAAATTGATGCATAAATTCTAAAACATCGTATTCGCCAGTATATAGTACATGTCCAAGTTATACATACTTGACATGTTTCTAATATATGTTTTAAGCTTTTTTGATACATTTCTAGCAACGACTCAATATATACCTCCAAGCAAATCGATATACATCCATATAAACTGAGACATAGTTTCTAAAATCGTGTTAACCAATATATGTATGTATCCAAATGATACACACTCGATGGATTTCTGATACATACTTTAAGTTTCCTTGGTACAACATATTTCCAAGCAAATTGATATATAGAATATGGTAATGCTTAATTGTTTAACTCATTTAACTTAATTAATTCGTTATAAATTAGGTTAGGCTACTTTTTTAATGAAATCGTTAGGTTTGGATATGGGATTTTGACTTGTTTAATGAAAAGGTTGGGCTTGGGTTGATAGATTTTGGTTCTATCTTGTATCCAATCTAACTTGTATATAGTTGGACCCAACTTGATTACCACACCTATATATAGTTTTCAAAAATTGTGTTCATCAATATATAGTCTATAGCCATGTGATATACACTTATGGCAGACACATTTACTAGGAAGAAGACTCAGAGGAGGAAAAAGGGATATAGGAAAGAGGAAGAAGGCCTCAAGGTCAGATAAAGAGAGAAGGATGACTTCATGAGGAAGTAAAGAGGGATACAGGTGGGCCGACTCACAGATGGTGTTTGATATATATATTTTTTATTTTTTTAAGTTATAGGATGGACAAACTTCATTAGTAGGAGTCTTGTCCCACTTTAACTCTTCAGTTTTCACTTTAAAATAGACATGATACAATGTGAGGAAAAAAAAGTTAGGCCACTCCATATGAAGATATCCTTTGGTGCATGCATCGGAAGATTTTCATTCACTTGTATATGGTGGTTTAATTGAAGCACTCCCAATTATCCTACTATCCAAATTAGTTCCTTTCACATCCTCACACCAATTGCCAGTCTGATGTGCACGTATATTCATTTTTCTTTGTTGCTCCAAGTGTCTGGTCCGTGATAGATGCGGCTGAGGTCGGGTGCTCCCCAACCTAGAGGCTGGAGCATCGAGGAAAACTAGCAGAGAAAGTCCACACTCATCAAAGGCTATTTGGTAGGAGACCCTTTGATTCAAAAGTTAGCTGGAGCTTGAGAATAGTAGAGAAAAAAAGAAATGAAGAGCAAGATCATAGAGAAATTTGCCTGGAATTGGCCTCACTTTTAGGGTCCCCTTGGTACCTCTTTATACAGAGGTGGAGCCATGGTCTGTTATAGCTATATTTAGTAGGCTATTGGCCTAGTCTTTTAGGTTGTTATGCCACATTCTGATAGGCTGTTGGGATAGAAAATCCATCAACTACTTATGGATCAAGGTCATTAGTTGTGGATATTAGTTGTCGATTGTGGTGCCTATGCCCAAGATTTCTGAATAAGTTAGTAGCTTAGGGTCAGTATAGAGCTAAGGCTCCATGCTGGTGCCTATGCCTGAGATTTTTGAGGCATCATCTTTCTTTTAGTCGATTGTGGGGCTTCATTTTCTATCCTGGATGAGATCTCAACCACAAGGTTAACAAGATCTTGACCATAGGGTCTATAAATGCCCGAGCCAGGGTCAGGAAGAGGTCGATGAAATAAAGTCAGTCTATCTTGATTTTTTAGCTCTCCCTAATATTCAAGATAGTCTTATCGAGTTGTTAGTAAGTGCTTAGTCATAGCCTAAGGAGGGAAAGGTCAGTTCGGGTGGTAAATAACCTTCATAACACTGCTCCCTTCGAATTAAATTGCTTAATTGATGCATCCAAAAAGGTTAGCCATAAAGTATTAATTAGGTTCCTTAGCTTTGTTTAAATATCCAAAATATACCGAGTGTAGGGCCGATATGAAACCGATATTCAAATCCATTCAAATCCAATCACAAGGATCACAAATCCTATCAAAAACATCACAATCAAGTAGTCCATGATCAAAGCAAATGAACGTGTGCTGTAATGTCCCCTAATCCTTATGATTTATATTGATACTATTTATAACAACCTAAGACATCATCAAAATAGCAAGCTTGAAGGTATTATTTAGAATTTTTGGCCTTCTATACATACTTAAGATCTACTCAATGCATCATCGATACGCAACTAAATATAGAAAAATTATTTTAAGAGCAATCTTTTAAGCACGGGATGGACTATAATTTTCTTTTCTCCCCTTCTATTATAAATTTGGCATCTAATCCCTCCTTTAACACCCCACACCTGTAAAGAAAAATAAAAGCATGGGATATACTTCATATCGCATTGAAGTTGGCTCTTGCTTAGTTCATATGTCCAGTTTGTAGGATGTAATAATCATATAGTCGTCGAGCAAACTAATTTTAATTGACTCGAGTAGCCGAGCTCGCTAAAAAATTGAATCAACCTTTTAGGTCTGGTTTTCATATGGCTAGGCTAGGACTGATGTTCTGATGAAAATTATCATCATAGTTCACATACATACACATGAACATACCCAACTGCATGCATGAACATATATATTTATACATACATATATGATATCGTACATGATAGAAATTTTATATGTTTCAATCTATTCATGTATATATCCAAATTCTAGGCAATGATCGTCTCTGATAACCAATAAATCTACACTAATAATAACAAAAATTTGGTGTAATAAACATGATTACATTTTTATTAGGTGTAAGTTGATAGAAAGTATGGCCGAAAAAAAAGAAAAGCACTCGTATAGCATTGCCAAGCAAAACTTTTTGAGTTAAAGCTTCTGAGATTCAAGTGCCAAACTCTATTTCGAAGAAAACAAGCACAATGTAATGATCATAGCAACACAGGTTTATTGTTCATTAATAAATATATCCAAAACGATAAACCCATTGCCTATCCAAAGCATGCAGATGAATAAATTCTGACGAGAGACCTATGCTGCCAAATAACGAGCAATGGCACGAGCAAGGTTGGTCAAGTCCGAGAAAGCAACGCCCTCTTTAGTGATCGGTAGCACCCCTAGCTCGTCGCAGCTCGCCGGCACCGAGATGGCGACATTGAGCACAGCTTCGGCACCACGGTTGAGCTTTGATGCCACAGAATTGGCCGCCCATCTTAGAGAAGGGATCAAGTCCGAGTAGAGCTGGTGGCAGGCCTCCAAGGCTTTATCAGCGTGTGGACTGGAAACATTCTTTAAGAGCTCCTCAAGTTTGGACTTGATGGCCGTGGCTTGGGGGATGGTGAGGTTGACAGCAATAACCCCTAGCCCATGGACGTCAGCGGAGGCACTACTGGGATCAGTCTTAAGAGTGTTGATGCAGTATTCTGGGGTGACATAGTCGGCCCCAAGACTACCACATAGTTGTTCGAGAGTAGTAATGGCAGAGAGGGTGGAGCTTTGGAAGAAGAAGATAAGAGCAAGAAGATATATAGATGTAGAGGGCCTCATTTTAATTTACTACGGCAATTCTGATGGTATAGATGAAAAAAGGTGAGATATATATATATATATATAAAGGCTCGTTACCAATACAGGTTTCAGGATTTTTCACACTAATATTGAAAACGAGTTACGCAATTATAGGGATATGATAAAGATGTATTATAATTAAGGATATTGGTAACCTGTATAATATCATAAGGATTCGTTTCCTCATATATCATTATTTGTTTCCTTAAAATGTGTTTCTCGTGTGCCATTACTTGATATGATCTATTTTAGTTATTATTAATTTTCTCCGTCACAAGGAAATATATATATATGCTATGATTTGTTTCTTTGTATGCATTATTTGTTTCGGATTTGCATGTATGCCATGATCTGCTTCCTTTAGAGTGGGAGTAAATCTTTGTGGGGTTAGCACATGTGGTTGGTGAGGTAGATTAGGTGGCATTAGCTAGTGATATATTATTAAATGTATTCGATGGATTTCATTTTAGATAGATATGGAAACTTTTGTTTTCCATAATTATAACAATCAACATTGCATCAAGAATGTTTGCAATATATTTCGTAATTGCTTATAAAGCTATTTTAGTTAAATCAATGGATGGTTCAAATTCGACGGATACTCTATTTATAAACAAATAAAATTGTTTAAGTTCAAATTCAATCGATACTCCTATTTATAAACAAATAAAATTATCTAAGAAAATATGTTAGAAAAAATTAAATTGCAGCATAGTTGGTCGTACCACGTAGACCATGCTTTGTATCAGACCATCCATAGTGTCATATTTTTTGCCCATGATGAGTTAATCCATAATAACATGGTCAATCCAAATAAATTATTACTAGATTTCTATTTTCAAAATTTTAATATCTCTAAATTACTCTGAAATCTAATTTCTTCATCTGACTTAATATAAGATGAAATAAATAAACAAAAAATTTAGAATATACCTTGATTTAAGAGCTAAAGCGCCCATGACCGCACCCGTCCAGAAAATGAAGGCTGGACATAGAAAAGATCTGCATATGAAAAAGAACAAGGCTGGCCAAGAAATAGCGCTGCTGGGTGGTCCAGATCCTGGTGACTCATGGCATGATGGCTTTCATCAAAGCTTGGTTCCAAGGATGCATGTCGAAGTCCAGATGGTCGCAACCGATTGGTTGAGGACCTCTACCTGGTGGAGTAAGAATCCGGGACCGTCTAGGTCCACTAAAGCATGTAGAGAGAGATTGAGATGAAGAAGGGACAGAAGAGGGAGGAACGAAGGGAAAACCTTTCGTGGCCCTCTCAAAATCGGGATAAAGGAAGGAGGCCGGTGGCTGAAACGTGGCGATGGCCGGCAGGCAGCGGCTTACGGTGACGATAGGCGGCATCAAGAGACCAGCAACAACGGACAGCAGCGGGGGAGCTAACCAAGTACTCAAACCACAGTGGGGAATCTGGTGATGGTGACAATGGCAGTCCCACTGGACGTGGTTGGTCTGAGCCACTTCAAGCCGGCCCAAAACGGTTGCCAATGAACCGGCCGGTTAATTGTTACATTTTTGTTTGGTTTCAGCCACAAGCATCTAAATTTCCAGGAGAGATGATAGTGCGAAAAATAGATGTTAAAAGCAAGGTGGAGAAGTATAGAAAACCCATTTGAGTTCATTAGCAGTTTCACCATCGTAGACCACCGTAGAGCTTCAGATCTTCCCTGATTTTTTTTTCCTTTCCCACTTGGTTCATCCAAGGGATGGATTATAGTGTTGATCACTTCTTGGTGACGTGATTTTTCTTGTAAGGTCCTCACTCGCCATTAGTTTGTGAAGAGTCAAGTTTAATGGATGATTATAAATTTAGATCTTATTTGGCTGAGCTTTTGAAGTGCGAAAAAGTACTTTCTGATCCTCCAAAAATATTTTTGGATGATACAGTGATGTTTGGTAAAAAATTAAAAAATTATTTTGGCTTTGTTAGAAAGCTGAAAAAGTCTACTTGGGAAGCTTTCTTCAAAAATGCTTTCTGATTAATATCAAAAAATTATTTTAATTTAAATAAAATTTTTTTAATGATCAAAATGCCCACTATCTTATATCATATCATATTACATCATTATACTATAATATAATAATAAATTAATATTATCATATATTATAAATATATAACATAATTAATTATAGTATTATTATATTATAAACATATAATTTGATATAACAATAACTAATAATATAATAATATTATTATATTATAATATTATAATATATTATATTATATTATAATTTATTATTAGATTAGATTATAATCCATCATGTTATCTAACATTATATATTACATCATAATTATAATATTATATTATACTATTATTATATATATTATATTATATTATATTATATAATAATATAATATTATTATAATTATGATGTAATATATAATGTTATATAATATAATGGATTAAAATTTAATATAATAATAAATTATAACATAATATATTATATTATATAATAATATAATAATATTATTATATTATTAGTTATTATTATATCAAATTATATTTATAAATATAATAATACTATAATAGATTATGTTTATATATTTATATAGTATAATATTATATTATATTACAATATTGTATTACATTATATGATAATAACAAAAAAATTTAAATATAATAATATTTTAGTTATAAACATAATATAATCTATTATAATATGATTATATTATAATAATATAATATAATATAATTATATTATACCATTATAATATAATATAATATAATATAATATAATATTATAATATAATATATTATAATCTATTATTAGATTAGATTATAACTAATATTATATCATATTATAAATTATATTATAATTATAATAATATTATATTATATTATATGATAATAATATTATATAATATAATAATATTTTAATATATAATATTATATTATATTATTCTTTATTATACCATATTATGTAATATTTTTTATTATCATTTTATCATATCAAAAGCACTTTTTTATTTGAGTTGCCAAACATATGTTAAAATTTCAAAGCACTTTATAAATGTGGTTACCAAACAATAAACAGCTTTTTATAAAAACTCTACCTCCAAAAGCTTTACTTCTCAAAAGCTCTACTTCCAAAAGCTCTACTGCCACCAGCAATCCCAAATAGGGCCTTAATCATAGGAACATGAAGGGAGAAGAGAAATTTTTATATATACTTCCAGAGATTCATGAAAATTTTATTCAAAACCTTTCATCTCTTTTAGATGCTATTAAAAGTCCTCCTGCATGGCATCACGTCACCTATACTCCACGCACGGTTGGACAAGTATGCATTAATGGCATGATTTGTAAATACCCCTCAATGCCATCAATAAATATAAGTTACTGCATTTGTTTACATGTTGCCATGTGCTCAATAGATAATTATTATTTCGAGGTGGTATAAACTCTTTTGATTAGCCAAACTTGTATAAACATTAAAATTTTAAGAAGCACCATCTTGTTCAGAGAAATAACAAAAATATAAATTATCACATCCTCGATCCAAAATTATGGGTTATAGCAACCACCGCATACTCATAAAAAACTCTCTATATATGCATGTAAGGCATTCCAAATACGATATCAATGCATTATAATAGAAATTAATAATAAATTAAGTCCAAATTTAACTAATTAAAATCAACTTTAATCTCTCATAAAATTTTAACAATATTTAAAAGTTTTTACATCAATTAGATCTTGAATAATAATCCTTATAATATAATAATAAATCTATATCTAAAATTGATTGATACTATTGATTCTCATTTTTAAACTCATTTTCAAAGCAATTTTCATATTCGCAATTAAGAATCTGAATCTGAAAAGAAAGAAGAGATAATGAATCCAATAGTCCAGTAAATAATGAATATCGTAATAAAAAATTTTAAATATATTCATAAAATATGATGTTTGAAAATAAATGTAATGAATAATATATTCAATGCTAGTTAATGCAAGTCAAATCTTTTTAAATATTCATATATATACATAATCATAAATGCAATTCGAAACAAAAATATATAACTCAACAGTTTAAATTTCGACTATGCTTATGCTTTGTGGCAGAGCCAAAGCTCAATAATCAGAGTGTCAATGTATAACCCTTATTGACATGATCCATTGAATATTAATGTATAACCCCTACTAATAGGATTTACTGAATATTGATATATACCCCTCATTGGTAGGATTTATTAAATATCAATGCACCACCTCCATTGATAGGATCCATTGAATACCAATGTATAACCCTCATTAGCAAGATCCATTAAATATCAATATATAATCCTTATTAACAGGATTTACTAAGTACCAATGTATAACTCTCATTAATTGGTAAGGTCAACTGAATATAGTTAGACTGAGAGCTCAAATTTGATACATATCAAAGCACTTTTACAAGATAATATACATACATACATACATATATATAGATATAGATATAAATACATACATACATATATGTATGTATGTATGTATACATATACATACATACATATATACATACATATATATATATACACATATATCATAATTCTATTCAACATAAGCATATTCTATAATAAATCAATAAACTATAATATTCTAAAATCTTAAATTTTTAAATCACTTTTCGTTCAAAATAAAATTTCATAAATCATATATAAATTAAAGACTAATTAATTATTTATAAAATAAATAATAAAATATCTCAAAAGATGGTTCGTTACTTACTTCTGTGGAAGACTGAATGGATAGATTCAATCAATCTT
This sequence comes from Cocos nucifera, assembly GCA_006176705.1. Taxonomy (NCBI): domain Eukaryota; kingdom Viridiplantae; phylum Streptophyta; class Magnoliopsida; order Arecales; family Arecaceae; genus Cocos; species Cocos nucifera. The sequence goes on along the minus strand of QRFJ01000108.1, from coordinate 1,788,865 downwards.
GAAAGCACTCTTCAGACTTATTATTTAATATATATTTTTCTATCAATTTTAATCCATAACTAATAAAAATCCTAAGTTTTGATACTCTCACAAGATTTGTAAAGCTATTGCATCTAATATTTTGATTGATCAAATCAAGATAATTTTATCTAATCATTATTAGAAAAGAAAATAGATTTTGAAATCAACCATTTGGGGTGGACATGGTGATTGATTGATCTAGGTTGTGAACCTCGTTGGTGGCAGCATTAAAACTACTCACATAGCTCCTAAGAGATTTTCCTTCATTTTATTTGATGTTGATAAAAAATCTGACTCGTGATACTGCCTTTTGCTACTGATGAAGTATACAGCAAACTGTCTGTTACATTGCTCGAATGAATGGATTGAGCCTATTGAAAGCTTGAGTACCGGACCAAGCTACCTTCTAAAGTGTAGAGAGGAAGGCTTGGTAGAAGATGCCATCAGTAGCGCCATGTAGGAGAATGAGAGCTTTGAAGCTCTCTAGATGATCGATAAGATTGGTGGTTCCATCATATTACTCCAATCAAGGCATCTTGAACCAAGATGAAATTAGCTCTTTTGACTAAATCGTAGGTCCACGTTAAAATCGGACTCACCTATCTAAGTTTGGTTCTATCCCTTCAAAGCGTCAATCTACCAATGCACCTCTTGAAATTTTCTATAGACATCAACATCTCAAACTGAGTGATACCTCAAGTATCTGGATGAAGAGCATCCTAAGATAGAATCCTTCATAGAGTGTGAGGTCGGTGGCACCTTTTTTGGCCATGCTCGCAGCTCCTTGGTCAACTATGCCAACTTGATGGAGCCCACCCTAGAATGTGGGGAAGGAAATGATGACTATGTTGTACTAGTTTGAAGCTAGACATAGATCGTCCTATGGGTGTTAAAGTGCCACAGGCTGTTGTATCCCTTGACCCGCTATGGTCAGAGTTTGCACCTATTGGACAAGTAGATTGAACTGCTCAAGAGTGACTAATAGTATAGGCTGAGGTGGTGGAGGGGTGCTTTTATATGTCTAGATAAGGAACCATTAAAATGATGCAAAGCATTGGATGCCCCCCTGCTATCTCATGTCAACTTTCATCTTCTGAAATGGGCCAATAATGCCCTTTCTCTAGTGTCAATCTATTACTGCTAATTTTTGAGGTGAGATTGAGGTCGATAGGGCTAAGGTGAATTGAGGTTGATGGAGTAACTAGGGCTCCTGAATAGAAGGTTGGACATGCAAAAGAAGTCCCTTCTAGAGGTTTTCTGATGGAAACCCTCTGATGCTCAAGTCAGGTAGAGACTCAAGAATGGTGGAATAGAGAATTAGTGAAAATGAGAGAATGAGAGGGGCTTGAGACTTACATGAGGGTCCCCTACCTTCCTTCATTTATATGGGAGGTCAGTGGCTATTTTTGCAATGAGTGGTGGCCACCTCCATAGTGTTTGCACATGGTAAACATGTCATGCATTTGACATGTAGCTAGGATGAGCTACCATTCGACACTCTTGGATACCTTATTCATGCCATAATGATTGGATAATGATCTTGAGCATGATTGTTGCTAGGTATCGCAACTTAGAATAATCGTTGTTTAAAGTCATCCATATATAGCCAAGGTGGATGGATCGGTCATTCCAATTTGATTTCTCCTTATAAGGATCGAGGTCATACGAATATTCTTCACATTAGTCCTATGTTATAATGTCCCCTAATCCATAAGGATAATGATTTAGGTTAGCTTTAATCCTATTTGAAATAACCCAAGATCTCACCCGAAAAACTAGCCTAAAGATGTTATATATTTAGGTTATTTGGTTCCATATAAGTATCTAAGATCTATCTTATAGATAACCAATATGGAACCAAACTCCTAGGTATTCATATATTTTTTATGAAAAAAAAATTATTTTAAAAATTATCTTTTTAATTAGCATGGGATAGATCGACTTTAATTTTTTTTCTTCTTTATAAATTTGGCAGATAATTCCTTCTTTAATACCCCACCCCCAAAAAGCAAAAAAAAGCATGCGATAGACTTCATATCGTATTGAAATTGTTTCTTAAATGGTAAGAATTTTTGCACATTATTTGATTCTTTAGAATATTTTAGTTAGTAGGATCTAACAATCATACAATCACTGAGCACACTAAATTTGACCGACTTGAGTAGCTCGACTCACTAAAAATTGACCAAATTATATGAACATATTTGTCTAGATTGTAGAAGTTGATCAACTTATTAGGTTGGGTTTTTATATGGCCAGGTCAAGACTATTACTTTGATGTAAATTATCATAATAATTTACATATATACATAGGAATATACACAATTGTATGCATGCATGCATCCAAATATACATACATATACAATCTAATAAATGACAAAAATTACATATATGTCAATCTAATCATGTGTATGTGTGTGTGTGTGTGTTTGTGTGTATATATAGATATATATTCAAATTCTAGGTGATGATTGCTCTTGATAACCAATAAATCTAAACTAATTATAAAAAAGATTTTGTCTAATTAACATGATCACATTTTTATTGGGTGTAAGTTAATTGAAAGCAAGGCCGAAAAAGGAAAAGCACTTATGATAGCAATGCTAGCAAACCTTCTTGAGATAAAATTCTCGAGAATCAAGTGCCAAACTATATTTCAAAGAAAAAGGCACAGTGTAATGATTGTAGCAACATTGGTTTATTATTCACTATAAATAAAATGACAAGCCCATTGCATATGGCAAAGCATATAGTTGAACAAATTCTGAAGTAAACTATACCCCAAATAATGAACAATGGCATGAGCAAGGAAAGAGAGTTTTGAGAAAACTTTGTTCTATTTAGTGATACTGATGGTGTCCCTAGCTTGTCCCTAGCTCATCACAGCTTGATGGCACCCACATAGTGATGTTGAGGATAGCTTCAGCACCATAATTAAGCTTTGATGCTATAAAATAATCCAAGAGGATTATCCAAATAGGTGTGGACCATTTTGGTCACTACGAGTAAGACTAAATAGGATCCAGAAGCAAGATCCACCACATCAAAAAGCTGAGTTGCAAGCTAAACTTTCAGAGATAACAACATGATTATATGATGTTTAGTTGAGATGATCTTTTTTTCTCAAATCAAATAGCTTTTTTGAGATTTACAGCCTTGGGCCAACCCTAGGAGTTGGATCAGGAAAAAATTCTATCGTTTGGGCTTCAAAATAAATTGGTAAAACTAAAACTTTTCTTTAAAAAAAATATTTGATCTGGGGTTATCTTCCAATTTATGAAAAATTAGATAGAGTTAAAGAAGATATATAAAGTTGATGTATAATCGAAGATCTATTTTCTATAGAATTTTATTATTTTTCATGATTATTTTATATTGGTCATTCTTTTTGAGACCTTTTTCTAATTAAATTAGGAAGAGGAATTGATTTGAATTGTACAAAGATGAATGTCTTTTTAGAAATTAGAAATAAAAATTTGACCCAAATTGTGCCAGAAAAGGACTTACTAGTATTATAAATAGAGGTTATATACTCTAGTTTATTATATGTGGAGAATCAATGAACGAAAAGAGGAGTTAAACCCTACTTTCAGTATATTCTTTGCTTTTTTTCTAGTTTATTTTTCGAGATTTAAGCTAAGAGAGTTGAATAGAATCTTCATTCTCCTCAATTGAATCAAGTTAGTATTAGAGTGTCGATCCTATACTTTTATGGAGGTCTTAGTTGACGGTCCAAATATACGAGAAATACAAAAAATCAGAAGAAGAGTTATCTATACTTCAAGTGCATCAAAAGACAAAGACGAGTATAGTTGCGACTTGACCTTCCTCGATGCCATACATGCGGTGGGAAAGAAGATTGTATCTTCCTTGAATCATTCTATTTGATGCTATTATTGATTACTAGTCCATTCATGGCTCTTATCTTCAGTCTTATGGGGCAATTAGGGACTGATGCTATATATTTGGAAGGTGTTTTTAAGTGAGATCTAGCTGCTATTCCAGCCATTCCTTGAATCCACATAGGCAACAGTAAATGGATTGATGATGCATTGCATTTTTATCTTTATCATTATGAGGTTGTAGGGTTGTTATCTTACACTAAAATTGATTTATACAAAATTTAAAATAAATGACTTATGTGAGATACTTATTTGATTACTTTCTATCAAACCGATTTACGAAAACTAGTAGGTTGAGATTTATGAAAAACATTTCCTTTTCATCTTTTATAAATTCAACTATTATAATCATAATTATTTTAAAATGCACAAACAACTGAACAAATAATGATATGGTATTATAAATAAAAATATACTAAAAGATTCCATCTATCAAAATTAGCCAAAGCACCATTGATTATATTAGCTAAAAGTTACTACAAAATGTATTAGAAGGATATAAAGGTAAAATAGACAACTAAGGCTGCATTTAGCATCGTTGTCATTTTTCTAAAATATAAAAATAAATCTTTTTATTTTTTTAAGATTTTCAATAACAAAAATATATTTCGTAGTTATTACTTTTATTTATTTATTTTTTATTTTTTTAAACAACAAAACTAATAGAATATGTTGGGTAAATAGGGCTAGGGATGGATGGGAAGGAGGAAGAGGCACCTGAGAATGTGCTTGACCTTGGTGAAGGTCGTAATCATTGTATGGGGGTGGTCAGAGTAGGTATAGATTGGGCTAGGAAAATAGTGGGAGAGGATGTAGAGGATGCGGGCAATAAAGGCTCGAGGTGTCGAAAAGGTAGTGAACATTAAGGATAAAGAGGCTGATAATGATAGTGGGGAATGCGAGAAATGAGGAGATAGATGATGAGGTTGTATAGGATGATAAATAGGATGGTGCCAAGGGAGTAGAGAATGGTGCGATGGTGGGATAGAAAGTTGCTAGTGATGTTAGAAGGAGTTGGGGAAGGAAGCAAAATAGACGGAGAGTCGAGAGAGTAAGGAGGTTGGGAGAAGTGGGGATATGTAAGATGAAGTCTAAAAACTTATTTTTAAAATAATAAAAATAAAAATATTTTACCATCATTTTCTTCAAAAAATAATGAATGTTATTGTTTTAAAAGAATTAAAAATAGTACAACCAAACAACTACTTTGGTATTGGATTCCATGTTTCTACATAAAAATAGGAGAAAAATGTCATAGCAAATAGATCCTAAGTATAGTCTATATTCTTTTGAAAACTTTCCTTTAATGAGATGTCCAACCATATAGCCCTTCTAATAACCTTCTTATTTGTCAAATAAACACAGACAACACCAAAAATTTAATTTTTAATAATAAAAAAATCTAATCTAATTTAGATAAAAAATAAAAGATGACTTGATAATAATGAAAAATTCTTTATACAGTGTATGCAATATAGAAAAACTATACCGCTCCATCTGATTGGACAATGTAAGCATCGCTTTTCAATGCACATTTAATATTTACAGTTTTGCTTTTTTAAAATTTTGAATGATGAAAATATTCTTCTTTTTCTAAAAAATTATAATATTTTATGTCCATATTAATATTTTATGATAAAATTATGATTTTTGTACATGATGTCATAATTTTCTTTTAGAAGTTATAAGAAGAAAATAATATTTTCATCATTGAAAATTTATAAAATTTTTAAATGACAAAAATGCTAATTTCTTCTTTTTAACATCCTGTGGCCAAATTATGACATCCTATGTCGGAAGTTATAATTTGACTACAAGATGTTATAATATGGCATAGGATATCATAATTTTTTTAGAAATAGAGAAATATTTTCATCATTCAAAATTTTAAATAAAAAAATAGTACTGCAAGCATTAAATGTATGTCAAAAATTTTTAATGATGAAAATACTTTTCTTTTTTTATGACTTCTAAAAGAAAATTATGACATCCTATACAAAAAGTCATAATTTTATCATAGAATATCATAATATTGATACATAATATCATGATTTTTTCAGAAGATGAAAGATATTTTTGTTATTCAAAATTTTAAATAAAAAATAAAACTATAGATATCATATATATCTATATGAAATAATACCCTATAGAGGAGTATTATGGTGTTGCCAACTCAGTAAGTCAAAATCCTCTCACTACACCGCACATCGAAAAAGAAAAAAATAAAATATCCTATATATAACAATACTCTATGGAGGAGTATTGTGGTATTGCTAACTCAGTAAGTCAAAATCCTCCAAATGCACCATATATCAAAAATAAAATAAAATATTATTTTATAAAATAATAAAAAATATTATATATAATAAATAAAATAAAATATTAAAAAATTTAAAGAATATTTATTATTAGAGATGATAAAATATGATCTAATCCGTCAACTCGACCCGTGTTCGATCCTCCATAAACAAGTTTGGATTTGACTTAAATGGGTTCAGATCATAAACGGGTCGACCTATTTAACCCATTTATTAAATAGGTCGGATTTGGATTTAAATTTTTCAACCGGCCCAAGCTATTTAATTCGTTTATATTTTTTATATAAAATTTGGGCCTATGGGTTTTTGATCTATTCCTGCAGTGATCCATGAGGACCAGCAGCATGGACCGTGGAGCCACAAGGGGCAGGCTTTGCTAGGGCTAGAGGGAGAGGGGGGATGGCTGCGTGGAGCCGTAGGGGCGTGGGGTGCGAGCTTCGTCGGGACTGAAGGGAAAGCGGGCAAGGGTGGTTGCATGGAGCCGCAAGGGGTGTGCGGGGTTCACTAGGACCGGAGGGGCAAGCGGGTAGGGGGGATGGGTCGCGTGGAGCCGCGGGGGGCTTGTAGCAACGATGTCGTCAATGGCGATGATGTTGGAGGGAGCAGCAGAGATCAATCGGAACTTCTCCTTTCGGGGGCTGTCGGCATTGATGCCGTTGATCAGGATGCAGCAGTCGACCATTTTTTCATCTCTAAGGCTGCAACCAAGGTCAGCGACAGTAGCGACGGGAAACCTGTGTGAGGGTTCTCCACTCTAAGAAGCACCTCACGGTGTCAGAGCAAGTTTTGACAAAGAAGGCCGACGATGGAAATGACAACGGATTCGATGGTTGCGGTTGCTCGATGACACAGAGATCTGACGATGGTGCGTGGATCCGATGGTGGTGCACGTATAGCGATGCAATGAGAGCGACATCGTGCTGTGGTGGTGCACAAATCCGGCGAGGTGGTGCTCGGATCCAGTGGTGGCACGTGGGCAGTAGCGGTGGTTTTGTTTTGGACGGGACGAAGGGAGAGTAGGCAAGAGAGAAAAAAAAGAAAAAAAAATAATTAGATGTTTTTTTATTTTTTTTAAATAGACTCACAAACAAATTTTTTTTATAATTAAATAATAAATATAAATAAGTTAAATAGATTGGGTTGGATAACTTGTTTATTAAATGGATCAGGTTCAGGTTTCAATATCTGATATGTTTAATAAACATGTTAGTTACAGGTTTGGATATTCTTGACTTGACCCGCATTTGATCCGACCGTTTATAATTTGATCTGATCCGATTGCCACTCTTATTTATTATAAATATTTATTATTAAAATTTTTAATAATTATAAATTATAATTATATATTTCATGTAATGTATGAGTCTTTGATTAATTAAATATATATTAGAAAGGGATAGCTACATGAGTGATATAATTTTTCTACGCGGCATGGGCGTATAAAGAAATTTCTCGATAACAATAGGACGAGAGATTTGGATTGAGTTGTGGGTTTGAGACGACCCAATTCCAGCCCCTGCAACTCCAAAGAGAGACCGATGGTAGCCCTAAGCTGCCCAAAGTTGCCGAGCTCTCGCTCTCGTCGTTCCTTTCCCTCCCGTTCTCTTTTCGGCACCCACGCGAAATCGCCGTCTCTTCTTCCGATCACACCATTCCACGATTCGCCCTCTCCCTCTGTTTTTCTCTTATTAGGGTTTTCCTCTCCCAGCTCGTCTCCTTTAAGGCTTCGATACCTTCAAGGCCAAACCCTACTCCTTTTTGCTCACCCCTCTCTGCGATCACTCGGACTAGTACACGCACACTAACAAGTACTAGCGTGCGAAACTATTAGCTTCTCACTCTACCTCGTTAAGAGATTAAGGGTTTCAAGTTGAGGCTGCGAAGGAAATGGAGCAGCGATTAGCGAATACTTGGCGGATGACCGTCAATGAGAAGAAGTTCATAGAGACCGCTCTCCATTCCGACCTCAGAGTCGACGGTCGCCGGCCTTTTGATTACCGTAAACTCACCATCAAGTTCGGGAGGCACGTATTATTTGCACCCCTTGTTGTTTGATATTTCCTTCTGGCGCATTTTGTGCATCTTCTTCTCTTTATCGTTGTATTATTGTTATTGTTATTGTTATTGTTGTTGTTGTTGTCGTTGTCGTTTTTATTGTTGTTGTTGTTGGTGGTGGTGTTGAAATTTCACGTTGCTAGGGGTAGCGGTTCAGTAATTGAGTGCTTTTCAAGCAATTTTTGCGAGTAAGTCTAGATCCGTATTATCTTCACCGGATCATACTCGGTCTTGATTGATTTTGATGTCTGAATGCATCTTAGTGGGCAAGAAGACTGATGTAGTTTTGGATATTCTTATGCATATTCTTGAATAGTATGTGGAAAGCAAAGTAAATATTTGAGAACTGAGGAATGCTATGGTTGTTGTGAATTTGCTCTATCTGCAGAGAGGATGGTTCATCAGAGGTGCAGCTTGGTGAGACCCATGTCATGGGCTATGTGACTTCTCAACTGGTGCAACCTTATCGAGATAGGCCAAATGAAGGAACGCTTGCCATATTTACCGAATTTTCGCCCATGGCCGATCCCTCATTTGAGGCAGGGCGTCCAGGGGAGTCTGCAATAGAACTAGGGCGCGTTATAGACCGTGGTCTGAGGTGGGCTTTTTATTCATATTTTGATATGTTCGAAATCGTGTTACCATCAAGAATTTCCATATATTGAAACTCTTTGAACTAATAGGCATGCTCCCAAGGCATGAAAAATTGTTGATGTCATTTACCGTGCTGCTTGGGATCAGCATAGGCACATCTAAAAGAAAAAAAATAAATCTCATCACAGGGAGAGCAGAGCTGTGGATATGGAATCCTTATGTGTTGTTGCAGGGAAATCTGTATGGGCCATCCGTGTGGACCTTCACATTCTTGACAATGGAGGGTATGCCGGAGTAATTTAGTAAAATGTCAATTATTTTCATTTTTAACTGATATATACCTGACAATGCTTAATGTTCTTTTTGGAATGATTCAGCAATCTCATTGATGCTGCTAATATTGCTGCTTTGGCTGCTCTCTTGACATTTCGAAGGCCTGAATGTACACTAGGAGGAGAAAATGGTCAGGAAGTTATTGTTCATGATCCTGAGGTTGGTTGTCACTTCCATATTTTTTTTCTAACTAACTATCGGTAAATGGATTAAATGAGATAAGTTTATAACCTGCTTTCTTATCACTATGTAATATTGGTCAAACTAGTATATTGTCAACAAAAGTCTCTTCATACATTCATGAATATTATTTTTTACCATGCACTGTTGTTGTTCAATGTTGGATCTTCAAATCATATACTAGTTTTAGTAGTTTGGTAATTTTTTTCCTCTCCCCATCTTCTTCTCCGTTTATGTACAGGTTAGGGAACCACTCCCTTTGATGGTCCATCATCTTCCTGTGGCAGTAACTTTTGCAGTCTTTGGTGAAGGAAACATCATGGTATGTTGACATTGTCTTTAATGTTTTTCAGTTTCTTCTGTTTTTGTTTTCCCTGCTGGTTGATCTGAAATGCAATGTTTTATAGGTGATAGATCCAACTTACAAGGAAGAGGCTGTTATGGGTGGAAGGATGACTGCTACATTGAACTCAAATGGCGATGTTTGTGCTGTTCAAAAGGCTGGAGGAGAGGGTATCATGTCAAGTGTAATCATGCAGTGTTTGCGGATGGCCTCTGTTAAAGCTGCTGACATCACAAGTAAAATTAAGAATGCAGTGAGTCTGTAGCATCAAGTTTGCAGTGTCAACTCATTTATCAATCTATTTCTCTATATGTGTGTGTGCCTATCTATCTATCTATCTATCTATTTTGTCTACATGTTTGTGTGTGTATCATACTCAATTGGATGAGTTCTTTCCATATGTTCTATCTATCTATCTATATGTGTGTAAAATAGAATTATAGTGTTTAGCAATTAGCAGTATAGGATATGTTCAACAAGGGAAAAAGAATTGTATTTTCTAAAGGATACACAGGTCCAGAGCTATTAGTTTCCGGACCTTTGGCAAATCACTTATTGTGAGACTTCTTCCTTTAACTCGTCAGAGTGAATTCTCAATGAAAATAGCACGAGGGATTTGTTTTTTTTTCACATGTTTGCATATTATTACTCTGATTTCTTATTCAAACATATAATCAATAACACTCATAATCATTGTGCAACTTGTATTTAGAGTTGAGCCTAAATGTTTGAGAGTAATTTACAAATCTGGTTCGTGAAAAAGTAAACTAGAACATATGTAAGATAATATAAAAATTATTTCTTCACTTATTGCTTTGCTTTTGAATATTTTGAAAATAAATTTGCTTAAAAGATCTTATTTAGGATGCATGTGAGCATTACAATATCTGGATATCATGGCTATAGATAACTCTTGTCGGCTTACCTGGTATAGGTGGAACCAGAAAGCTTCCAATATTACTTCTTAAAAGGTTTCCTTTTGCTGGCTAGATAACCATACCCCTCTTTGCCATTGTTAAATCTTTGAATGGCATTGATGATGTTCACTCCACATAGTCCATTTACTGACCTCAATCAGGTGACACAATCAGATGAATGTGATGATTGCCAAAAGATGTGCATCAGTGCATGTAAATTGAATGAACATATGACTCATTTGTTAAGGAAACTCCCTATCTTTTTGTTTCTAATGCATGGTGAGGAGGTTGAGACCCAATGGAGCATCAATAACATGCTGCAGGAAGAAGATGAATTGGTTCAATTTATAATCCTGATCAGGAAGATATTTTGAGCAAGGTAAATGTACTGCTGATCCGAAGAGCTAAACTACTTATAATTATGTAAACATTCCGCAAGATTGCACAAAATAATCCAGAAATGGACTAAAGAAACATAGCATGAAGTTAAAAAACATGCTATTTGAAAACAATTTGGCAGGTATGGGGATGTTGGTAGACCAAACTAGTTATTCCTTTCACTTTTCTCTCTTCTTATTTTTGTATAAATGGAAAGAGATAGAAAGATGACTATTACCTTTCTTTTTTAAGTGATTATAAGTGAACTATGACTATCTAAATGACATCAAAATGTTCTACTTTTTGAAATTTCTGAAATACATCAAAAAGGCCCTAACATCTAATGACCTGTTTAAGCTTGTATCGCTAAGCATACATTGTGTACGATGATGCCATGTGAATAATGATTTAGTCTGCACATGATTCTGGAGGATCACAGGCTATAATCAATGAAAGGTAATTGTGGTATGCAGAATAGAACTGTAGCTGATTTACGTATGAAGATTGGGATACATCAAATTTGATGGCTGAAAGGAAACTTGAAGAAATCATTATAATTTCCTTAGCTTGATCTTTGATGCTTATATTTGTTGTCGGTCACATTCTTAGCATCATCTTTTGAAAATTGAGGCCATGTCAGTTGTTCTTCTTTAAGTACTGAACGTAAATTAAGTTTACATGCTAGTTACGGTCTACATTACCTGGACCCTTCAATTGAGCCTAAAGTACCTACACCCGACATTTGAATGCGGACATTGCTATGATGGCTGGAAATGACTCCTCGGGGAAAAATTCTTAGATATTGAAAGGATCTGCTGCTTGGACGTACGCTTGCATACGACACATTTACCTGAGTCCATGCAACATAGGTTATGGTTGCAAAAGTGTTAAGGATGGGGTCATGGTTGAGCAGGAGGCCACATATTTTGCTCATATTTGTTCATCGGGAAATTGTATGGAGTGCATTAAGTTGCATGAATCCATTAACTTTGGTTGGTTTGTTTTGGTTTCATTATTTCAATAATCCTATTTTCTACCTTCCCATCCCCAGATAGCTCATTCTTTTTCTAATAATCTAGTCATTCTAGTTCAGATAACAAGCACAAGCTGATCTAGATTTGATCCAAGTATAAATTACATAATGGGATTTGGTTTATTTCAGGTTTCCTTTAATTTGGTTCAGATTATAATCCATTTGTGGCTGGTAGCCTGGTGCATGGAGCTATCTATGGATTATATCCTTTATGTAGTGCTTGGTCTCCTATTTCCATTGAAACATTGGATAATTATATTTTATCAGGGACAGATATTTTAGCTTCATCTGCACATGATAAAAAATAATAGAAAATTAGATAAGCAAGCTTAAATACTTCTACACTGGCCCCATCGGCTATGTCATTGCAAAATATGTTGGCTTATGAAGGAATATACAACCTGGTCAATGTTATATGGTGAAAATTCACAAGGATACACCGGGTTTTTTCATTTTTCTTATAAATACAGTATTGTTGATAGCTTTGCAGAAGTTGTTTTGGAGGATTTTTTTCCCCCCAAATATTTTAGACAAACCAAAAACATAGTTAATCACTGGAAACATCATAACCTGCTTTGGAGTAAGACCTTGAAGAATAACAATATGATAATGGATTACTACTTAACGCAAACAACAAAACTATTGGTCTCTTGTGTCTAGACTGAATGTATTTCTTTATGTTTCTAAATAAATTGCTTTGAAATTGTTCAGGTAGATGCATACAACACCGAAAGAGCATTGCGAAAGGTAAAGCGTCATCCACCATCAGTTGCACTCGAAGTTTGTGTACCAGATGTCATAATGAAGGAGAACCAAGTTGATGAGTTAAGTAGACATGAAGTGCAGAATTTAAAAGATGATCCAGAGAGAGGCTGTAGTAATGATGGTCCTAGAATTGGAGTTGAAACTAGTACTACTAGAGGAAAAAATAACGTATTCATTGGTGGCCCTTCAAGCTGGTAACTTGCTGGATGGCTGCACTTTGTTTGTGTTGTATAGTATTTTACCTTTACAAAATTTGATTCTAAACAGCACCTTAGTTGTCTGGGTGAATTTTTGCTTGATATAATTGTTCTCTCTTTATACCTGCAGGGATCCATACTCAAAGGGTATTTCATCATGTTTTATTAGAAGTTCTCAAGATTTACCAGGTAATCACTTCAATTCCCGCTCAACCTTTTCATTTGATAAAAAACAATGTGTGATATCATGTTAAAGTAAATTTTGCTACTAACTAGGTACTAATGTTCAGATCTGATGTCTAATTTAGATTTTTTGAACTTAAAATATTTCATTTAATTTGGAAAATTTGTTCTGGTTTCTACTCTTATGTAGGATGTGGTGTCCATTATGGGAATAAAACTTGATTTACTTCTTGGTTATTGTGCAGATCAGATTTAATTATTCCGATCTTTTGCCATAGATTTTTGGTTATCTGAGTAGGATCCCAGAATTGATTTATAAATTTTATTAGTTTTACTTTATTATCAAAGTAAGCAGTTCTGCCTTATTGAAGCTTTTAGTGGGTCTGAGATTAGAAGACACTACCAGCTAGCCTTGCAGAAAACCCTTCCAGAATTTATTGTCTTTTTGCTTATATTACAGGATGAAGACATTAGGGATTTAGTCAATTTAGTTCATACAATGGGAAATTTCATCAAAGTAAAATAATCCAAGGATCATTCCAAAATAGCATCAACAAGTTTTGACATTTATCATTGAAGTAAGTTTGTTTTATCTTGAAAATGCTCTTTTGAGGACACATCAATTTCTTTCTATTCACATGACTAAAATTTGTATTGTGCTGTTCTATTTTCATAATTTGTATTGAACATTTATGTCTTGGATCCCAATGATTGATGGCATTGGTGGTTGACAACTACCTGGTATCCCAAATCAACATTATTCATGCTATGGTGAGGGTTTTTGTAATCAAGCAAAATCGGAGTTTATATTCTTAATTATGGTAAGCTATGGGCTCTTTTTTTGTTTTTTGTTAGACAAAATATAGGTGATCATCTGGAAAGCGGAATACAGTAAGATTTTTTGGTGTAATATCTTGTTACTTTGTTTGAGTGAATATATGGGTGGTCTACAAAATTCTTTTCGTTGAACAACTCTGCAGAGCATGGAAACCCTATTTAAAGATAAATATGTCCTTAAAGAATTAAACAAATATTGTATTGGTTTTAGTCTTTTGACTATTTTGGTCTCCCTACATATCAGCTAGAATTCGAGCTTTTTGAGGCAGTCTTCTCTCCTGCCCACAGTTGCCTTGAACAGGGTTTTGGCTTCAATTAGTGGAGAGTTGGCATCAAGTTATGTATCAGTCATGTTGCAGTCTTAAACTTTTGAACTCAAGCTTGATTTGGAAATCATACTCTATTTAGGTGGAGGTAAGCTGGTTGGTTAAGAAATACATCAGTTCACATGTTGGGCTCGCACGCTACAATTGAAACCTAAGATTATTTTCTGACCAACCCAAATGTAATTCAGTGGAATCTAATAGTTGTTCATGGAAGAAGCTTGCTTTTAGAGGTTTTCTGAAAGCCAATCAGTTAATTTTGCAGCTACTGCCAGATCTTAAGTTCTTTGTTTCAACAAATGCAGATAAAGCATATTCATCCATGATGGGGGGCTGAGGGGTGGCAGCATAAATAGGGTTCCTTGTTTATTTGTTGTTCAATCTATATTTAAAGATGTACTTTCATCTTAAATGATCGGATCGTTATCGAAGTTCTGCAATAGTTCCTAAGAGTTCACATTGTGGAAAGTGCAGGGCCTTTAAACTTGGCTAAGGAACAAGAGGAAGCAAAAATCAGCCAAAATTCAATTGAATCTCATCCCGGGGCAACAAATACTGTGAGTTCTGGTCCTGTTGGAGCCTCGGTTGTGAGCCAGCAAGTTAACTGTCCCAAGAGTCTGAAAGATGCTGTGAAGCCCAAACATAGGAAGAAAAATAAAGCATCCTCAAGTAGTGACATGAGCTAGACTTATCAAAAGTTGCCACTAAGCATAACACTATCAGGTAGTTGCATTTATCTCTTACATTGTAATTCAGAATCTGTTTTTGATTCCTCTTTTCTTAAATTGAGTAGTCTTTCACTTACCTTTATTGACAACTTAATACCCTGTGGCCAAAACTTTCTGGCAAAAACTTTCAAAAGGTGTTACTAGCATACTTTTTGGATAAGCCCAAAATTTCTCAGAAAGTTGATGAGGCTCAGATCAGCCAGAAACAATGAGTTTTTGTTTGTGATTAAATAACTTATTACTTGCAAGTTTTAAGATTGGACCTTTGGGGGAAGCATTTATGCTGAACCTTGTAGAACCCCAAAACCTTGTAGAACCTGTTACTTCCATTTGCTTGATGCGAACATACGCATTCATTAACAATGGAGATGGGTTTCCAAAATGAGATGAAATAATATCCTCTTACTTCGACTAGCTTATATTCGTCTTCTAGCATGCATTGGTCCAGTATGTGGTATTTTCATGATCAGATCCATTTGGTTTTAGGCTCTGTTAGTTGGAGAGCATATCACTTGATGGTATTGTCGTACTTTGTTTAGTTGGAATTCATTCCATTGTCCTGATGTTGATGTGAGCTTAAGCCTCCCTTCTAAGATGTTTCTGCATGCTAGAAAATTTGTTGTTTGGTACATATTTAAGGCCATTTCCCTCAAGGACTCATTTGGTTTATAGGAAGTGGAGGGGGGAAGTATGGTTAGTAGGAAGTGAAAAAAATCTCTTTTGTCTGGTTAGAGTTTTTAAACGAAAGAAATTGAAAAAAAGATGTTTCCATAGAAATATAATTTCTATGTTTTATGGAAAAGAAAAATCCATGTAGGACAGGTTTTTGGAATTCTCGTGGGATGGGAATTGGAGGCTCTTTTTTGTCTGAAAGTATCCTTTTAAGTCATCAAATTGTATGGGCTGAAATGAATATTCTCTCTATCATAACATCTCAAGCCCTCCTCGATGGTCAAAAATATCTTTAATCATCATAATTTTTTATTTGCAAACAATGGTAACGTGCATAATAGGATAAAATTTTTTCTTATATTGAGGATATAATAAGTATTTTATGCTTTTTCCTTAGGAAAGTGGATACTCAATCAAACATAAGCCATTATGGAATATGCCACTTCCCCAAGGTCAATCAAACATACCAAATTACCTTTCTAGGCATTATATTCTCAAGAATCAGCTTCTTAGAAAAGGGAAGAAAAATGCTTCCCACAAACTAAATGAATCCTAAATGTTTTCTGCCATTCGTTCTCTTCTATCTTTAGATTCTGTAATTGAGTTCATGTAGTTCTAGGTTTATGCTTCAATTTCTAGTGTTTGAGTTATATATTTAGTGTTTATGCTGTGTCGATATGATTCAAAATCATTATTTTTCCTGGGTAATAATTTAACAGGCTTTATATTGCTGTGAGACATTGCTGCTTGCGTGGCATTGTGGTGATGATGCAAGTCAACATCTTGGAAGCATATCATCATTGAAAGTGCCTGCATTCAGAACTTATGGACTTGTGCCCCTTTTGGTAGAGGTTTTCATCCTTACTTGCAGACAGCATTTTCAAGGGTTTGGAACATGAGCTTTGACTGCTTGGTGACCAAATAACCCAATCGGCTCTGACGAACTATCAGCACCATGGCCGTGGACTCATTTGGAGTGGGGCCAGAGTTGAAATGGCTCTCAGAACTATCCTGCCTTCAGGAAAGTTTTTGGCATCATTACGGTTCTAATTTTTCCTTAAAATGGACTATGTACTTTGAAATGAAAAAGTAGTTGCTTGAGTGCTAGATTTACTTGGTAACTTTGGATGAAAATGAGCTGCCAATGTGTATATTTTATGGCACGGTCATGGTTGGATCTAGAGTAGATTTTGAACATGCTTGGTCCAGAACCGTTCGATTTGCATCCCTAAAAGAGTTAGTCAAAGAAACAGTTGCCATGAATATTAGCGTGTACCTCTGTTTTTTTTTTATATAATCAGAACGTTTAAAATTAAAACGCCTGTTGTGGCATATATATATATATATATATATATATATATATATATATATATATATATAGAGAGAGAGAGAGAGAGAGAGAGAGAGAGAGAGAGAGAGAGGATATTTGCATAATTGAGAAGCCTTATTTTTCAGAATGTCTGAAAATTATTGGGGCGAGTGTTGTCAGGGATAGGGATTCAAAATTGTTGTTTTATCATTTTGCAATGATTACTTTCAGAGTCATTAGATAACTAGAATTTAACGGATATGTATTATAGGTTTTGCTCAATTCTGTCGAGAGCCAAGCTTTGTGTTTCACTTGACCATCAAGAGCGGTTTCTCTCTTACCCCTTCTAAATTCTCTCTCTGTCAGTAAATGCATATTTTCATGATATTTCAGTTAACCATGCAACTCTTCATGAATGTTACATTGATCACTTCTCGGTGACAGGATGTTTTCTGTTTAATCTATTTCTGTGCTGTTTAACCTGACCCACTTAATCTATTTAATCCATTTAACATGTTAAAAATCCACATAGTCTATTTAAGTTGACTTGATCTATTTAATAAATAGATTATGCAGGTGAGGTTGGATTACAATCTGATTCTAAATTGTCAATGTAATCCAGCTCTTATGTCTCCCAACTGATCTAAACTAATTGAGTTATTAGTCTTGTGCTTCTTCTTAACAAATTTAAACCATTGTGAATTGCCTAAATCCTCCATTGGTGTTAACTTGGGATATGTGGTTGGTGAAGTAGATTTGGTGGCGTTAACTAGTGATATATTATTAAGTATATTCGATGAATTTTATTTTGAATGGATTTTGAAGCTCTTCTTTTCCATAATATAATGGTCAACATATCATCAAGAATATTTGCAACATGATTGGCAATTGCTTGTAAAGCCATTTTAGTTAAACCAAGCACTCAACTATGATATATGATTTGATAATAAAATGAGAGCAATTAATGATCTGATGATGATGATATATGGAAATACGATTTGTTCAAAGATGGCATATGGAATAGAAGATCAAAGCAAACTTATCATGTTTTCTTAGGAACTATTCCTTTCCTATCTCGAATTTTTTTAAACTTGGAAAGAAAATTTTTGATACATGCCTTGCAAATGTTTCCAAGTAAAATGTACAATTCGCAAAATAAAACAAATTTGGTCAACAAATTTTAGGATAGCTCCTGACATGCTTTATAAATAGAGGACCTTTGGTGCATCAATGTGTCTGCACAGGAGCTCATTCAACACAAAAAAATGAAAGGAACGATAAGGCCGTCTATGCTTTTGTTCTCTCTTTCTCTGCATCGCCCATAATGGAAGATGGCCGTGGTAAAATTGCCTGGTGGTGGTTACGTCGACTACGATTTTTGTGTCCAAGCCCTTGAGGCTGATCCTAGTGGCGGATTTGCTGACGTCCCTGAACTTGCAACCATTTCTGTGAATCCATCCACAGCCAATGCCAAGCACTGAGTCCAAAATAATGCAGCCGTTGAAGAATGCTTCGGATCCAACGATCAAGAACTCCATGGAGGCTTGCTCGTATCTTTACGCTGATGCCAAAACAGCTACCGAGTGGCCAGCAGATTTTATTGCATCCAAAAACTTTATTGCAGCTAAAGTCGAGATTGATGCCACTGTCAACGTGGGAACAACTTGTGAAGAAGCATTTAAAGCATTGCCCCCTGACTAAAGAGAATGTCGACTTCTCAATGCTGACCCTATTGGCAACAGCCGTCACCAAGTCCTTGGCATGCTCGACCTCTTCTTTATTTCTATTTTGTTTGTATCTAAGTATAAGCACTGTGTTTTTGAGCTGATGTGCTTAACAAAGAAGCAATTCCAATCCTTTGCCTTTCGGAAGAAGTGAAGCAATGCTAGTTCTAAGGCTAGAATTGGGCCAGGCTGGGCTAGGCCATATCCTTATCTAAACCCAGCCTAAAATTATTTTACGGGCTTTGGATCGAATCTAGGCCCAAATATTTTTGAAACATTTAGGTTGAAGCCCAACCTGAGCCTCAGCCCAAGCTTGATTGGGCCAGCCTGAAAATTCTAGCCGTAGCATAAGCTGATCTTCGGTCTTAAAATCCCATGGGTAAACTTTTGGAGTATCAAGAAGTATTTTTTAGTCTTCTAAAAATATTTTTGAATGGTACTTTGATAAAAGTTTAAGAAGCTATTTTGGCTTTGCGAGAAGCTACTTGAAAAAAGATTTATTTTGAAGTCTACTCGGAAAAAGGTTTATTTTGAAGTCTATTTGAAAAAAAAAGTTCCTTTTAAAGCTTTTCTCAAAAATGCTTTTTGACAATATCGGAAAACTATTTTAATTTAAATAAAATTTTTTTAATAACCCAAATATCCACTAACAAAATTTTATAATTATATTTTATATCATATCATATTATATCATTATACTATAAATATAATATAATATAATAAATTAATATTATGATATATTATAAATATATAACATAATCTATTATAATATTATTATATTTAAAAAATATAATTTGATATAATAATAATTAATAATATAATTATATTATTATATTATAATAATATAATATATTATATTATAATTTATTGTTAGATAAGATTATAATCCATTATATTATATTATATTATATTATTGTATTATATTATATGATGATAATATTATATAATAAAATAATATTTTAAAATATAATAATATTTAAGTTATAGATATAATATAATTATATTATATTATATTATATTATAATTTATTATTAGATTAGATTATAACTAATATATTGTATTACATTATAAATTATATCATAATTATAATAATATTATATTATATTATTATATGTTATATAATATTATGTAGTATCTTTTATTGTCATTTTATCATATCAAAAATATTTTTTATTTTAATTATTAAATATATATTAAAATTTTAAAATATTTTATAAATATAACTTTGAAATAATAAATAATTTTTTTATAAAAATTTTATTTTTTATAAACTTTATTTTTAAAAGCTTCGGATCAACAACAATCCTAAACGGGGCTAAATCGATAGGAAAAATGTAAGATGGGAAAGTGGAGGTGATGCCATCCCAAGACATCAATGACGGTTCCTTGGTTTGATATGGACATAAAGGCGATGCCATCCCAAGACATCAATGGTTCCATGGTCTGATGTGGACATAAAGGCCCATGATGTGAATGCGGCGTTGCAACTGAAGACTCTCTCTCCCTTGCCCCCCCCCCGTCCACCCTCGTCCCTTGATTCTTTTGTTCCGTTCCCCGCAGTTTTTTGCCTCTGCCTGCGACTCCCAGAACCACCACCAGCAATGAACCTCCACATTAATCCCCATTAATCCACCTATAAGCTCATAAGCCTCCACTGCTTCCACCATAAATCCATCCTCACACTAATTCCCATTTCATATAAATAAAATTGAAAACAAATATATGCAGTATTCTCAATATATAAGAGTCTTTGTGAGGTGCCAAGAGAGAAATAAACAACAATATAAGATGAAAGTAAATTAAATACATAATCACAAAAATAATAAATTTATAGTGCTGCGATGTTAAACTCAACATCTACATCGATTCTTCAAAGTCTTCTACCTAAAAATTTCAATTATAATCACTCAATTATAGTTTGATTATTTTACTCTGATTCACAATCAAATCTACTTGATTTTGCTCAAGCAATTAGGCTCACCAATCATAATCTTTCCAATTAAATCCTCCTGGACTTAGTCAAATACAATCATCCAATTACAAGCATGGATAGTCTTAATCTCCAAGTTTTTTCTTCAAGAAACTTGTTGCAATCCAAGAATACAATAAGTGAACCATTTAAAGTTCAAAGAAATAAAACTCTTTAAAATTCAAGAAGTCAATAATGAAGGCTCTTGAATGTGTTAACTCCCTCTTTGATTGATTAAGAAAGGCTTAAATGAATACTTTGAAGGATTGCTCAGTTGGTAGGTCACATAATAAATATAGTCAAGCTCTCTGCTCAAAAGAATTGAATGTTAGAAGGTGGAATTGAATGCTCTGAAATATTAGAACTATACTTTTTAGTAGTATCACTGTTATTTTTTTTGGCAGCTTTCATTGTTGCTGAAACTATGTGGTATGGTTCAGCAACTATCCTAATTAAATTATTTAGTTTCACTCGTTATTAGTGGGATTAGGAAGACTTTCAGCAAAAAATATATCAAAGAGTTAGCGCTGAACTAGCCAAAAATTTGAGTTTATCAGAAACTTAGTCTAAAATTTCTGAAAAATTATTTTTTTTATGATTATATTGGCAATAATCTGGCAAAATGGGGATAATTTTTCCTCTTCTTTTTGCTTAGGAGCCTTTTCTTTTTCTTTTATAGGTTAGATAGGTTTTCTATTTAAATTGCTTGCTTAAATATATCCAGAATTGACTAGAAGATATGAAATGACCATTGGATAGCTCAAACTAGTTATTATAGTTTTTTTCTATCTATTAGAGCCATTTTGAAAACTAGTCATTGTTGTCAAATGTAGAGAAGTCGACTCATGATAATCAGGGGTCGATTTGTGAAGCACCGTATCTCATGAGGGCTCTCTGTCTTTTGATTGTGACCATTCAAGAGTTGACTCAGTTGTTGTTGGGATCAACTTGTTCAGAATTGGGGTCAACTCATGAATTGCTGGGATTAACTCGGAAATTGGTCATTTTTCACTACTCTATTTTCATTCTGAAATCAATTATGAGTCAACTTGTATCCTACTAAGGTCGACTTGAGTTCATACAGTATTTTACTGTTCTCTATATTTATCCTGAGATCAATCTAAGGTTGGCTCTTATCCTGCTAGAGTTGACTTGAGCTCTACTGGGTCGACTCTTGGAAGATCTTGTTTTTAGATCTCTTTGTCCGGTACTTTGAGACTGTTCTTAGGTTGACTCGAGTTTTGCTGAGGTCAGCTCATAGACTATGCTAGCTAATTTTCTTTAGGTATGCCAGGGTCAATTCTAAGTGTTTTAGGGTTGACCCTTCTCTTCTATCATTTATCAAAAATCTTGAGAAACTTTTTATTTGACTAATATAAAAAGGGCTTTTTTTTATTATGTGTGCATTAAGAGATTCCCTACAACCATAATTTCA
The DNA here is from genome assembly GCA_006176705.1 of Cocos nucifera. Lineage (NCBI taxonomy): Eukaryota > Viridiplantae > Streptophyta > Magnoliopsida > Arecales > Arecaceae > Cocos > Cocos nucifera. The sequence goes on along the minus strand of QRFJ01000108.1, from coordinate 1,766,649 downwards.
ATCTTGCATTAGTACCGAATGTATTCAAGTATTTTTGTATCATTAAAATTAATTCTTGGATCAACAATGATGGTATTATTGCATAATTACATTTAATTTTGCCTTTGATAGAGAAATTTTGCATGGTGTACCGCTCTTTCTTGGTGGCCGTTCAACCCTCTTTGGTCAGAGATGCTGTGGATAAAATTGAAAATGCTTAGATTGTCTGAAAGATTGCTTCAGAAATGCTTGTCAGAACCATGATTGTACATATATATATATGTAATGAAGCAAGAAATGATCATGAAATGATACTTGAAGGCAATGGTTTATAGAATCATCCACAATTGGTTTTGTTTAGATACTAAATGGCTGACTAGATCGATATTTATATGTTTCCACTGAATTTGACTAAAACCCAAAACCATGGGTTAGTTTCGGCTTGGTCCCAGCTGATGCAAATCCATTTCAGCCAAATATTTAAAAAGTTAGATGCAATTAGTAGTGACGCCAGAAATTGTGTTAGGTTATTGGTCTCATTTGCTTTGGCATGTAGCAAGAGGTGGTACTTTCGAGAATGCACCCTGTGCGTGATTTGTTGGGTTGGGGTGGCAAAGACTTCAAGTCACCAAAAATACATTTATCCATTAATTAAAGGCAATATCATTATAAAGTTCCTCATCGTGTGAGATCTTGTTGTATACCTATATTGGTTAAGGAAACCAGTAATGCCTTTTTATTAGTCTTTCTTAATGAGGTTCTAGCTAGGTTATTACGTATGAAATTAAAGTGGACTCAACCAATGCCCCATGTTGGACTAGAAAATATTGTAGCATGGGTCCATTTACATTGTTCATGATGTTTATAATTGGATTTATGGTATTTATGATTGGATTTGAATCATTTGCTAGGTGAGGATGCCAAAGATTAAATGGAAGAGCATGTGAGAATCTATACAAGCGTATGTTTAGTTCTATATATGTTATTCACTAGATAGATCTTAGGTGCTTATTAAGGAATTTAAATAACATCTTTAGTAAATTTTTCTGGATGATATCTTAGGTTATGATCTTAGTTTTTTTGAAGGTCTAGGCGTATCCATTATAAGAATAAAATTTTTTATGGTGGCAGCACCCAATCTCTAAACTAGGCCGCGACTTGGCCTTGACCTAATCCAGTTAAATCAACTTGACTAACTCGCTAGCGGAGGGAGTCAAATGCTCACTCAGTTTTTGCCATCCTTCTAAATGTGTGTATGAGCCCTCTGGTCACCAATCTCATGTCTCTTTTCTTCTTCTTTATTTTTTTTTTTTGATACAAAAGTGGAGTAGGGAGAGAGAGGAGAGGGGGGGGTGTAGCAACCCTCACTATGGGCCCCTACTCTACTGAAAAAATTATTCGATACAAGGTGCCAGTACTTAACCCTTCTCCACCATTCAATGAGTACGTCCACCTCAATGCAAAGCTGGATCAGAAACCCATCCGCATATCCTTTTGAGGCATCAGGGCATTTTCATCCAGAGAATCATTAAAATCTATTCTTTCCTCGGCCACAAGTGAGCCTCGAATCTTGAATGTGTGGAGTGCGGGGCTAAGCCCATTCCAACTGGGCTGCCACCATGGTGGTATCTGTTTTCTTCTTTCCATCTCTTTTTCTTTCTTTATATGAGTTGCTCGAGGATGCTGGCATATTCACTAGATCCCATTGAATGGGCAATAGCCAGTCCCAAGCTAGCTTGACAACCTTATTTCAAGATAGGGCATCCCATGTCTCCAACATTCAAGCTGATTTGACCTGATTTGTTATGCATCTTACCTTCATCCTCATGCCTCCAACATCGACGTCAGACCATGCAGTCCACAAAGCTACCGACTCGAGACCATTCCCTCACGGTCCTATTTCATGGTCAAAATTCCTATTTTTCCTCCTATTCATAGCCTCTCTATTTTGGGTCACATAGACTCTGTTGAACATCATCATGGACCACCACCCTATGCCATTGTCATGGATCTCTATTCCTGATCTAGTTAGTTATCATTTAATTAGATCTGCATAGATTTGGGATGCCAAGGAGACGTCGATTGATCTAGTTTGTTTATTCCAAATACACGCCAAAATTTTGTTTCCTTGTATGCCATTATTTATTTCCTTCGTCATAAGGAGATACACAAAGATATACTACAAATTTAGAGATTGGTCAAATATACAACATAAGGATCTGTTTTCTTATATGCTATGGTTTGTTTCTTTCTATTTCATTATTTATTTCTTAAAATTATACGCCATGATTTATTTTATTGTATATCATTATTTGTTTTCTTGATCATAAGGAGATATATGCTATGATTTGTTTCCTTGCATATCATTGAATAGAAGTAAATCTTAGTGGTATCAGCATGTGGGGTTGGTGAAGTAGATTTGGTGGTATTAACCAATGATATATTGTTAAATATATTTGATGAATGCCATTTTCGATGGATCTGAAAGATTTTCTTTTCCAAAATTATAACAAAATCGATGTAGCGTGATGTCAAATTGTTTACAATATATCTAGTTTTGCTTGTAAAGCCGTTTTAGTTAAATCAAGCACTCAACCATGATATATGATTCGATAATAAGATTAGAGCAACTGATGATTAGATAATAATATATGGAAATATGATTTGTCCAAACATAATATATGGAATAGAAGATCAAATCAGACTTATCATGTTTGGTAATTAGCAATTATTCCTCTCCTATTTCGAATTTATAAAGTCGGCAAGATAATTTTTGACACATGCCTTAAAATGTACATGTCTCAAATATAACAACTTTGCTCAACAAATTTTAGGCAAGTTCCTCACAAACTTTATAAAAAGAAGACATTTAGCGCATCAATGTGATCTCATTCAGCAGAGAAAAGAAGAAAGGAAGAAATGAGGCCCTCCATGCTCTGCAATCTCCTCATCCTTTTTCTCTTTCTCCAAACCTCACTCTCCACGTTGCCCACAATAGAAAAAGCCTGCAGTAAAATTGCTAGCGGTTACGTTGACTACGACTTTTGTGTCCAAGCCCTCGAGTCTGATCCTAAGAGTGGATCTGCTGATATCCCTGGACTTGCAACCATTTCTGCGAATCTATCCATTGCCAATGCCACGAGCACTGTGTCCAAAATAGCGGAGCTCTTGAAGAAAGCTTCAGATCCAACCATCAAGAACTCCTTGGAGGCTTGCTCATATCTTTACACGAATGCCGAAACAGCTCTCAAATGGTCAGCAGATTTCATTGCATCCAAAAACTTTACTGCAGCTAAAGCCGAGCTTGATGCTGCTGTCTTCGTGGGACCAAGTTGTGAAGGAGCATTTAGTGCATCACCCCTGACTAAAGAGAACGACAACTTTGAAAATCTGACACTATTGGCAATAGCCTTCATCAATCCCTTGGCATAATGACCCTTTTTTTTTTTCCTTCTTTTTGGTCTCTGATGATAAGCAATATCCATTTCTGAATCGATGTACTTAATATGGAAGCAATGCTAGTCCTCTTTTTCCTTTCCCTTTCGTAAGAAGTGAAGCAATACTAGTCCTAAAACAAAAGAAAGCCATATTTCAGAAGCAAAGCAAGGAATATTGATCTTTTACGTTCATTCCAAGGTCTACAATAATGATCCTGATAATGTTATCATAAACATTATAATATACATACGCAACAGAATTTATTCTAATGTTTTTTATAATTAATATAGCATTCTAATGTAATTTTGTGGATTTCTAATTAGTAGGGTCTAAAACTCGATGAAGGAAAAAAGTGTAGTCTTTGTTTCATTTTCCAAGAGGTTTTCCTTTTATTTTAGTTGATTTATGAGTTGAACTTTGAAAGGAACAATGGATATATAATATATAACTTTATGATCTGTTAAGAAAAAATTATCAGAGACTGCTATTTTTCGATGCTCGTTGCGGCATCTGGTTGAGTCAAGATAGTTGATATTATTTGAAGTCTTAGTTCTCCTGAACCGGTGATGGAGTTATTGCATAATTGTATTCAATTCAGTCTTTGATATGGAAGCTTTCATAGCATACTGCTCTTTCTTGGTGGCCATTGAACTCTCTTTAGTCAAATATATTGGGGATACAATTGAGAATACTTAGGTTGTCTGCAAGGTTACCTAAGAATGCTGGTATGATGGTCAGAATCTTGATTGTTTATATAAATGTAAAGAAACAATAAATGATCCTGAAGGCAATAGTTTATAGCATCATCTATAATTGGTTTTGGTTAGATACTGCATGGCTGACTATGGTATTTATGTGGTTCCACTAAAATTGACTGCAACCAAAAACCTAGGGTTAGTTTAGGCTTGGTCTCAGCTGATTCCAAGTATTCAACCTTGGATGGTATTAAAAATTTAGATGCAATTATTATTGACGCCAGACTTGCGGTCACCAAAGATACATTTATCAATCTCTATAAGCAAATATGGCACAACCTTCTTTTCTCTATCCATTAATTAAAGACAACCGGTATAAAGTTTCACATGGCGTGGGAGCTTGGGTGAGCACATATATATATATATATATATATATATATATATATATAGTCCTGCATACGCATTTGGGATATCTTGCTTATACCGGCCAAGGAAACCAATAATACCTTCTTAATAGCCACTTTAGATGAGATCTTGGGTTCTTACAGATCCATACCCCATATTAGACTAGCAGACATTATAGCACAAGCTCATTTGCATTGATCATGTGTTGATTAATGAATTTGTGGTACTTGAGATTGGATGTAGATTCTTTGCCAAGGATTAAATAGCAGAGTGTATGAGAACCTATACAAGTATGTGTTTAATTTCATATTGGCTATGCAATGGGTAGATCTTGGATGCTTATATAGGATCAAAGAATTTAGATAGCATTTTATGCTCTCTTTTTTTTTGATGAGGTGATATGTCTGGAATACTCCATCCATTGTGGCACTAGAATTGTGGAGCACCAGAATGATCGACGAGTCATTGCCACATGGGCTCCCACGATTGTATCAAGGAAATTGTAGAGTCTTCCATCTACTAAGCAACAAACCGCCAACTAACCACTCTTCCACTCTGCTCCACTTCGCAATCTCAACAAACTCAAGATGTACAAGTCGTTATTCCCTGACAACCTAGGTACGCCTATATGGTCCCTAGGAGGAAAGTGGTGCACATCCTCTAGACGATAGGTACCTACCTTATCTATAAATATCAAGTTTTCAAGACTCTCTAGATAAGTGAATACTTGCTCCGCATGCTCCTCTCTTCGAGATGAAGATCCTATGAACTGGACTTATCTCTTCGGACCCCCACATATACAGCCCGACACCCGCCGAATTTTTTTATATCACTTCTCTGTCCATATCTCAGTCTACCTCATACGTGACTCTATCTACTGCCAATCCATCCAAAAAGCTCAGACATCTTCTATTTGCTTTTGCAGAAGAGCATCGGATGGTTTATATTGCTGTGGCGTATATTTTTTTTCTGGAAAATAATTTAACAAACTTTATATCGCTGTGAGATGTTGCTGCTTACCTGGCATTGTGGTGATGATGCAAGTCAACATCTTGGAAGCATATCGTCATCGAAAGTGCCTACATTCTGAACTTATGGTAGAGGTTTTCATCCTTTGCTTGCAGACACATTTTCAAGGGTTTCGAACTTGAGCTTAGACTGCTTGGTGACCAAATAACCCAATCGGCTCTGATGAACCATCAGCACCATGGTTGTGGACTCATTTGTAGGAGTGGGGCCAGAGTTGAAATGGCTCTCAGAACTATCCTTTATTGCTGCCTTTAGAAAAATTTTTAGCATCATGACCGTTCTAATTTTTCCTTATGTACTTTGAAATAAAAAAAAAAAAAATTAGTTGCTTGTGTGCTAGATTTACTCGATAACTTTGGATGAAAGTGGGCTACCAATGTGTATATTTTAGGGCACGGTCATGGTTGGATCTATATAAGATTTTGAGCATGCTTGGTCCAGAATTATTCGACATGCATTCCTAAAAGAGTTAGTCAAAGAAACAGTTGCCGTTGCCGCTGCCGACGAACTTGGCACCTCCACCTACAACGTCCCTTGCCACCACCTCATCGGCCACTCCATCCCCTCCACTTTCTTCTTTGCCCAAGGAAGAGATCAAGGTGGATGGCGTCTCAGATCCTGGAAGCTAAGAAAAGGAAGACGGAAGAGGAGGAGAATGCGAAAGAATCCTCTAGCAGCAGCTAGACCTTAGAATCCGAGGTTGAGGAAGGGAACAAATCAGAGAGGCAATCCCCTCTTAATCCGATGCTTTGCCTAGGATTTGTAGGAGGAGCGAAATTTGGGATTTTGACGGTCACGCCACTGAAGAAAGCGGAAGCAAGTACCAATAGGGAAACCATGGAGAGGCTTACACGTGTCAGATGGAGGCTCTAGATTAGATCGTACAGGATCTGGGTTGGACCGAGCTTGGGCTCCTAAACTAAACTCGAGCTAGGCCTGTTTTAACAAGCATGCATGCTCGTATTTCAAGCCCGACTTTGTCAAAATCTAAGCCTCGATCCATCTGAAGTCCATTAAGCTTGGATGGGTCTGGAAAGCTGTTCGGCCCGACCACAAGTCCACCACCAAATGGACAAGTGCTAGGAAAATTTTTTGGTATTCTTGGACTATTTAATCAAGCAGGAGTAAAAGGTTCAAGTTATAAGGATAACGTGTAAAGAAGAAAATAAAGAAAAAAAAATACTAAATGCTAGGATGAGAGAGCGAAGAAAGAGGACTATGAAGAAGTGGACTGAAAGCTGAAACGGGGAAGAACTCCTATCAGAAAATCTAGAAATCCTTGTCTTCTATGAATGCCAAGATAGGCCTCTTTCTATATTAAATACAATCGGCTCTTAGTGGAGAAACTTTTTATTCTGAATGCCTAAATATCTGCCAAAAAAATTTCCATGCACAAACTTTTTATTTTTTCATAACCTATCTTGTACACCTTTTCTCTCTCCTCTCTCCGGTCGCCACCGGACGCCACGCGTCCTCGTGCCACTACCAAGCGAAAGTGCAATGTCCAAGATTCGCCAACCGGCCAATGCTGCCCTGGTTTCTAGATCAAAACCCTCGACAGCTTAAAACACAACCCCACGTCTAGATCATTCTCCGCTCCATGGTTAGAAGAACCCCACCATTCTAATCTTCACATTTCTCGCATACTCTTGCCTTTTTGATATATATTTGTCTCTGTACCAACTCTTCACTAATTACGTTGTTCCCTCCCTGGATATCCAATCCTATTCTTATGTTAAGAATCATTGCTTTATTCTTAATCTTATTCTATTTAATTATCTCAAAATAGCTTTGTCCTTTAGTGATTTAAAGAGAGATGAGGTGTAGGAAAAGAGAGAGAACTCATTTTAAGAGAGTAAGAAGAGACGTCCCTTTTGGCGGGATGCGAGAGAGTCACTTAATTTTTTGATAAAATTAGTTTTTCTCTACTAATTTTTTTCAGCATTATTTTTTTTTTTTGACATTTTTTCTACATCTTAAACTAATATGATTGATTTATTTCGGATGGCATGCCATTCTATAATATTAAATTTTTTTATTTATTTTAATTATATTATTAGGTAGTCTTGCTATTTGCATTGATACCTACATGAGAACTGATATTTTTCTAAAAAAATAGTTAGGAGATCGAAAATTATGAATGACCGAAATGCAACCAAGAATTTTGGTGCTAACCATGACCCTTCAGAGATGGAAACGAATTTGTGGATATAATGCCGACAAAAGTGGTTGCTGGTTGGACCCTCAAAGTGCAGAGTAATTAAGGAAGTCCAGTTCAAGCTGATGGCAACGTGATACCTGCCGACCATGACAGCTGGCTTTTGTGGTTCCGGGCGATTCCTTGAGATTTGACGACAAAACAACATCCTCCAGTCGGGATCGGATTAGAAAATTATTAATATAAATTTAATTTATTTATTAAATAAATTAAAATTTTAAATTTAAATTTAATTTTTTTATTAAACAGATAATTTGATTCAATCTGCTTAATTTATTTATTAAATAAATTAAATAGATTAGATGCATTAAATGGATCAATCTGTCTTAAATTTATTTAGTCTAAATTTAAATCTATTTACGATGGATCGAAAATGAATCCAGATATTTCATCGATCCTAATTTAAATTGTATCTTTCGTGTGAAGAAATGGTTCATCTTTTTTAAGCACAATTAGATCGAATGTTATGAGATCTGCACGAAGTAAATTAAAAAATAATAATAAAATAATTTTAAAAAATATGGAAAATATGACCTCGTTAAGAAAAGATCAAATATTCTTTTATAGGGCGGATGCAACTCGAATCCACACAAAAATGCCCAACATTAATGTATAACCTCTTATAAGATGGACCGAATAACCTCCAGGCAGAAAAACAGAGATAAACTCCTGTATCGGCAAAACATCATCTCATAAAACCTTTTTAAGAAATATATATTATAGATTTACCAAATTGGCATCTTCTTCCTCTGCATCCATGTTTGGATGAGATCAAGGCATTTGAACGCATTCAGCCCAGGTGATAATTGTCGCGGTGAGGTATTTATGTCGTGATTGAAGGTATAAGAGGCTGCAGGGTTTGACAAGCAACGCATGCAGGACCCTGGCATCACCACTTGTCCCTTGCACTCTCTCTGGATGACTTGTTGTTGAGCCACCCTAAAAAAAGAGTCTCGGAGCAAAGATGGAGTCGGTGTGATTATTGCTAATTGTTGCATAACCTACAATGCTTGGTTTAACAAAAATAGCTGCATTTTTTGAAGGTGCAAATTTGAGCCCCCTCACTGCTCAATCATACGCCAAAGAGTTCATCCAAGCAAATGTTACGTGATGGTTTTTGATAGCTGGAAAAAACTGGACCACGTCCATATGAGTCCATGCATTCTCTATAAGGGTTTACTTCATTTGAGAGGCTTCATCTTCTAATTTTCTCAAGATCGATTCCGATAATAGCATGTTGCATGATGGCTTAAACAATGATGCTGGATTTATCATTCAGATCCAGCATTCAATTTTAATAGCAGCTAGCGGATTCCGCCTATATAATATTTTTATCATTGGCAGGGCTGAGGGAAACATGAGAAGGCTTGATAGAGGATTTGAGAAAGATGGTCTCGATGCTGAGTTTCTGTAACGCAACCCTTGTGTTTAGGAGGTGAACAGTGTCAACTAGCTAGAGAGCTTCACATGTGACGAAGAAGAAGAAGAAAGGAGCACACATGGTGGAGAGACGAATCAAACTAAACCACGAAGACTATAAGAGGTAGGGACCAGGATCATATGTCTCGAGATCGCTAGCCACAAGTTTGCCATGCCATCGTACAAGCCACGTGGTAGGAAGGGGGCGGGTGGGAGGCAGGTCATCAGCAATAAGGGGATCCCCGGGCGATTACAAGTGGGATAAGAAAAAGATTTAATCTATTATTTATTAACTATTATATATATATATATATATAATATTTTATGGAAAAATATTGTAGCGGTGTTATTTCAGTATCTCATATGATTTTATTTGTACCATATAAATTATTATTTTATTATATATAATAATTTAAATATTATTTTTAAATAATAATAAAATAATATTTGAAAAAAATAAAAAATAATATTTTAAAAATAAAAATAAGAAAGGGATAAGAGATGAAAAATTTCTTAAAAAATTATTTTTTAAAAAATAAGATATTATAAAAATAATAATAATATTTTTAAAAATATTAATTTATTATTATTATTTTAAAAAATAGCATATCATTTTTTAAATTTAAAAATAATAATATATTATTTTTTAAAAAAATAATATTTTTTTATTTTTTAAAAAATAATATATTTTAAGATATGAACCGATCCATCGGATCGATCATATCAAATCTAATAAATTATTCATAAATTAAGTATGATACTTCATCGATTTGAAAGTCAAATCTCTGTATTTAATAGCTTTCCAAAAGTTTGAAAAAAGTATGAGAAGAAGTTAAAGGATGGGGGTGCGATCGGGATCAATATTTGCCAAGAGAGGAGAGTCATAGTGGGGTGGCATCGATGCATAGGGAGGTATAAAAATAGGAAGAAAGAAGAAAAATAATGATAAAATATTATTTTATAAATTAAAAAAATAGAGTTTCTCTATCTTTCTCCAGTGGTGGTGCTGAAAATGATGGTACCGACTGGGATGCCGGGAGTGCGATTGGAATCGATATTTATCGAGAGAGAATGAAAATGGTGGGAGGCGGTAGGAAATGGGATTGCACGAATAAATGCAGAGAAGATATGAGAAGAAGAAAGAGAATGGGAATACCGACAAGGATGCCTGGAGTGCGATTGGGATCGATATTTATCGAGAAAAAATGATGGGAGGCGATAGGAAATGGGATGGCACGGATAAGTGCAGAGAAGATATAAGAAGAAGAAAAAAAAATGAGGATACAATCGAAATTGACATTTGCCAAGAGAGAAAAATAGCCATAGTGGGATGATAAAAGGGTGCAATGGTACCGACGGATGCGTAGAAGATATGAAAATAGAAAAAAAAAATATAAAATAAAATATTATTTTATAAATAATAAAAAAATATTATATATAATAAATAAATAAATAAAATATTTAAAAATTAAAAATATTTATTATAAATATTTATTATTAAAAAAATTAATAATTATAAATCAAAAATCTATCCCGCACGTCTTCGACTAGTTGGTTGGTTAAAACCCTCGTAAGGGTATTGCTTAAAACGTAGTACTTAGCCCCTGATGAGATTACTTGTTAAGTAACATTTGGGACTTTGCCGTCGACTGCACCAGAAACTTGGAGCAGTATGTCTTTTTAATGAAGAAAAGGGGGACCCATTTTTGGTACCTGCACCTAAAGGAAAAAGGGATCATCACGTCAAAATCCCTCGATAATTCCATTTCCCCTTGCCTTAGTTGCATATATGGAAGATAGAAAAAAAGGTGCAGCATTACATCGCCAATGAGACTTTCCTCTCTAGATGGTACACAATTACATCCATGTAAAGCCATCATAAATGACGTGCACCAATGGAACGGCCCTTGGCCAAATTTGATGTTTCTGGGGATAGATTGTTAGCCCATCTCCGTCAACAAAATTTATTACTTTTATCCAGACTGGCCAGTTTACATGCCAAACTAGGGGAAAACTACAGCAGAGACTGTGACTCCTGAGCCATCCTTATTTTCTGGTAAGTCTACCAAACGCTAACCAGCACGAACTGCTCACTGAAAGCAACGTGGCCTGTGCCATGAGGGCTCAAAGCCTCAAAAGGCCTCTGCGTCCAGGCCCTCGAGTGTGTGCCATTTGGTACCCGAATGACAGAAAGAAGCAAAGCAGCCAGGACGCAGCCTATGGAAGAGAGAGAGGGAGAGAGAGAGAGAGCAGTGTAACAGAAGATCGAGGACTTCAGGAATTCACATACCATCCACATGTAATGGCTACAGTGCATTACTTGTAAACAATTATTATAGAAAGAAAACAACAGCAACGTGTAAAACGAAGGGTTGCGCAGAAACAGGGGAAGAAGGTAGAAATAAAAAACAGAGACAGGAGAACCACCTTACCTCCTTTCTTTCCTTATAATTTTCTTAGCCCACGAATTAATAAACATTTTTTTTATGTTGAATCCCTGCTAGTTGATGTTTTGCTCGTAGCCCCTTGATTTTGACGATCACATTTAAAAGTCCATGACCTTTGTTTACAGACGTGACTAATTGCGTCCAAGGGCTCCTCACCAAACGACGGTCAAATAAAGAACCAGGCGTTAGGTTTATAAACTGGCTATAATGAGTTGACTTTCTTGTATGCTAGATCAAAATGCCACAGCTTTCAACATTTTTCGTTATTCTATAAACATCTATCTTATTACTTTTTGAAGGCGATTCATTTCTGCGTTGAGAATAGAGATAAAGAAGACATTCCAACATCAGCGCATAATGACATCTGTTGGTAGATCCCAAATTGGTCGCTTGGAGTGAGGTTTTATATTATACACAAATAGCCAAGAAGCAGCAGGACAGACTAGGTTTGGTTAGCCTTTCAGCACCCAGTAGCACAACAATTAAGGGGAATAGAACTATAGAAACACTCATGGATAAAGAGCAATTCTACAGAGCAAATATTATTCCCACAAAAAAATTTCCGATCACAAAGGATAGGGGTAATAATTGAGCAGATTCCCATGCCTGTCCATCTTTTTCTACCTTTGGCTTAAAGGGTTAGATTATTAATTAAAGAGAGGAAGAAGCAGAGGAGAAGTCCCTTTCTATCCTCTCTTTCATGTCCTACCTCATGGCAATGGAGGAAGAGAACATAATTAAGAAAGAAAGAATGCAGTCAAAATATATTGCAATTGGTGACCAATTAATGATGTTTCTTCTTTTTTTTTTTTTTTTTGGCAAGCAAAACAACAACGACAACAAAGGATATTATGTGGGTAAGAAACAAAATTAGAAAGAGAAAAAAAAATGTTGGAGATCGGATTGGGATGTAATTGATGGATGAGAGAGAATTAAGAGGAGGAAGAAGAATGAGACTTGGACCTCTTCTTGGCCTCGCTGTATAGGATGACGCCCACGATGGTGATGGCGAAGCCGGTGATGCCCATCACGGTGACGGGGTTGCGGAAGATGAGGACGGAGACGGCGGCGGCGGCGGCGGCCTTGGCGTTGCCGAGGACCTGGAGGGTGAGGGCGCTGGTGTGCTTGGTGACGAGGAAGTTGGTGAGGTTGACGAGGTAGGCGACGGTGGCATTGGCGAAGAGGAGGAGGAGGAGGCGGGGGTCGTCGGCTGCCTTGGCGGCGGTGGCGGCGGCGACGTCGCCCTCCGACCAGAGGGAGAGTGGGAGGAGAATGGCGGCGGCCATGGGTGCCATGTACATGAGGAGGTTCATGGAGTTGAGGCGCTCGGCGTCGGAGGTGAGGAGGATGCCCTGGACGACGGACTTGAGGGCCCGGCCGGCGGTGGAGCCGACGCAGACCAAGAAACCGAAGAGGTGGAAGAGGGGTTCGCTGTTGCTGGCGAGGACGATGCCGAGGACGACGGGGAGGAGGGCGAGGTAGACGGTGGCGGACTCGCGGCGGCAGGTGATGAGAAGGGAGAAGACGGCGGTGAAGAAGGGGGTAGTTGCGCCGATGGCCTGGTTGAAGGAGACCGGCAGGTAGCGGAGGGAAGTATTGCCGCAGACGACGGAGAAGCAGAAAATGGCGCTGAGGGCGGCGATCTTGAGGAGCTGGCGGCGGGAGGAGACGGACTGGAGGGGGACGAGGCGGAGCCACCGGACGGCGGCGGCGCTGTAGGCGGAGCAGGCGAGCATGTGGAGCGTCGTAAGGAAAATGGGGTATCGGTAGCCGTAGATGCTGAGGAGGTATTTGTTTAAGAGAAGGACGCCGATGTTGGAGAGGTACCAGGCGCCGATGATGAGCGCGGTGGTCACGGTGGAGGAGGAGGAGGAGGCGCCGCCGCCGGCGGCGGCATCGGAAGGGTGGGAGAGGAAGGGGAAGAGGAGGAAGAGGAAGGAGGAGGTGCCGGCGCCGGGGAGCTTGACGCCGGGGCGGGCGTCGCCGGGAGGGGTCGGTGGGATGTCGATGACCGGATCGGCCTCCAGCCGGGGGTTGCTACCGCGCCGCGTCGTCCCGTGCCCTTCCACCATCCTGTGTCTCTTCTCCTCACTCTCTCTCTCTAAGCGGAGAGGGAGAGAGAAGAAGGGGGAGGAGTGTCGGCGACCGGATCTGAAGGAATGGGTAAGATCCGTCTGGCTGAGGGAAGGACGGATGTGATCGGAAGGGAGGGATAAAAGTAGAGATGAGGGAGACGCGGCCGTTGGATTGGAACGGTGGGATGGATGGATCGCTTTCGGTGTGGAGACGGGAAAGGTAGGGATATTTTATATTAGTTTAAAGGTGGTGGATGATGGCGCTAGCTCAGCTTTGGCTTACGGGGTTATTGTTGCTTCATGGCTCTCTCTAATCTAACAGCAGTGCCGCAGAAAGAGCCTACTATTTGATAATTTAGCAGCGTTCGTCTGAATGCGAGACCGGAGGACAACATGGGCTATCGAGTCCCGGCCACGCTATTATTCTCTCTTGTCTCTTCCTATTTTTTCAGCTTATTCAGCATCTTTGTGTACTAGATATTATTGATTAAAGAATTTTAATTCATGCGAGAATTTGAACCTGTATTTTGATAAGGGACCCTACGTATCAATCAGGATAACAGTTTATGTCAATTCTTTCTAAATTTTTTCGATTCGTTATCTCAACTAAGATCGGTTAAAAACCTCGGTTTGTCTTTGGTACAGCAACCTAGTTAGATATAATTGGGACCATAGGTCCTTCCAAAACTTATTTTGTTTAATGTTCCCAAGTTACCGTTCAAATGCTTTTGAATTTCTATGGTGGAGGTAAGTTTGCCTGATGGTTGTGATCCACGCCAAGCAAAAGGAGAGGAAGAATAGGTCCTTGTATGATAGACAGGAATACTTGCACAAGAAAGGTGATCAGCATCCAAAAGGTGGTCTTAAAGGGGACCCAATTTTGACTGATCGCTCTTTATGGAACTTGATTTGGCCAGTCAATGAGCTGGGATGGACCTCAGTCCGAACCAGTCCAAACACGGTCTTTCTAATTTTGAGCATGCCCGGGGTTTCAAGTTGGCGGCTCGGGCCAGCTCGCTAGTAAAAGTCGGCAGATGCTTTTCCATGAGAGTTTATTTACTATTTTGTATTCATTTAATGGTTTTCCTAACACGGTATAATCCCTTGCATCACACAAAAATTAGTGTGCAATTATCAATCTGTAAGATAAGTGAAGGAAGCCAAACTCTCATCCCGAATTTTGATGTCAAAGTAGTGAATAATTGATATAGGTTAATTTGATAACCAGGCTAAAAAAATCTGATATCCCAACGATAATGTACCATTAGTTTATTGGGTTCGATGTGGATGCAAACAACATTGTTTACTTAGTACAGGTCTCAATCATGCTGAGCAGCCATGTAATCCATCTTAGTTGTTTAAACATCATCTTAATCATCTAAACCTTCTAATTTGCTCATCCATTTAAGCAAGGATCTAGATTTGATCTAAACACTTGTCCAATATTTAATATTTTTACTTTATCCATTGTTCAAAAGTCATCTAAATAATGTCTAAGCACATCCTCCGTATTGGAATGAGGGCTAGGTGGTTCATGGTGAAATGGAAGGCGAAGCTTCAACAAAGCAAGAGTGGGATCTGGAACCAACAAAATTAAGATTTTATGCAGATTGAATTGGGAAAAAAAATAAAAAACGAAATGGAAAGAAAAAGTTTGGGGTCAAAAAGTTATCCAGGCAGAATACATTTTTCAAAAGATAAGCACACTCCAGCTTTCAAATGAGAGAAGAATAAGCAAATTGAGGTAAGATTCCTAAATAGAGAAGGACAAAGAAAGGAGCAGGATACAAACATATATAATTTTTTTGTTTATGAAAGGGTATTGAATCACTATATGCATGCCCGCACCATAGATATCAGGAACCTTTTGTGCATTTAGTTTCCTATATTGCCTTCTCAGTAATGAATATCTTTTCTTTTATTATTTTAGTTAACTTGATTGTTAGAAATTTGATATATTTATGAAATTATTTTTTTCTTATTTTCTCCTGCAAGCTTTTGTTCACGCAACTAAAAGTATACTCCACCATAACTATTTTAGTTTTCAAAATAAAATGGTTTAAAGATGTGTTTAATCATCAAAATGCTATTATATCCTTTAAGAGAAGTGCAGTATATGAAGTAGGATGGTTAAAATAATAGAGCTTCCACCACTATATGGTAGCATATAAAGAGTTACATATCTTCCATTATTGCAACGTACTTAGATTTTATATAGTTTGAAATACTTTTGAAAGTTTAGAGTAACAGATAAAGTATATGTTGATCTAAGATATGTATAATCCATAGAGAATTACAATTTTACAAACTTGACCCATTCATCACAGTTGAATAGTTCAAGCATGTACTATTTAAAGCAATAATTTTGGACTTATCCTATTAACAAAATTGGATTTAATTTATATTAGCATCTAATGTAGTCTATATTGATAACAAACACCCACTTAAAATACTAAATTTTTAAGCCTTATGCTCAGCTGATATACCCAAAGATTTTGATTGGTACAGCCTAATTTACTGACTAAGATCTTCCAATATCCTTCATAATTTTAAATTATTCTTAATTAATAAAAATCTAAAATTAAATGATTTAGTTATTAATTTTATTTTATTAGCTGAGTTTTTGATGCCTGGGATGCTCTGCTTGTATAAAATCAGCAGCCAATCGCCTATTTACTACACTGGTGTGGACACCTACTTGCCCGTCCTTCACCGGCAATAAGCTGTCTTCAGTTTTCCTGTCAGAGCCTCGTCACCTGCCGTCGATCTAGATCGCAACGGCGATAAATATAGCACCATCCAACGGCACTCGATAGCATGCGCTCTTCCGCCGTCTCCCCCTCTCCCGCTGTTCTCCCCTCCCACCGCCGGCAGCGCCTGCCGCCAGCCCGTAGCCTTCCGGCGATCCCCCGGCCGCTGGTTCCGGCAAAGTCCCTTCTTGCGGCGAAAAAGATCTCCCTTCTCGCTCCGAACTCCCTCCGATCCGGCCGGAGACCGATCTCCGCCATGGCCTCCGAAGCAATCTCCACCACCGCGGCAGCGAAGGGGAAGCAGGAGCTTCTGGTCTTCGACAGCGAGGAGGAGGTCGCCGTTTCTCTGGCTAAATACACCGCGGAGCTGTCGGAGAAGTTCGCCCAGGAGAGGAGGGCCTTCACCGTCGTCCTCTCCGGCGGGTCTCTCATCAAATCCCTTAGGTATCGAGCTTGGATCGTCGTTTTCTTTGGAACTTTTAGGGGTTTTCTTCGATCAGGTATTTGAAAAGCCTCTGAAATTATAGGAAATTGGTTGAGCCTCCGTATCTGGAATCGGTGGATTGGACAAAGTGGCATGTCTTCTGGGTGGATGAGAGGGTGGTGCCGAAGGACCATGCTGATAGCAACTATAAACTAGCTTACGATGGGTTTCTTTCTAAGGTACATAAAACCCTACAATTTTGATTTTTTTTTTCCTGTTCTTTTCAAAGGCTGTATTTTGAATTGCTAGCTTATGATGGTATTTGAAAGGCACCAACCATAAACATATCACCAGCCTCACGGCCAAATACAACTAGGACCAGCATCGGTATCAAAGTGGGGCTGGAAGAACATCGTGCACATCAAATTGCATTCTTTTTATTCTGGTCGGTTCATTTAATTTTGAGAAGTTTATTTTTGTGCAATGGCCACAAAAGCAGTTTCTGTTGATGGTTCTAAAGTAGAAAAACTAAATCGGGTTAGCTATTTCATTTGGAAAAGAAGAGTGTCTTATTTATTGATGCATGATAAAACATATTATGTGACTGTCACCAAAGAACCTTCAGATGAAATCTCCAAGAAACAACTTGAAAAATGAGAGGAGAACAATGAATTTGCTAGGCCTGCTCTTTGGAGCCACATGCAGGATGTTTTAATTCTCTTATTTGAAGACACAAAGATGGCTAAGGAAATTTTTAGTGCCTTAAAGAAAAAGTATGGAGGAAAATCTGATACTTATGTACAACTTTTACCTGAAAAAATTTAATGGCCCAACCATGTCAGAGACTCAACTATGGTGGATTATGTGAATCATGTGGCCCTTGTTATTAAGTATTTATTGACAGTAGCAAATCCTATCTCTAACAAAATGCAAGTGTCCACTATACTTAACGATCTTCCTCTATCTTAGGATTCCATTGTCACGATGATAAATTGTTCTAGTCAAAATTTGACTATAGACACTTTACCGGTTGTGCTAGCACTTGAGAAAAGAAAGAAGCATTGCAAGCGCGCAAACCCTATGGTTGTAGAAGAAAGTGGGGGACCCAACAAGAAACCAAAAAGGCCATAGAAAGGCAAAGGAAAGCAATTTAAGTGTGGAAAGAAAAAGGACATGAACTGAGCATGCTTCAGTTGTGGTGAGAACAAGGTGGTTTGTCCAAAACACCAAAGAACAAGGATGACACAAAGTAAAATCTGAAGGATGACTCTAAGGAAATGGTACTCACTATGTCAAAACCATAGTTGATTGGTGGATCAACTCCAGGGCAACAAGGTATGTGTGCAAGTCTGGACAATTTTGTTAACATATATTCATTATCCTAGGAGAGCATAGATTGTTCATGGGCAATAAAACCTGCTGTGATGTTCTTGGGGTTGGTGGTTGTAGAATCATGTAATGGTATTAGTTTTATTCCTCCTGATGTTTTGTATGCACCTACTATTAGCAGGAACTTCATATCAGTCTCTGTACTTGATGAGAAGGGATATGTTGTGTGATCATTAGGAAGGATGGTAGTGTTATTATAAGAGCAAAGAAGGTGGATGACCTGTATCTAACTATGATTAATAATAACAACACATGTATTTCTTCTTACTTGTTGGAGTATATAGTCCTTATCCATGGCATTTAAAATTAGAATATGTTTATAAGAATAAATGTTAAGAATGAGTAATATAGGATTATTGCCTAACTTTGGAAAAGTGGACTATGACATATGTGAACCTTGCATTCTTGGTAAAATGACTAAGAGGCCGTGTAAGAAAAGTTGGCATACTAAAGAATTGTTAGAAGTTATCCATTCAGATGGGTGTGGATTTATGAGGGTTAAGACACAAGGTTATGCAATATTTTGTCACCTTTGATGACTTTTCAAGATTTGGATATGCATGTTTAATTACACATAAGTTTGAAGCACTAGAAAAGTTCAAGGAATACAAGAAAGAAGTTGAGACCCAATTAGGAAGACCTATAAAGGGAATTAACAATGATAAAACTGGTCAGTACGTGGAAACAAAAAGAAAATGGAATTCACTATTTAAATACTATGCCATATACTTGGGAACAAAATGGAGTGGAGGAAAGAAGAAATAGGATACTTATGGATATGACTAGACCTATGATGGCTTATGTGGATTTATCTCTTAATTTTTTGGAAAGAGGCTTGAAGTACTGCAAATTACTTCCTAAATAGAGTAACCACAAAAAACATTTTGAAGGGGTTGCTATTACTTTTTTCTTGTTTGACAAAAGTGATGGGCCATTTATGCTTTATAAATGCAAGCATGCACACCTTTGACCGAAGGTCATATCTTTTCAAACCAAAAACTAATGACCGTTGTCCTCCTCCTTTAGCCATTGGATCATTGTTTTCTAGGGAATCGCATCCTTGTTTTTTGAGGGAACTATTCCATCACACCAGCTTATCCTACAGGAAACTAGCGGATCTGTTTGGCCCATTTTGGGCTTGTCTTCAAATGGGCTAGCCCAATGTCTAAATACGATCATTTATTTAAACAGAATTAGTGGAAAAGATGGGCAAATGCATGTCGAGAATTGTGATCTTGTTTGAATTATTTTGTTGTGGCTGCATAAGTAGGTTAAGTAAGATTTAGACTTAACAAAACACCCAATTTGATAATGAGATTTGTACTCTGATTCTAGAACTTGGACTCAACTCAAATAGACTCATTATGACATATTCAAAACATGCTATAACTATTCAAAAGTCATGCTATAAGCTATTATGTGAAATAGTTGGGCTAAATTCATCAAGAGTTGCACTTGCTTCTGAAACCTAGAGACTGGGTGTTGGAATCTTGTGAAGATTTCCCTTTCCCCAAAAATGCAAGTTGTTCCAATGAATCTTTTGTTACTTATGTAATTTTTCAACTGGATTCTGAGCTTTGAATTATGCATTTAGTAATCTATGTTTGTTTCCTTCTAAAATCAAATGTGGTGTACATGTTGTCTATCTAAAAGTCATATTATTAGCTCATGCATGGCACTTCAGAGTTTAGGCAAGGTTGTGGTGAAGACAGGTTAATGGGTTGGTAAGGGAGGGCAAGGATGGTATTGGAAGTGAAGCTCATGAAATCCCTTATGGAGCTTAATAAGTTTAAACCTGACAAGCTCGTCTTTGACTTGCAGTCAAACTCGACAATTGTCCTTAAATTGAGTAGAATCCAGCAAGTTAAAACGTCAAAAGCATGGGTATATCAACCACCTTGGATGGACCCTGAAATGAACACTTACCTTGGATGGACTAAATTGTCAATGCTTTGGAACAATTAGAGTCCAAATCATCTGGTTTGGTTTAGATGGGGTCCAAAACCTATGTCACCCTTAACCATTGTGATGCTGAAAAATCATGGATTGGGAGTGGTTTGTATGAAAGGCATAGATGTGTTTCAAGAAGAGGCCAAGAAGACAACCATGACCACCTAGGGAAATCAAGAGTAATAGGTTTTAAGATTTGTTCATTACAAACCGATATGGATAAGATATTAAATGTCGGTGATGATGAGGATGACATAAATTTATGTGGAATTTCAAATGTGGGAAAAAAAGGAGTTGATATTGAAGGGGAAAGAGGATGCTATCTGGTTCAAATGGTAAAGTTATTGGATATTGGTACCAAAGACTCAAGCTTGATTCTCGTCCTTCCCTGGATTTTGGCTGAGATTTCTCCCATCATAATTCTTAGAGAAAGATATCAGATGTGAGAGGGACTTGTGGAAAATTTAGATGCATATTGTGGAAAATTCACTGGAACTTATGATGGACAAATTTTATAGCATTGTGGGAAATCTAGATACACATCAGGTAGCATCTGGTCTTATTTCCATCCCAGATAAGGATGTAGTGCTGTTAGGATCTAGTTAATATGGTTCTTTATCGAAAATGCTTTGAGTTATTCCCATGGATGTGATTGCTTAATTACAGAATATTTTGTGCTTTTTTATAATATAGTATAGATTTGCTACCATCCTATTAGCATTTGATTTATTGTGATCTTGAAGAAACAGTCTTGGTGGAAGAACAGCAATAGGCTAAGTAAATTTTCCTCTTCTTTGGGGAATTACCCCCACAACAATGCTTTCCTTCAAAAGCAAAGCTTGTTCCCTCTTCTTTCACTCCAGAGAAGAACCCATATTTATTCCTGATAGACTTCTAAACTAATTCATGACACTGTGTTGCCATAGCCAAAGGAAAAATCAACTACTTTGAAGCTATCAAACCTCCAAAACTACAGAAATGCTTAAGCAAATTTTGCTGATAGTTTGGGACCAGGGGCAATTACCATCTATAGGCTTATGGACTAGCAGCATAAGAAAATTATTGCAATCTCTTAGGGCATATATGGTTTGCTGTAGGTGGCCAAAAGTGAAAGAAAGTCGAAGCAGAAATGTAACTTCCATGTGTTTGGTTTGGTGAAAGTGGTCCACAAAATGTATAATTTATGCCTGGACTTCCCAATCATCAAAGTGAGTTTGCTAAGGGTGGTCCAAAAGTCACGTTTGGCAACCTATAACCTTTACTTCCAACCACCTACAGTGCACCAATCATGCCGTTAAATGGACCAATATTTCACTGCTATCTTAATAGGCTAAAGCAAACCTTTAGGGTCCAGTTGGATGCAGGTTCATGTTATCCAGTGACGACATATCCCCTCTTCAAAGTTCCTAGAGTAGGTGTGATGCTGGGAATCCATTAACCTTGATTAACCCATTCAGTCAGAAAGGTGATATTTCTTATTTCTCTAATTTAGGGATAATTATCCATGGTATCCCACAATCCTTAAACCCCTTTGATAGCTTCCCTCCTTTATTAGCTTTCTTCAACAGGAAGGAGATCCTACCACTGGATAAGATTTCCAGACATCCTAACAGGCCTGTAATGGTGTTCTAAGTAATGCCGACAGAGGCCCCTACACACCATAGCGCTCATCATAACCTTGGCACCATTTGTCCACTGTGACTTGCCATTTCCTTTGGCTGCAAATTATACATCGACTTTTTGCTACTATTGGACTATCCATTTTGAGTCTGTCAAGAAAGCACAAGCCTGTGTTTAGCACATCCTTGATTTCTTCAATACAATCAAATCATGAACAAATTTTGGGATGTATAGGCTTTGAAAAATTCTCCATTTCTGGAGGGCCATGTTCTCAGGCTTCATCAGCTTATCATTGAACTGGAAGATGTCTTGCCTCAAGTGATGGTAGTAGCAAATGTGACCAAATGTTTAGGCTTCAAGTGATGGTAATAGCAAATGACCTGATTGTGTCATTTCATCATCACTGTTGTGTCAACTACTATATTGTTGATATATTAGTTTGATATGAAGATTTGGTGGCAACTATACTCGACACTATAGATATGAAGGTGCCACTTTTAACTCTCTTTGCCAACACGTCAACTTGTTCTCCTTGTAGCACTTAGTAGCTTGATAACTTTTGGCATTATGGACAATTAAGAGATTTATAACCTGGCCTTCATCTCATCCTTAGGCCGAGGGAAATCAACTCCAAAAAAGGCCATCCAGTCCATTAGTTTTGCTTGCTAAGAGTTTAAGGTCTCTTTTCATAGTTATTCACTAAAACTGTTTCATGGAATTACCCTGGGTAGATTCTATTTTAGAACTAAATCACAAGCTTTAGAGAACTCTTTTCACAACAAATAAACCTGGAGACTTCATAATGTTATCATGAAAGAGCATCCCTGTCCATGCACAAGGATGCCAAGAGAACGGTAGGTTCCTCCAAATTCTGGTTGGAGGTGAAGAACTGCTACCCTTGCCAACCTTTCTTTTTTAAACATAGGAATTCCACCTTACATACCAGGTATTTTGAGTAGCTGTCCATGCTATGAATAATGGCA
This sequence comes from Cocos nucifera, assembly GCA_006176705.1. Classification (NCBI taxonomy): domain Eukaryota; kingdom Viridiplantae; phylum Streptophyta; class Magnoliopsida; order Arecales; family Arecaceae; genus Cocos; species Cocos nucifera. The sequence continues at coordinate 1,743,828 of QRFJ01000108.1, read as the reverse complement.
TCACGTTATACAAATTGGCAAATATGTTTAAAATTTTATCATGTTTCAAGCCTGCTTCAGGCATCAGCTAGATTGTATTGTAGGACCTCAAAATACTGCTTGACTGAAGGGTATAAACTAGCTAAACATGAGTGAGTTGGGCCTTGCTCTTTTGGCCCAAAATTAAACTACACACAGATTGAGATTGAGACAAGCTAGACATACTTGGCTTGAACCATGCTCCCTTAATCCTGAGCCAACTCAAGCTCACTCTTATATTCAAACTTTCATGTCAAACTATGCTTGTGCATGCTTAATTTGCTTCCATCTAGGGTTGGATACACTGTGAGGAGTAGCGGAGGCATTAAAAGACCGGAGAGAAGGGGAAGGGGCAGCTGTTGGGCAAGGGCTGATGGCTTTGTGTGATTCTCAGTCACCGATGTAATTAAGATGTAAGATTTTCATCAGACTTCCAGGAAGAAGCGACAGAGAGAAAATGCATCATTGGTTATTGAGCCAGTGACTAGTGTACAAGAATATGTGCTTCCTCTTCCAGACACCATATCCATCCCTTCTTGCTGGTGTTTCATCCTTTCTAAATCAAGCTAGTTGTACTTGTTTGGAGATGGTGTGCCCTTCTCGACAGCCACTGGAACTGAGACTTAGAGGGAGGGGAGGAGAAAGAGTAGAAGATGATGGCAGTGCCATTGTTGAGACAGCAAGAGAGGATAATGGGGAGGGCTTGTACATATATTCAACTTATGGCTTTCCCCTAAATTCATTGCTTCAGCCAGTAGATATTTGTCTATTGGCTGAGTTCATCCTTTCCAGGCAAAGCTTCAATAATGTTAAAAATTTTATTTTTGAAGATTAGTAATATCATCATTTCTTTTGGTTTATGGTTCGAGGTATATCAAGCTCAAAATCCAAGTGAGCTGATGTTGAGCAGAAGCTGAACATAAGCTACTCATGAATAGTGCACCCATTTGACAGTCCTGTTCAGCTGTTTCTCGAATCTACTTGATCTTGGTCTCCATCCTCTCAGTTTTGTGCTGCCAAGTATTATCCTCCATGATAGCTCTATTTTCAGTTTAAGCTTGAAGCATCTTGGTCCCGTATAAAGTGAAATAGTGTTGCTAGATGAACAACAGGAAATTAAGTTAACTTCTCACATCGGGGTAGTCCCGTACCGAACAGTGCTTACATACAAATAAATAGCCCATTCCTTTTTCTTAACAGCATTACCCTGTATGCTTCTGCTTTGGCTCAAATTCTACTAGGTGTTGAAGTCATTCAAATTCTCAACAGATCCAAATGAAACCCCTCAAGGACCCTTTGAGAATACTCAGAACCTTCTGACCCTGCTGAATTCAGATCAAACCATTTGGTTCACCAAATAACTGAAAGATGCTACTCAATTTGATCACTTGACTGATTCAATAGAAATGGAAATAAAGATGATAAGTAGTGTCAAAAATTTATCAGACTTTGTTCACCATGTTACGTTTCATATTTGTATTTTGTGCTTTTTGCCTTGATCAGTTCAATTACTGGTTTATTCCGTCAGCTGAGGTATGTGATAGAGCTAGGATTTCTAATGAAGTTTTAGAAGATGGTCATCAATTGAATATTTAGAATCTTAGATTGGTGAAAATAATTATTGATTCAAAATTCAATATTCATATGAAGTTGATTGGTCGCTGATTAATTTCAGCTATCAGTTCAATATTTTGTCGATTGAGTTAGCTTGCATAGCTTCGCCTTCTTAATTGCACTTTTTCTACTTTATTTTTTAGTTGTTATTTGAAATCGTTTTCTACCGTGTGGCGAATACCAAAGTGATGAGAGATACATTCAATTTACAAACCTGCAAGTTTTAAATTTTTCTCAGTGCATTATTTCACTTTTCATGTTTCTACAAAATGGTAGTTGAGAACTGCCTTGTGGATCACTGTTTTATTTTTCAAATGGCAGGTCCCAATTCCACCAGGTCAGGTTTATGCTATCAATGACTCCTTATCAGCTGAGGGTGCTGCTGATGACTACGAGACCCGTCTGAAGCAACTGGTTAAGACGGGGGTGGTAGCAGTATCCTCAACAACTGGGTTTCCGAAATTTGATCTCATGTTGTTGGGGATGGGCCCTGATGGTCATGTAGCTTCTCTTTTTCCTGGACACCCTCTCCTTAATGAGAACCAGCGATGGGTTACCTTCATAAAGGACTCCCCAAAGCCGCCGCCAGAGAGAATAACCTTCACTTTCCCAGTAATTAACTCATCGGCATATGTTGCACTTGTGGTCACCGGAACTGGTAAAGCTGGTGCAGTACATAAGGCTCTAGGGAGTGGACAAAGTTCATCAGATATGCTACCTGTTGAGATGGTTTCGCTCAAGGATGGTAAATTCACTTGGTTTACAGACAAAGCTGCTGTTTCATTGTTGCAGGATAGAGCGAGTCTGTAATTATGTAAATCAAGGATAAGTTATATGATAATAGTTACGCTCAATAAAATTTCTGCAGGGCCAGTGTTATTCAAATGCTGTGCCTTGGCATGATTGCGACTGTGGCTCATGTAAGGAGAATATAAATGTTTAACTTTGCCTTGTTTTTGTTTCTAATGATTTTTATTTGACATTCTCTGCATAAGTATCCACAATTTGCACTTATAGCTAGTTAGTAGGGTCGAAATGAATGTGAATTGGATATCAGTATTCCTTTTTTGTATTTGTTTATATTAGGCAGATGCAGACACTGATATGGATATAACTGGATGCAAAAATTTATACAAAAATATTTGTTTTAAATGGATATAGATTACAAATGCATATTTGGTATTGATGCATATAGGATTTTGAAAGTATGAATTTAAATGTAGATGTAAGTAGATAGTTAAACTTTGTTATCATAACATCAAAGATATCATTGAGCAAAAGGTAAATTAAGCAACACATTAATGTTGTCAATTTTTTTCTTTAAAAGTTCATGAGTGCAACATAAGATTACAAATAAAATTGGTATTTAGAAATGAATTATGTCGCTGTTGTATCTGTTTTTTCTTGAGGGATATAAATATGGATATGGATATAACAATCGGATACTTAAATTTGTATCCAAATGAATTTGAATATAAGAATGGATCTGATAGAAATCATCCGATTCATTTTCACCCTTACCATTGGCTTTAATGCTCCGACTAGTTTTGCATCTGAACTATATTATTATGGTATATTAATGGGTTGATAAGATAATAAAAATGTTCTTTACCGTTTCTCCTGACTGAATTACTGGAGTTCTGATCAATGGGACATATTTGATTCCTTTTATTTTTTGGCAAATATCCACATTGTTTCAAGATATTCTTTGAAATGCTTTTATAGGATATAGATTTGAAAGAGAATATCCATCGAGGCTTTGAGTTGGTCTGTAATCTTATGGATGGGGAATATTTGTGCGCTTTGAAGAAGAACAAGTGTTTTCCTTTGTAGCTTAAAATTTCTATCTGACGGCAAAGAGTAATCCATAATAGAAAATTTCGTACTAGCCGGTGGTACATTCCATGCGAGCCATACCAGGAGGGAAGTAGGATGGTTCGGCTGGAAAAATTAAAACACATGAGAGAGAGGAAAAGAGAGAAAAAGAAAGAAAGAGAAAAAGAGAAGGAGATGAGAGAAAAAAAAAAAAAAAAAAAAAAAAAAAAAAAAAAAAAAAAAAAAAAGAGAAGATGCTGTCGAAAACTGATAATGATCTGCTGCGGCCATCGGAAAACCGCAGAAGCTTCCGTGGCTCAACTATCATCCAATAGAATTTTCAAACGTGCGGTAAAGAAAGAGGAAAGGAGGAAGAGGTATATCTCTCTGGCATTTATCGGGTGACTATTGTGGCCACAAAATATAGATGATGGCCCTTATTTCTTCATTGCATTTTTTAAAAATATTAATGAATGGTAAAGTTGGCAATCGATTTATGGATTTTATTATCAATTTTTTTTTTTATTTTTTAAAAAAAAATTAAAAATGATGAAACCGACAAATCCTACTGACTTCACTATTTTTTAATTTTCTTTTTAAAAAAATAGTAAAATAGGAGTAATGTTTCTATTTCATGCTTGCGGCACCGTACATATGGAATGTGCCGTCCTTCTCCGATGGCTTTCCTTCCATCATTGTAATCTCCCCACCCCTTTGTCTCTATCTTTCTTTCTCTTTTTTCCTCCTTCCGGTTCATCTCTTTTGCCTATGACGGTTAGCGTCGATCCGATCCGGTCTATACCATTGGTCATGATACAAATCTTTCATAATCAAAATTCATGAAAATTTGCATGCTGCAATTGGGTATCGGAGACACAAATTGAGGAAGCGAAAACATGACATGCTCCACAATGGTAGTGGGATCTTCGGTGGACGACACATAACTAACGATGTTTGGGTACTCGAGATGATGATTCCTTTAACAACGTAAATCGGATGAAGAGGGCAAAAGGAAATTTGTAGCTCTGTGCTACTTGAAGCAATGGCAATGGGATAAAATCAAAATTACTAGTCCATGTAAACGAATAGTATTTATTAGCCACAAGGCTTCCTAACTGCATCGCTACAAAACCTATTGTTGTTTCAAGCTCAGCATAAATAATTAGTGTCTTGGTCCCCTCACATCTACCAAGTAAGAAACCTTCTCAGATAACCAATAGGAAATCAGCGGAACGTCATAATTCCTAAGCTCGTGGTCCTTCGAGATCGGACGATTTTTTCTTTTTTTGTATCAGTCGATGAATTAAACCATTCGGGTGTAGATACATCATTTTGGACAATTTTCTTTACTAACATGCAATAAGGCATTCCCCACAATACTTCGGATCCAGAGGATAATGCTGAAGTCTTAGGCCTTTTGATCGAAATCTTTGCTGCAGAGGCACATATGCATGTGCCATTGTCTCCAAAAGAGAACAAAATTATTGTTAAAATGACCTTTTCTCGCACGGCCAGCAGCAGCTCCCGGTGGCCTACTGCCACTGTTTTTCCCTTGTTCCGTAAGTAAAGAACATGCCAGGAGTGTCAAAAGCCGGGAGAGGTCCAGGGGTTGCTGGTGGGTTGATGGATTGGAGTGAGATAACTCTTTTATCTCCTGGGAGTGATGCGTAATTAGCATCCGTGGAGAGGAAACCGATTGGGAGAAGATGCGGAAAACAAAAATTTTGAAACACCAAACTCTAGCTTGCTCGACGATGCTCTGCTTGCAGCCACTAGAATCAAAAAGTACAGCAATCATGCATCGCAACTGGTGTATTTTACTGCATGAGAAGCTATCCAATCAGCAGCTCTTTATTTTTTTTTTTTTTTTTGTAGGCATGGGCGCAACATGGAGATCAAGTGCTTCACATTGTATAGGATAGAATGGATATCATCAAGCGTTGACGACACTGATTGTTTTGAAATCTTCCCAATGCAATAAAATACGGCGAGGATATATATTTTTTTCAAAGTATGCTTATAATATTTTACTCTCAACTAGCCATGTGTTCTTCAGTGGTGCAGCTTTGTAATAATGTTAGAGGCCTTTCATCTTCTGATGACACTCTAGAAGGTTTTTAAATAAAGTTGGTCAAACGTCGATGAAAATATAAAAAGCTTGACTGATGACTGATTCATCTTTTGCCAGATTGAGGGATTCAATCAATGAGAGTCCAATTAGTCCTTTTTTTTAAATCTTTCTTTCTTCTTTTTTTTTTGGATTTTGCTGCTTGATTATCCTATATTAACTTTTAATGATTCTCTTGCTTCACTTATTATAAAAATAATAATAATAATAATAACAATAATCTTGTTATTATTTATTTATTTATTATGAAATTTTAATTTTTTTCAAGAATAGGATATGTCTAATTTAGGTCTTTGAAGAAGGTTTCGGATGTTAATTGAGAAATACTTTACTCACCACCATGGGACGCTCACCGCTTACGATGATTGACTCATGCATGAGCTTAAAAGAAAAAAAAAATTTGTTGGATGCTGCTCATGTCTAATTTTTTTTTTCCTTTCAGGCCCGCACATGATCCTATCACCACGATGAGCAAAGTATTTCTCATGTCTATTACCAACAAGGTTGGACTCTTCCAACTTTATCTCCAATTTAATATTAAGGCTTTTATTTTGATCATGGGCCTCCTCGGAATTCTTCGAGTTTCCATACTAGGGAGAGATCTTGACGAACCACCCCAAAGGGATACCCCAATCACAAGGCTTACAAATAAACTAAGGAAATATTTATTTTGGAATGAAAATTAAAATAGGTTGGAATTGAAATTGAAATGATTAAATCCTCCAAAATATTTGGTATGTAATCAAAATTAAAATAAAAATAAAAATAAAAATTTATTTTTTAAAAAAAAAATAAAAATTAAATTTTAAATAGATTAGATCATTCTCATTTTATCGTAGAATTGAATTGAAATGAGATTCCTCCTAACCAAGCAGTTGGAGTAGAAGTCATACATTTTTATTTCAATTTCAGACCTCAATTCCTCCCAATCAAACACTTCCTAAAAGTAAAGTGAGGTGAATTACATCATCATCTCATGATCAATGATATGAAAAAATAAAAATAAAAATAAAATAAAAGCCTTGGGTACTTGGATCAGCGGTAAATTCACAATTCTGTAGCACAAAATTTGGCAAAGGGCTGAAACACCGAAATGAAAGCCTAAACGTGTGATTCGAGCATTCAACCACGAACAAAGGATAAAGAGCAAAATACATGGCCAAGGAATAATTTTGCACATAAAATTAAAAGCCATGAAGCCACGCATAGAAAATAACGCTAAAATAGCAGGTTTTATGCGTACGGTTTGAACCTAAAGAATGCAGTTTCTACACCTAAGCATGGCAAGGCAACTATAAGCAGCATTCAAGGAGAACCATGGAGAAGTGAAGCACATCGGAGAGAATATTTTAGGGGAAAAAATAATTCAAGAATTTGGGAGCTTTGGTCCAGAAACTCCTTTTGGCAGCGATCATCGAGATAGAAGAAAGCTCTCCATCACCTCTCTCTCTAATGAGCAAGAGCCTTCATAGCATGCTTTCCTCTCTTTGTACGAGGGATTTTGGATGAACCATGGCTCATCTCAAATAAAAACCAAAGAAGGAGGTGTCGATCCAATAGACCGAGATTTTTTTTTTTTTTTAAAGCGTAAGGGAGAACCTAAGAGAGATTTGACTTACTATAGAAGAAACAGAAAGAAATGAGAGGTGGCAAGTGTTTGGTTGGTTTTAAAGCTGGTGGGCCCAAATATTATTAAATATCTGATTTTGAAGGATCATTATATTTAACATTCAATATGCATCATTTTTGCCATTATAAATACAGCTGGATAGAATCCAACAATAAAATTTACATCATTAAAAATCCGAATGGCATACTAAATTTCAAAAGATCATAACTTGATTAAATGATCTTCAAATTGAATTTCTTTTCAAGATCTACTATTTTAGGCCAATTTTCTAAAGAGTTACATTGGATTAAACTAAGAAAAGAAATTCGATCTAAATCGTGCAATGCAAATCTCATTATTATAAGTAGAAGCGATGTATCTTGATTTTTTTGAATCAATGAAAAAAAAACTTAAATTTTACTTTCATAATTTTTCATCTTCTTTTAATTTTTTATTGAGAGATTCGAATTAAATAAATTAAAAAAAAAATTTCCAATTGGATTAATATAATTTGAAGTGGCATCTCATGGTATCATCATTTTCTCATCTTTATTTTTTTTTTCTTTTTTCTTCCTCCCTTTCGATAAAGTTGTCTCTCATGTGGTAGAAGAATTCATGTTTCTTCTGTGAATCCACCGTTGAATTGTGCAATAGTTGTTTTGAGAGCTGTATGTATGTATGAAAAATTTAAAGTATTTTGAGGTCCATGCGGAGCGTTCACACGAAGGATACAACTCAAACATCCTTTTCCCTACCACTTTCTCAAAATTTAACAATTGAATAAAGGTTGGAACTCGGATCTGTGAAGATGTAAGGCTCAAAAGTGACTTGATCACGGTTGAAGATGACATTAATAGATTTCTGGCAATATGGAACGACCGAAGGTGGCATGGATGGAATGGCTAATATTGCCGAAGAATACTTAGTTGAGATTCGATTGGTGACAACAGAAATAGAGGGAGGAGAAACGTAGTTTATATTTGCATGATCAGAGTTGGAGAGTACCAAAAAAAACAGTCAGCTAAGGTGGAAATGAGCCAAGTTATATCAAACTCTAACTTGATTTGTTTCCTTATAATCAAGCTAAGCTTGGGCTGCTACGACATTTTTAAGTGATCTAGTAAGAGTTTAAGATCAATCAAGATTTTCTTCTATATAGTTCAAAATACTAATTCCAATTATACGTCACGCAAATCTATAAAATCTATATTAATTTTAATAAATAATTATTTATTATTATATAATAATAATTAAAATAATATATATTATTTATATTATTTGTATTAATATTTTAAGCTAGAGGAAGCTAAATGTGGTTTTGGCTTTAAGCCATTTTTTATTACTCTCAAAATAGCTCACAAATAGGTTGCTTGTTTGCTAGCTCGACAATTAGAGATATCAAGACGGGCTGGTCCACCCCGATCCATTCTAATCCATCTTTAAATGGGACAGAGCGGGCTGACTTGTTTAAGTGGTGGGTTAGAAAAACCTCAATCCGACCCAACCCGACCCGCCGTGGGTTGTGGGTTAAATGGGCCAATCCATCAAAAAAAAATTTTAAAAAAAAATCTGGTTGATTTTGGAGGGGGTGGGGGACCAAGCGAGGAGGCTGGGAGAGGCTGAGGATGGAGGGGCGAGTGGAGAGAGGGGGCCGGAGTGGAGAGGCCGGGAGGGGCGGGGGATGGAGGAGAGGCTGGGAGGGGCAGCCAAGCAAGGGACAGAGGGGCAAGCGGGAAGTGGGGGACCGAGCATGGAGGGTGAGAGGGCCAGGGGATGGAGGGGCGATCGAGGGTTGGGGTGGTCGGGGCGGGAAGGGAGGAGGGGGATCAAACAAAAAAAAGAAGCAATGGATCAAAAAAAAAAAAAAAAGAGACCACTTGCCCCGACCTGCTCTAAACCCATAACCCAAACGGTGCGGGTTATTTAACCTGCTTTTAAATGGGTTGCTAAAACATGAACCCAACTTGCCTCATTTACATGGCCGAGTGGCCAATTCGATGAGTCCAATCCAAATTGACAGCTCTATCCATAATTAGGACATGGGTGGATTGGGATTTGGGTTGGTCTTATCTCACCTAATCATGCTTTGGGCTGGGAATCATGCTTGGGCTACAAGTGGGCCAAGAATGATATAAAAATCTGTCCCAAACATAGTTGGATAGAAAAATACTTTGTACACCGCTACTTGCAGAAAAAAATCCACGACTTCATATGATTGGACTATATAGCTACCGCTTTTTCAAGTGCATTTAATGCTTGCAGTTTCACTTTTTGATTTAAAATTTTGAATAACAAAAATACTCCTCTTCTAAAAGAATTATAACCTCTAATTATATTATGACTTTCTGGATACAAGATATCATAAATTTTTTTTAAAAAAAAAAATAGATACTTTTATCATTGAAAATTTATAAAAAAATTTAGTGATGAAAATATTTTTTTTCTTTATGACATCTTATAGATGACTTTCTGTTTATAAAAAATCATAATTTAGTCAGAATATCATAATATGACTATAAAATATTATAATTTTTTTTAAAAAAATATTTTTGTTATTTAAAATTTTAAATCAAAAAATAGAACCGTAAGGAATTACTCTAGCCAACTATTTGTTGGGCCTTAGATTCCAGGTCCGAGCCCGGACTAAAAGGCTCATCCAAGACCGGCCTGGGCCTATATTCAAATAGTTAAGAAAAAGAAAGTTTTTTCTGTTGGGTTTTTTTACCAAGAATGCCATCATGGCTAACATCGGATATCGTTAACAGCCCTTCCCCTGTCGGAGCCTTCTTGGGCACGTGCCAATTTTCCTAAATTTCTCCTGTCGGCAGACCTATAAAAACCAAAACCCTAGCCTCTTTTTCCCCCTCTTTCCTCCTCCTGCGGCGCCCCCTTTCGCAGGAGAAACAGCGCCCTTCCCTCTCTCCTTGCTTCCTTCACCCCTCTCCCTCTATCCCTCCCCCTTCCCCGATGCCTTCTTTCCTCCTCTCCTCCCCCTCGGAGCTCGATGAGCTCAAGAAGTTGAAGCATAAGAAGTCCAAAAAGACGGTATCCATGGCCGCCGAGCTCGACCAGAACGGCTGCGTGGAAGAGGAGAAGAAGAGCAAGAAGAAAAAGAAGAACAAGAACCTCGAATCCGAAGACGGGGAGATCGACAACAGGGACAGCGAAGGCACGGAGAAGAAGATTAGCAAGAAGAAGAGGAAGGCTTCTGATGAGGAGAGGAGCGACACCATCTCCAATGTGGCGCCGGCGAACGGGTCCGCTTCGAAGAAGCCTAAACTGACGAAAAAGGATGAGGATGGGGAGGTGATCGCGAGCGGAGAGGACAAGGGTGCTGCGAACCCGAATGCGGTGTCCAAATTCAGGATATCGAAGGTCCTGAGGGAGAAGTTGAAGTCGAAGGGAATTGAGTCGCTGTTCCCTATTCAGGCGATGACCTTCGATTCCATACTTGATGGGTCTGATTTGGTCGGCCGGGCACGGACTGGTCAGGTGAAAATCAACATCTTTTTGTATTTTCCATTCTCAAATTGCTGAAATATTAACAGGGAAATCGACTAAAACTGTTATTTCTATGGAACATCTTAACTGTGGCTGTCGAATACTCATGATGCTGATCTGATTTCAAGTGAGCATTCAATTAAGGTGCCCCACTTTGGATTTGCAACAAATTAGAGTAGAGAATTAAAGGTGAAAATGTGGGATATTTATTAGAAAAACAATAGTTGGAAAAGTTCTGACAAGAGTAAGATAAATAATCAAGTCTAAATTTGTTAATTCATATTATTTTTTAACATCATAAACAAGCGTAGAAGACCAACATTATATTTGCACTTTATTTATATAAATGTGGATTTTATGCATTTTAAGAAAATTGAAAAATATCAGACATTACATTTGAAAGAGATTCAGAAGAAAATGAAGTTTTTGACATAGTTTTGGCTACTTAAGAACTGAAATTTCATAGGAAATCTAGATTTCCATCAATCATTGAAATAATATGTATATGCTTTTTATAATATATTTTCAAAATTATTTTTTTGACATCTCAAACTGAACCATTGAGATGATACATCTGGAGTTAAAAAAAATAAAAATGTTCTTCAATGATGTTTGTTTTTTAAGTTTAGCTCTCTCTCTCTCTCTCTCTCTTGTTTCTAATTTTAACCGACAAATTTTATTTTTTATGCCTATTGAATTAAATATTCAACATTAAAGCCAGAACCACCGAAACTATCCAAATTGAAAGAAAAATTCATCAAACCATGCCCGAACTGAAACTTGGTTTTCAAGCATTGAGTGAGACTGATTGAACAGCCTCAAGAGAGTAGGATTGTTGGTGTAGCTCGTGTTAAAATTTCATAATATTGTTTCTTGTCATGCCTTGATTTATTGCAAACAAGGATCATCTTTCTTTGCATCTCTTTTCAATCTTCAGTCCTCTGTTTACTTATTTATGAGCCAACCCAGAGTTTTTCTTCTTTATCTATTATGTTATAATCCAAGACTATGACACCCTTTCTTCAATCTTTTCATTTAAAGTTTGCTACCTTATATACTTTCTCCTGTTACAGGAATCCCAAAATCACTATTCTTTATCGGTTTGAAATTTGTCATTCTCATATTAGCACCAGTCTTTAACATTTTTTTTTTTTTTTTCAATACACATGCTTTATAACACTCGTACTCACTGCCCATGCTGTCAACCTTCAACTTGTTGGTCAGACCCATATCTTTGTTATTCCAGCCAAACTGATCTTTAATTTTTCTGCATTCTTTATCTGAATTCTGTCATTGTGACACTTGCCCCTTGTTTCCTCCCCGTCTCCATTTTCTAATTATGATATAATGCTGTGAATTTCGTTTTTGCTGTTTTTGAATGCGAGCTGTCAGTACTAAATTCATATTTAGAGATTAATTAAATAAGATTTGCTTAATTGTGCCAATACTTAAATTGCATTCATATTTTATATTTTGATTTCTGTTTCAGGCAATGCATGAATCAGCTTGACAGTATTATATCTACCTTAGTATCATCCAGTTTTTAATTCATTATTCATCTTTGGAGATCTCGCATGTTATTTATCTTGGAATCTGAACTTGCTAGGTTGTTTGTGTAGTTGTCTGGTTGGACACGCAGGTTGCTAGGTTGTTTGTATAAATGTCTGGTCGGATATCCATGGTGTAAGTTAATGGGGGTTTTGTTACATTGAATTATTGTTTCGCCTGCTGTTGCTTGTTGTTTGATTGTTCAGTACTGGAATTATTATCAGTTTTTGACATATTTCTCCTTTTGTTGGTCTTGCATTTCTTATTTGTCTTTGTTTTTGCTCTATACTTGATACCAATACTGCAAATATTGGTTGCAATTTTGATAGGGTAAAACCTTGGCCTTTGTGCTTCCAATTTTGGAGTCTTTGACAAATGGGCAGTACAAGGCAGATAGGAAAACTGGTCATGGAAGGCCTCCGAGTGTATTGGTGCTTCTGCCAACTAGAGAGCTTGCAAATCAGGTAAAATGTTACCAGATTTAGAGATTTTTGTTGAAACTGCAAACGTATTGTCTTTTTTAGTGTTACACATTATTTGACATTACTATACTTTCAGGTGTATGCGGACTTTCAGGTTTATGGTGGTGCAGTGGGGTTATCTTCATGCTGTTTATATGGAGGATCTCCTTACCGTGCTCAAGAGCTTGCTCTAAAACGAGGAATTGATATAGTTGTTGGAACACCTGGACGGATAAAGGTAATCTATTTCATTCTTTCATAGATTTCTTTTGTTCCTTTAGAATTATGAATTATCTTTAACACTAACTATGTTTTGAGTATTAATAACATTTATATGTATATGATATTTAATGCTTACTGTTTGCAGGATCATATAGAGAGGGGAACTCTTGATCTAAAATTTTTGAAATTCCGCATCCTTGATGAAGCTGATGAAATGTTGAATATGGGCTTTGTTGATGATGTTGAACTAATTCTTGGTATGAATTCTTTCTTTGAAGCTTAACAACCAAGCTATTGCTGCCAAAATATTATAGATGATGCTAGTGATTCAATAAGACTGCTATGTTGTTGAACGTTGATCCTTACTAGAGGTAAGAGCACATGTAGTATATCTGTTCAGAAGCATTTGTGGTCATTATAGTTGCATCAGCTTATCCTAACCACTGGATTGACTTCAATGATCCAAAAGCAAGAGGGTCCTATGTAAGTTTCCTAAACAACAGTCTCTAGGTTCCATATAACTATGATACATTGAAATCAAAATCAGTCAAAGTTTTAAACTAACCCTAAGTTCCTAATCTAAATCAAGTTGCTTTGTTATGAGGCCTGAGGATTCTCTTCTCTCCCTTATCTTTTATTTTTATTTTTTTCTCCTTGGGTTTTGGTAAGACCTAACTTACTCCAACCAGCTAAACTCCTTAATGATCCTTCTAGTCCATGAGTACCCTTTACCTTTGATCCAATCTATGATAAAACTTGGAGATGGAAACAGTTATCCTTCTACATACATGAATTGTTGATTGAAGTCCCACATAAAATTAGATAGAAAATGGGCCATACATGTTTGCATAATAACCAAGCTGAAAACACCATGAAATAAAAAATCTTGACAAACAAAAAAAAATTGATATTTGCATTAAAAAAAGTTCAAGTACAATGAAACAAACATAGGAGGGGGAAAGGACTGAAAAGTTGAAAGGAAGGAGGCCCTATAGCATTTCTGAGTAGGTTTTCTTTTCCTATACAGTAATGTAATATACTTCTTTTGTCATATATTTCATGTGCTTATGCTGAATACAAACCATAAAGAAAACATTTTAGATTCCCAGGTATTCATAATTGCAAATATCTATCTTAATAAGGGTGTGCTACTAAGGTCCAATGCCCTCATGAACTGCCTCTTCTTTGAGCATGGTTCATGGAATTGGTGCAATACACAGAACGAATCAGATCTTATAACAATACATTGAGATCTAAATTGGTTCTAATCATAAATTGTTGAATCCCCCTTCCATAAACTTGCCCTGATTCTCTTAGAGAATTTGAATTTTTAAATATTTTTAGGATTTATTTTATCCTTGCTACAAGGGCTATGCTAGAAAGGGAGCCGAGTCTAAGTGGAACCAATATAATATTTTTCTTAACAAATCCCATTGCTCTTTTGTGACTCAACAAAAATCAATACTCATCCACATCAACCAGTGCAAGAACACTAGATGATAGAACTCACTCTTAGCATTGTCTGGCAACTTTTCCTCCCTCATGACAAAGCACAAAGTTTACTTAAAACTTCGAGAATAGTGCTTGAAACATCATATAATCTGTGAGGCTTTAATGGTGCACCAGTCAGATGTGATCATTTTCTACACATGAATCTCGAAATCCTTGATGATCTGTGCCAGAAATAAGGTTTCTGCTGCAAACACAGTTAGAAAGGGGATAGGGAGAGAGAGAGCAAAAAATTAGGTAACTGCAATGGATACATCAGACTGTAAACTCACTCCAGTTCCATGTATTTTATTGACATTTGTCCATAAGATCCTCTTTGTATTTTTTATCGAGGTTGCACAAGTTATAAACTAAAGAGTTAATTGCTAGGTTTTTCACCATTTTCACTACCTTATGCATTTTGATTTGTTATAAGACATTCGTGTATTTCATGTTTTGCTTCAGGGTACATGCATTTGAATGTGCTTATTTACCAGTGTATGTAAGATGTGTAAAGCATTATCAACATTTATCTTACTGCAACATAAAATTTCTGTACTGCATTGAACAGGAAATGCTGGTGCATGATTTGATATTTCTTTTCTTCCCTTGTTTTAAAAGCAGTGCATCCCTGCTTGAAATTCATCTTGTTGTATGGTAAGATGAAATATCATAGTAATTTACGCACATGTAAACAATTTAATGCAAATGATATATTGGATCTGGTGGGAAAATGTCAGTTTAAACATATAGATCTTATCCATGTGCATGCTATAAAATTTAATATATAAATGTTAATATAGGCTTTTTTGCACTTTGAGATGATGTTTGGATTTAAATCCCCTTTGCTGGAGTGTTTGTGTATCTTACAATAGGTTGTATGTCCTTGGTAATAAGTATAGCTTGTGCCCTGCTTATAAGTTGGGAAGCTTGGGATGGATGATAAGCAACTGCATGAGTAGAAATTACATGTATTACAGCTAGAATAAATGAAGGTTTTTCCCTTCTTGATTTTGCAGGTCAGGTCAAGGATGTCACTAAAGTCCAAACACTTCTCTTTAGTGCTACCCTGCCTGATTGGGTGAAGAAGGTATTTTTATCTGTTGCTTCAGATACATCCAATTAAGGGTATGCATGCACTTATGTCTCTTTCTGGATTTTTGATATGTAACTAAATTTTGCCAGATCTCTGCAAGGTTTCTGAAACCTGATAAGAAAACTGCTGATCTTGTTGGCAATGAGAAGCTGAAGGCTAGTGCTAGTGTTAGACATCTTGTTCTTCCGTGTACGCGTCAAGCAAGAGTACAAATTATTCCAGATATTATTCACTGTTATAGCTGGTTTGTAGCTTTTTTAAGTCATATTTTTAGTGTTTTCTTTTTCTGCACTAAATTTTCTAAATGATTTCTATGTCAAAATTTCCTTACTCAGTGGAGGCCGTACGATTATTTTTACTGAGACAAAGGAATCTGCATCTCAACTTGCTGGATCATTACCTGGGTCAAGGGCTTTGCATGGAGATATAGTGCAAGCTCAACGGGAAGTAAGTAGTAATGATGA
Source organism: Cocos nucifera (assembly GCA_006176705.1). Classification (NCBI taxonomy): domain Eukaryota; kingdom Viridiplantae; phylum Streptophyta; class Magnoliopsida; order Arecales; family Arecaceae; genus Cocos; species Cocos nucifera. The sequence continues at coordinate 1,727,864 of QRFJ01000108.1, read as the reverse complement.
TATTGAAATTATGCTTTGTCTGGAATTAGGCTGAATGTACACGAGGCACCTAATAAATTTTACCACCTGCCTCAGCTATTGACATTGTTTTTTCAGCAATATAATCCTTCATAATTTGTAGGAGTTGATTTTATGCAGGTCATACTTGCTGGATTTAGGAAAGGCAGGTTTTTGGTTTTGGTGGCCACAAACGTGGCCGCACGTGGCTTAGACATCCACGATGTGCAGTTGATTATTCAGGTATGCATGTAAATCCTGGAAACGTGTCATGTTGATTATTGATCTGTTAAGTTTTAGACTTTGTAATAAAAGGTGGGTTTATTAATTACCTGGGAGGTGATAACTTTGTTTACATTTCTCAGTGTGAGCCCCCACGTGACGTTGAAGCCTACATTCATCGTTCAGGGCGAACTGGGAGGGCTGGTATTTTTAACACTTTTGATTTCAATAATTATTTTTGGAGTTTGATGAGTTGCTAACAGATTGAAGTCACGTTCAGGCAATACTGGAGTTGCTATATTGCTATACGAGCCCAGATATTCAAATAGTATTTCTAGACTAGAAAGAGAATCAGGTGTCAAATTTGAGCATATCTCTGCTCCACAACCTGCTGATGTTGCTGAATCAGCTGGTTCTGATGCGGCTAAAGCTATCTCAAATGTCTCTGACAGGTAATGCTTCTGTTACTTGAACAAGGAGAATTGCCTTTACTATATATATGTTGATTGTTAGCTTAGTGTGTACATTTGGTTTATAATGCAGCGTGATTCCGGTCTTTCAGTCACAAGCAGAGCAACTTTTGAGCTCCTCTGGTTTATCAGCTGTGCATTTACTTGCAAAAGCACTGGCAAAGGCTGCAGTAAGAAATATTGTTATTCTCTCTGGAGCTCTTGATATCGCAAAAAATCTTCCAACCATTATGATAAGTTCCTTTTCTTTTTGCAGGGATATACTGACATAAAAAAAAGATCACTGCTCTCTTCTATTGAGAACCATGTAACCCTACTTCTTCAGGCAGGAAAGACAATCTGCTCACCAGGGTAAGTATAGAACTTGATTCCCACCAACTGCAGGTTACCAGTTTGTAAAATAACCATTCAAAGAAAAAACACAAAATTCTTTTCCTTGCTAAAAGCATCAATAGCCTGTTAACAAAGGGGATGCTGCCATTCTGTATTGAATGGTGACAATCACTTTTCCAGAGTGCTCCTTATCTGATTCTGGTTCCTCTGATATCAATCTCAGGTTTGCTTTTAGTATATTGAGAGAAATTTTGCCTAACGAAAAGATTGAAGGGGTGAAGGGCCTTTCTCTTACAGCTGATGGAATGGGGGCGGTGTTTGATGTGCCTGCTGATGATGTGAATGCATTCACTGAAGGTACGCCAAATGTACCATGTAGAAATTATCTGTTCTCTGTATTTCTTTTGCTACTAATAACTTAAAAATGAAACTTGCCCAAGCTTATTTAGTGTTTTTGTATTTGGGTGCCATTATATGAATTACTTAGTTATTGGCTCTTCTTGTCTAAGTTTGGTGTTAGTGATTGTCAGAAAAGTCAATGCTATCACATAAATTATGATCTAGTAAAGTAACAAAAAATTATGTCGTTTAATTACTACTTGACCTCAACAAATGAATTAGTAGGATGCTAAAACAATCTGCAATTCAGGTTTTGTTATTGTTAATAATGATAGGCTGTCTACATCTGGAGCTTGGATGTGGCTAGTGAAAGCTATTGGCAATGGATAGCATTTTTTTTTTACATGGTTTTGTACCAAAATAATATAACATGCTAGACCAAGTATCTAATATTATTTTTTTTTGACATTCAGGTCAAGAAAATGCTAACATGGCCACCATTGATGTCTTGAAAAGCTTGCCTCCGTTGCAATGTAAAGATCAGTCCAGAGGTGACACAAGACGAGGTAGGTTTGGTGGCGGCAGATTCTCTGGTGCGAGAGGTGGTAATGGCAGCTCAGGCAGAAGAAATGGAGGCGGTCCTGGGAAGGGAAATGGTGGTGGCAGAAACAGGTTTAACAGTAGGAGGTAATGCAGTTTCTGTTGGCAAGACATTATGAAAAGGATAATCTTTGTATGGTTGAAAATTTTGAGAGCTTTCCATGGGGGAATTCTATTGTCCTTGGAGAGATTTATTCTCTAGAATTGGTTTAAAAATTGGCTCTAGCCATCCTTTTTTCTTTTTGCTTTTTAAACAATTTCTTACGGCTATTATTTAATTGGATTGCAAATGGTTAATGTCCTAAAATTACTGTAGAATGGTTCTGTTAGAATGCTGAAAGTGTGTGATTTCACATAGTATCACGAATAAGGTTTTGTATGGGTATGCAGATGTTTGGTTTTGTTTGCAGTGTCCTGCCTGTGAACCTGCCAACAGCCTGCCACAGCAAGATGGGGCTGTAGATCAGATTAAAGGGTCCCTTGTGGATCATTTCTTCCTTGCTGATTTGCTTGCTTGGATGCGTCAAAACAGATGCAATCAACTCTAGCAATAAGAATCCTCTCTATGCTGTCATCCTTTGTTTGCGAGTGAGCAGGAATAATGCTCCGTATGGTGGTTGCCATCCTCGGTTTCTAAGCCAGGGAGCTGCAACCTTCTTGGGCTGACCCTCTTGAGATAGCCATTGAATTGGAGGATATCATGTAGGCCTTTAGCCGTGGTGGACGTGACAGAAGGCGAGATCTGGGGGATGAAGGATCTGATCTATCCTTCTAACACAATGACTTCGGCCGAATGGATCTAAGTAGATCACCTTAAACTTGTGCCACAATTTCAATAGCATGGTCATAAAATTAGTGCAGTAAAAATGCAAATAGTTTACTTAAAAGCATAAAAAGCCATTTGTTGAAAGCATGATTGAATTATTGAAACAGGTTGAAGCGGCATGATGAACGTAGCTGCTGCGTTTGCCTCCATGAAGGGTTCAAGTTTTCATTCTCGGAGTGACAAACATGGTTAGAAAAATAATAGATTGAGGAACATTTATTCTATTTGAATTCCGGGTAAAATCCTATTAATATGCAAAATTATGTTATGATGAAAAGCTGTTAAAGTTGAGAGTTCAAACAGGGGTTTTTTTAGCAACCTCTCTCTGGCTGATCCAACCAGCTTCTATGACCAATCTGACTGCTACATGAGGTAGAATCTGATTGGATCAAATTTGAAGACAAGTGTTGTAAAATAAAGATCCAAATCAATAATTTAATGTACAAGTCTTTAATTAAATTATGGAAAATCTTAACCATTTTGGATGTTTACAATACACAAATCAAATCCCAATATTATATTTTTCATTCGAATTATCCATTGAGAAGGCAGCAAGTCTCACTATATGCTTGCTTGTTTGATGGATGCTTTCACACGGTTGATTACATTCAATGGTTTGAATTCTTATTTTCACACAATGGATCATGATCTACACCTCTGAAAATGGCTAGAAACTAAAACATCAAACAGCCTGGGACCCAATGGGCTCTAAAAGAGCAAGGGAACAAGAATTTTGTTTGCGATTAATATTGTGAAAATTTAAGAGAAGACCTTGGTGCAAGCAGCAAAATAGATGCTATAAGAGGCGGCCTTAACATATATAATTGGTTATAAAGGAGGCTTTGACACATTTCCTTCAGCTGATTATAAAGGCAAACACGATGCCAATACCAACTGAGGAAGCAAATATGAGAGCAATAGAACAAACCAACTTCAACGAAAGAAACTAAAGATACCAACATGTCACAAAGTAACTGATATATAGCCTAAAATAAGTTGATATATACTAAATAAATTGCTCTTAGTATGGCAATGCACGATAAAAACTTCTAGGTGTTCTTGCACCGTTTTAAACTCAACGCTTAGCATGGCAAGCATTTAGGCAATCGGATGGCATGAATAGCTGAAGTATCTGAAGAATCCACCTCAAACTCCCTTCAGATATATGCATGTCATGAACCAAGAAAGCTTGAAATTGCGATTAGAAGTTGTAACTCATGACGAAAAGCAGGCTAAACAACACATTAAAACCAACCGATCGACATGTTCTGAGAAAGGATGAGCTAGACTTCCAGAATATATGTTGGTCAACAAAAATTTTCACATAATACAAATGACCCGACAACATCTAATTGTATTCCAATCTTAAATATCTAGAGCACCATCAGATCAGCTCAGGATATTGTAGGATACAAAATTTGATAAGCCAACTAAAAGTTTATGTTGTCAAATGGCAAGTGCATAAAATTCCCTTTTCGTAGCCTCTCATCTTTCCAATAAAAGAGTTCCTGCCATTACATCCATGGTCAACGGCCATGAGGGCCAACCCAAGTTTCATTCTTGAATAGAAGCAACTAATACGTCAACCATCAGTGCAGCATCTGAAATCAAAGGATTGAGAGGTTGTTTGGTTACCTGCACCTGGGCCTCCTGTGTTACATTCCAGTTGCAGGTAGACCGAGGTAGACAAATGCAAGGGTCGTCTAGAGAAGCAGCTAAAAATCGCCGAAAGATGTGGAAACTCGTTGCAGCCTCAAGTTAAGTGGCAACCACCACCTCTTTTTCTCTCCACCTCTCAAATGATAATAACGCGGTATGATTGCATTAATTCACAAATATCGTGATATTATGATAATCCTTGTGATAATTGTTCTTATGTGATTAAATAATAATTATCATAATATCGCATAGTAATATAATAATACTATTTACAAGTATTATTATATTTATAATATTACCCTACTATATATATTTATAATCTAATAATAAATGATAATACAAAGATATACAAATATCATAATTACTATTAAAATAATATGAAAATATACATTGTAATATAGTTACTATCAATATTAATTGTTTAGGTAAAGTAATATTAATAATGATATGAATTGACATATTTTCATATTATACTATATAATCAATATAGTTATAGAATACTGTATATTATTATAATTATATAATGCGATAATATAATATAATAATATCAATGGAGGTATCTTATCATGTTAATTGTAGTGTTGTCTTTAAATTTTCTTTATATGGCAGATTCTACGTAGCTCTGGTGGATTCTAAAGCAAATCTTGGTGGATTTTGTGAATCAATGATGATAAGTTTGATGCATTCTGGTGAGTCGACATCCTCCTTAATGGTGTCCTATGATTTTAGAAAATGGAGAGGGACTTCGATATATAGCCTGGTAAGTTACTCATTATCCTTAATCTTTTAATGCTTGATTTTTTCTTTAGTTTTCTAAAATTTATTTACTTATTTTACTGCTAAAGTTAGCTTAATTCCTGCTTAGCTAGTTCAATCTTCTGCAATGTCGCTTTGAAGCTAGGGGTGGCAATTGGGTCCAGTCGGATATAAACGGATCGGATTAGATATGGGTCGAGTCAAAAAACTCTGAATCCGAATGCGATCTGTTTATTAAACAGATAAGACTTTAAAATTTAAATCCGACCTATTTAATAAATAGGTTACTCGACCCGACCTGTTTACAACCCAATTATAACTCAGTTAAAAAAATAAAATCTAATCCATTTACAAGTTACAACCCATTGTTTTTTAAAAAAAATGCTCCGTGGCCTCTGCCCGATCGCCCTCGCCACATCTCCACCCGACCGCCCTTGCTGCATCTCCGTTTGACTGCACTCTTACTACCTTCGGCTCCGCTTGACCAAAGCTTCCTTGGCCACCTCCAGCTCTGATGCTCTATCCCAAACTTCGCTGTGATCCCCTCTATCGAGCTCTCAACCGTCACCACATGGGCATAGTGGACCACGATGGTGTCGTCCACTAGGCATTGGATCACTGGTCATCGCTATACGGCAGCAGAATCCACAGGCCATGCTTCTGTCAGTTTCATTGGCGCAAGAGCAAGGGATACGCTGGCTGTTGGAGCAGGAGCAGAAAAAGCGGACAGCATGCACGACGATAGTAGAGGAGAAGGCCGTTGTCGTCGAGAAAGGAGGGGAGGGACTAGGGAGCAAACATGAAAGAGGGATTTGACGATAGTGTAGGTGGTAGCATTGGGGAGCACCTCTGGTCAACACCCCCACCACCTTCGCCTCCAGTTCCTTCACCTCCGGTAAGTCCGATTGAAGTGTCGAACGTGGCCTCAAAAATCTCCAAAATAATGGCGGTAGAGAAGAAAAAAAGAGAGGAAAAGAACACGAAAAACCCTAGCCATGGGACCTAGGGTATTGGCAAGATACAAGGGGTAGCATGGGCATGGCTCGATTGGGACTCGATGAAATTCAAGGATAGCATGGGCCGTGGCATGCCATCCACCACGGGATTTGATGCGGTCCAATTGCCATACGGAGCAGAGGAGCCCAATTAGCCCATTACTCAGGCTATTTAGATGGCCTAATTGATAATATAGAAGTCCAATCCAAAATTTATATGGGTTAAATGGGTTAAGCAGGTTAGACCACTTCTGATGGTAAGATTCCTACCATCAGATCTCCAATCAATGGTGGGAGATCCAAAAGCTAGTAGAGATTTGAAAGTAACCTATTCACCATTAATTTTGTTCTAAAAGCACATCCTTACCGCTAATTTAGATACGATTCTTCAATGTTAGATCAAATTTGAAACTAACAAAGCCCTAGCCATTGAACAAAGCAAACAATAATAGTTCTTATTCAAACATTTATGCCTGCATTTTCATAGGGGCTGAAAGTGTTCCACAATTTTTCAATAAAGCTTCCACGCTTTTCCAATAAAGCCACATCAAACATGGATCCGCCAACTCTCAAGTTTGGATAATCGACCAATATCATGTTAATCATCAAGGTTAGCACTTCCTAGGGACCAAGAGAGGGAGCCATACAGAGTGGAGAGGGAGAACATGAGAGAGACTGAGGAATTCAGAGTTCTTTGATAGTGGAGAAATATTATCAATTTATATTTTCTCCAAAATCAGCTCATGTGCTAATTGTAAAGGTAAAAATATTCTTAACACAGATAACCATAGATAGCCACCTTTTAGTAGCATCATACAGCTTCTAATTTAATGATGCACATTAGGAGCAATGAAGTGGTACATTTATTAAAGAAAAAGTAATATTGGTAAATATATAAATTATAATTTTATGAGGATAAAAATATAACTGGACAACTTTACATAGTTATATTTAAAAAAAAATATTACATACTTTAAAAAATATTTTTGTCCTTCGATCGTTGCCTTGTCTTTAGATATTTGATTTAGTATGGACAGCTTGAATTTATCCACAGGTAACCGATTTTAGCCGATTAAGTGCATCGCTAATGCGATAATTTTATCAAACTTTAAGATCATTTTTAGATAGAAATAGGTGGTAAGTTCGTAATTATGTGAAAATATGAGGGCTCTTTTTAGATGCTTTTCTCCCCCCTAGCTTGGTTGCCCAATGCTTGGTAGGCAACAATGAGGGTGAGGGCATCATTAATCTCGATGGAAGTGGCCAGAGAAAGGGGGCTTGAAAGAGGAGAGGAGGACTAGGAAAGATGTTAAGGGCATGAAAGGATAGGCAAGGGATGCCAAGATTGCCTACGATTGCATTGGGAGAGTAGGTCACATGAGGCATCGAGGGACTGGTTATTGCCAAGGAGGAGGAGGTAGAGGCTAGGTTTGCATCGTCTGTAAGGATGGAGGAGGAAAAGTTACTGGGGGATTGAGCAAGAAAATTGGCATCAATGAGGTTGGGACCAGAGTAGAGGAGAAACTAGACAATTATGAACTACATTATTTATATAGAGGCCTAAAGATTGGGTGCCTTGGTAATTAGCTCCTAAAAGGATTAATGTCAATAGGAGCTGGATTCCAAAGGCCTTTTTGATGGACTTCAATATTTTCTGGGATCTAGATTCTCCTTCTTCAGCCTTGCTAAATGAGAGTTTCTTACATTCAAGGCTCTGTAACCATAATCAGATTTTAGGTATATAATAGAGGAGGAGAGCTCCAATAGGGTAAGGAGGGCAAAATTCTCATACACCGTCTGTTACTAGATAGATTCTTTTTGATTGTTGACAATTTTGCTTTTGAATCATACTGTTTGGATTTTGAAATTGAAGATAAAAAACTCAAGTCTTTCCTCAATGGCTGATCGAGGCATGAGACTAAATGAGAAGGGCTCGATCACCATTCTTCTAGCATGCTATCATTTTCTTTGTCGTTGCAACATGAGAGCAATAGTGGTTTGAAGTCATAAAGGTCTAGTTTAGAAGATTCTAGCCATTCGTTTCCTCATGATCTAGATTTTAAATCTAAACTGAAGAGTTTGAGTTTATGGTCTTCTAGTTTCTCTAATCAATATCCTAAATCGAAGACAAAATGCTCGAACTCTCCAACCATGTGTCAATTAGATTCCATTTCTCATAAATTAAAGACATGAATGCAACAAAGGCACTACTTGGGGCTAGAGTAGAGGAGCAGCTTGATAGATTTACTGGTGGGAAAGAGGAGGATGCGAGCAAGGAGGCACGTCTCATGGTTGTGGCATTGATGTTGGAGAGAGAGGAAAGGAGGGGAGGAGGGAGTTGTTGCTGTGACAAAGGGTGAGGTGGGTGAAGAGGGTTTCAGTCATGATGGAGATGGAGGAGGGGATGAAAAAATATTAATATATTTTTATTTTAAAAATATTAAAAAAATGGAGGTACGGTTAAGTCAATTTTTGACCTGACTTGCCAGCTTTAGTTTTGACTTGATTTAACTAACTTAGAATATAAATTATTAAAATATTTTTTTAGAAAAATTAATAAAAAAAGAAAGTTGGTAATCTATTTCAACTAGCTAATAACTTGTTAAGAAAAAATTTTCTAAATATCCTCACATATTGGATGGTCAAAATATCTCACACTTTTTTAAAAAATAATATAAATAAGTATCATAGCAAAATCTTTACAAAAATTTATAAATAATTAAATCTATAAATGTCATGTAGATACATTTAACAAAAATTTTTAAAATATCTTCTAATATATGAGTATTGATTAACAATGTATGCATGCTTTTTCTAATGTGCATAAAAAAGAGTCCTTTGATTGAAATGCTTCTTATAAGATGATATAACAATTTCATGTGAATATAAAAAAAAATTGATTAAATAAATGATAGTAGAGATGGTAGGTTGATCTTTTTGTGGATTGTGTTGTTAGGATGATTTACATAAGTTGGAATAATTATATTGGCTACAACCCCAACATTGAAAAATAAAAGAATAGCTATCTCTGATAATTAGCATTACTAATTTGAGATGATCATATAGGTGCAATTAATATTCTACTAATCTATAAGAAGAAGCATACAAAAATGGAGCTAGGGTGATGAAAGCAATAGTGGAAGAAAGTAGGAGGGATGAAGGAAGAAGGAAATTAGATCAACTATTTATAAGGCTTGATGCAAAAGGAGAAGATCGACTATCCATAAAGCCTAATGAAGGTTAAGCCTTAACTAGTGCAATAAGAGAGAGAGAGAGAGAGAGAGAGAGAGAGAGAGGGAGGGGGGAAAGAGGGAGAGATTGTTAACTAAAGAATGAAGAAAGAAAAACTCAATCTTGAGAAGATGGATAGAAGGAATAGAGGCCATGACAAGTCTCACAAAGTAATGCCACATTAGTTTTTATTTTTTTAATGAACAAAAAAAGTTATATGAGGAAAAGAAAGAAGAGAAATAGAGCTCATTTATATATAATCCGTATCTATATAATACATGTAAGGAAGTTCAAAACTTTCTCTTGTTGATATGTATCGCCATCTTGAATGGAATATGTGTTGCCATCCTAAAAGCTTAGGACAAGAGCTCCGAACCACCTATTGCCCATCCCCTTTTTTTGATTTAAGAGTTAATAGGAAAAAAAAAATTCATTATTGTACCATATTAGTCAATAGAAGAATGATCATATAGAAAAATAAGTTATGATACAGTGAAATTAATATTGCCAAAGGTGAAAGGAAGCTAAAAAAAAAAGATCTCTACTATCTGTGGTCGCCACATCACTCTATCCACTTGGTTTTGGCTTCATGTTAGTATCTATATTGAATCCTAATAAGCCATTTATAAGAAAAAGTAGACCAACAAAGAAGAAAAAAAAGAACTCATGTTGACTTGAAAGAGATGGGATAGGCTTGTGATTAAGAGATATGGTGCTAGAGTAAGAACTTACAGTATTAAAAGGACAGTCTTTAAATGGAGGGAGAATGGGTTTTGATAAAGAGAATAAAAAAAAAGAGATAGAACAGATGGATTATTGTATCCCTGTCACCTCTTTCTTCTTCTCTTGGATGATGATATTTATAGGTTCGAGGGTTCAAAAGATGATTGAGAGCGTTGAAAGAAGAGTAGTTGTCGGAGAACTTGATAAGAAAAGGTAAGTAGAGCCTATTCTATTGATTTTAGATTTTTTCTTTTTTTTCTGATTATTTGATCATTTTACTGCCAAGAAAATTGAAAAAACTTAGTCAGAAAAGGTAAGCTCACATATTTATTTTTCTTTTTTTTGGGAGGGTTTGTTATGTTTTAGATTGTTGAGTTATATTCCCCATCAGATCAGTAGAAAGTTTTTAGGTATAATCTGACAACTTCCAAAATTTTCACACATCATATGAAAAGTTGTTCTTGGTTTCTTGTCAGCAAGGCAGGTTGTTGCCTTGCTTTGGGTAGCCTTCCACTCCTTCATTTAAAGGCATCATCTGGGAAAGGAAGGGGACATAGGGTTGTAGCCATAGATTAGCAACCTTTCATGGTGTCCATGAGGGCAAAAAAAAATTGTTTGGGATAAATATAAGGCACGATTACTGCCATGATGCATCAGCATTCTAGTGCCAGTGGGTAAGCTCATAGGGCCCCTCTGCATTAACCCTAACCCTAACCCTAATTAGACCATCAATTTGATTTGGTCGGTAATAAGCAAGGGGGGAGAAAGAAATAAGGGTTATTGGATTAGGGTGTTTGATTTCGAGCATTGGATTAGGTTAAAATGTTAAAACCATTGATTTCAGACTTGGGTTGCAAATATCGAATTTTAGTTTCAGGTTAATGAGTTAGTGGAATATGGGTTATCGAATTTGGGTCAGTTGGTTATAAGATTTGGGTTAGAGGGTCAAAGGTTTTAGATTGCCGAATTCAGATTATTGGTTTGCTGGATTTGGGTAACGAGTTGTTGGGTTAACAGATTAACAGCTTCATGTGGAATCGAGCTGCTTGGGTTAGGGTTAGGATTGAATTTGGGTTTGGTGTCAGGGGTAGACTTAAGGGTTGGGTTAGGATTTGTGTTAGAGTTAGGATTAGGATTAGAGTTAAGATTTGTGTTAGAGTTATGATTGGGGTTAGGATTGCAGATTAGGATTAGGGATACAGCTAGATTTAGGGCTACAGAGAAGCTTGCAATGGAGAAGACAATCAAGAGAAAAAAAGAAAAAAGGATAGAAGAATTATTCACTAAAAGAGTGGGACAAAGATTAGGGTTAGGATTGCAACAAAAGTTGCCATGAAAGAGAAAATAAAAAAAAAAAAGATAGGAGAGAATAATAAGTGATGGTTTATGGAGAAGCTAAGAAAAATAGATCGGAAAGGCTAAAAGTATCCACTTTTTTCCATGATGCTGGTTATGTTGAATCGGTGGTGAGACATGACGAAGGAAGAAGCCACTAGTTGCAACCATAGATGGAGAAAAGAAAGCAAAAAAGGGCTGTCAGCATGTCCATCACTAACAAGATAAAGAAAGAAAAAAGAAGGGATGACCATCTCGAGGGATATAATCGATAATGAAAAGAGGATGTAGAAGGAGATCCAAAAGAGATCGACTGATGAAGTGAGAGGGATCAAAATCCGACAACGAAAGCAGCCAAAAAAAAAAATTAAAAAAGATTGAAGCACGTGGCAGTCGGGGGAGAGCTAGAGAGGAGGATGAGGTTGGGGAAGCAGCAGTGGTGGGGTATGTGGAGAAAAGAGTTAGGTTTATGATTAAAAAAAAAAAGATCACATAGACCATCAATGCATTCAAGGTGCATAAAATAGATAAAAGAAAAAAATATGCAACTAACCACATAGAAGTTTTATAGGAGAATTAATTTGAAATTAATAGGTTGCATAAAACTTTTATGCAGCCACCAGTGAAGATTAGATGTTTTCAATGTCTCTATGCAGGCATCCTCATACCTTTTTATGAGTGAACTAATATATTTTAGATTTTTTCCTCTTGATTTTTGTTTGAAAAAATAATCTATATGATGTTTTCTAAGATTTTTTGTTATACATTTCTCCGACAATTCTATAAGTCTCTTAGTAATTTGTTTCCTTGAAAAAAAAAATTCATCTTATTTTATTTATTATTTAATTCCCTACATGAGATATAAAATTATTATTTGCTTCATATAAAGCCTTTTTATTTTATGAACATAAATTTATGAAATAAAAAGAGAACAAAGCTTGTAAGATTAATTAAATCTACAAGTCTAATAGTTTGAGATCAAGCTCTGATGAATCATAGAATCTATTTTGGAGTACTTAATAGATCTCTAAAAGATATTTTGAAAATAAATGATTCAAGTGCATATGAAAACTATTTGGAGATAAAATAGTATTGCCTGGGGGAGATTTTAGATAAATTATTTCAATTATTGTTGGAGGAAGTGAAGTTGAAATGATTAATGCACCGATAAACCAGTCATACTTATGGAACTATAGAATGTATATATCGAAAAAAATTATGAGGCTATTTAATAATAGTATAGATGAAGAATATAGAAAAATACTTATTAACTTTAGTAAATTGATTTTTAGATGTTGTTGATGGAAAAATATGGACATTCAAATTTTGGGAAGAGGAAGAGGAAATAAGTTGGATAAAAATCTAGATACTTTTGTTGTAAAAACTAATATAAATTATATAGAATGTATTACTTCATAGGTTTATACAAAACTTTAAAAAAAATTAGTGATGCTATATACTTAAAAGAACGAGCTATTATCACACCTACAAATAATATAGTTGATAAAATTAAGATGCATTTGCTTTCTCCAGTGCTAGTTGAGGAACATATTTTTTTAAGCACTGCCATAATATTTAAAATACCGACTGATATGATTATGGAAGATGTTTTCTATCATGTTGAGTTTCTAAACTCTTTGAAATTTAATAGTATTCCAAATCATGAATTGATATTTAAAATAGGCATTCCAATTATGTTGTTATGAAACATCAATCAAAGTAGATTTTGTAGTGGAACTAGATTTATAACAACCAAATTCATATCAAAAGTGTTGGAAGCAATAATTATTACTGAAAATCATATTAGTAAAAAGGTTTATATTCTTCTGATTATATTGTAGGTGACGGGAACAAAATGGTTATTTATTTTTTAAAGAAGATAGTTTTTAGTAAGACTCTACTATGTAATGTCAATTAATAAAAGTCAAAGGCAAATACTAAAAAAATTGGGCTATATCTACCTAAATCACTATTTTTACACAGCCAATTTTATGTTACTCTTTCACATATTGGTTCACATGAAAGTCTCAAAGTTCTCATAAAAAATAAGCATGGTATACCAAAAACATTTACAAAAGATATTGTTATCTAAATTCTTTTTTTGATTTATCTTCAGGTACTTTCTATATATGAAATTACAATATTAAACAAAAATTTTGCATTATTTTTTTCTACAATTTATATACTTGTACTTACATCAAATGTATGTTATTAATCATTATAGAGAACAAAAATGGAATACAACTTATTATCATAGTTGCTTTTAGAAAAATGTAACTAGAGCATTAAAGTCAGAGTTCCGCATATATGAGACTCAATAAATGCGAATATTGTCAATTAGTTGATAAATGTTAATTACATCTTACTTGATGAAGAGGTTAGTATGTTAACTTTTTCAATTCCAAATATATTTTAATACAATAAATGATACTTCTAAGTTCATGAGTTCTTTTACTTTATATAGAGTTATATGATTCAAGCATCTATTCGAAAGGAAGACATTTTATACTTCAGGATTTTGCTCTAAAAGAAAAGATTTACTTCTTCGAATAATTCAATGTCATCGTGAACAAGAGAAATTTCAAGGCTGCTGCATGTCAATATATCATTTAGATGACATGGGTTCTATACTACTTCAAAAATTTCAATTTGTTGGATACACAGAATTGCCATCTAGAAATTACAATGATAGCTATTCAATAAGTATGAATTAATATAATTATTGCAAATATTATAGATGAAAAAAATATGTATCAATTAGTTGTTCTTTTTTTTCGCATATTACAACTATCGGAACTCCTAAACAAACAAATGTGAGAAAAAACTAGTCCAAAAAAGAAAACTAGAAATATATGACTTAGAGCTACAAATATGAACTTAAACTCTTTTAATACCATATTATGCACAAATGCTTTAGCTTTTCTTTCTTGATATATTTAAGTATTGTAAAACTACCATCTATAGATAATCAAAAAGTACCCATCATGCTTTGAAAAAAATTTACTAAAGAATTTGATGAAAATATTATTCAAAGAATGGAACAGATAGGTCCGATGATAACTATTTTGATGGGCATGATCATCAGAACATATAGACATATTTTCTTTTTTCTAAAGAAATATTTTTTCTTACAAAATTCAAATAATAACAATAGATTATTATTAACAATGTTTTGCACATGCAAATAAAATTTGTTTATCTAGTTTTTCTACATCTAAATATTATATAGATATTCAGATTCCTGAAATATAGAAAATCGGGGCAAGTTAAGAATACTATATTATTTCATGTGCTGGAAATACTAAAATTTATGTATAATATGATTTATAGGCTCTAGCTTGATGTATAGGATCAATAGAACAATATCCACAATCATATTCTCGAAGCAAAGAGAAGCTGCAGCTATTGATCCTATACATAAAGTTGTCGTGAATAGAAAAATAATTAGAGAATTATTGAAATTGGATCTATAAAGCTCTAAAGAATAGTAAAAATTAAAACAAACTGCTGAAAAGCAAATTGACATATATTTCTCCTATAACATGTCCTTTTCCTTTATAGGGGTTGATACTTATATGTAGAGCAAAATTGAAAGTGATTGAGGTGCAAAATATGTTATAATTGTAGATCTATGATCAAAATATATGGTGGTAATTTTTTATGCAATCAATGTAGTAAATTTGACCAACCTCCAGTGCCATGGTACAATAATAATATCTTTTCTGTTATATTAACAACTTGCAAAAATTTGGATAATTTATTCCTTTCCAGAATAGGTATATGTTCTTGATATCTAAATTTTAAAGGTACAAGCTAAATGCAATAATCGAAGGTGACACCGGTGATACCACTTTTATTATATTCGAAAAGTTAGCTGAACAATTAATTTGCATATTAGTGTTTAATCTTGCAACCAACCTGAGATCAAATAGATCTATTTTTTCAAATATTATCAAAAAAAATCTTGATAATTTCTATACTTTTCAAATTATATTTAATCTATAGAATATTGGCACTGCTAGCCATAATTTTTGAGTAATAAATTTTTTTCAGGAAGATAACCTTTAGGTAGAAAGCTTGCGTGAAGTTTTTGGTGCTGGATTTATTGCAAAATTTAGAAGAAGCAAAAATTACCACTCTTAAAAAATATGTGCACTCAAAAATTTTTCAGCAAGTTATTCCTTCAAAAAAATCCATTAAAACTACATATTGAACTTTTGCATTGGATATTTGATGACATATTACTGTTCTATAAAAAAAAACTAATCTTTCTTTTATTTTATAGAGAGTCGGCAACACCACCATCCAAGAAAAAAATTGGTACCAGATAATTTAATGTTGACTAACTAATTTACTTTTACAGTGATAATCATTTCATTTTATCAGAATATTGATATTTTTTTAAAATACTGATGTAATATTTGGTTTTCAATTTTCAGCATAAATGATGAAATAATATCTGAGAAAAATTGACTTATGTATAATTTTTCTTAATAAAATTATATATTATATTTTTTAATTAAAAAATAAAAAATATTTAATTTTTTATCCATATTTTAATCAAGCCACCGCATAGCATGGGTCCTTGCTAGTACTTATTGAAGAAATAAAATAATCAATTTTTTTTGAAATAATACTACCTTTGTTGGATAAACTCTTATTATATTAAATATGAAATTTATGCAGGCATGGAAAATGTGATCGATTTCTTTCTAATCACATAATTTAATCAAAATACCTATTTTTATTGTGGTAAGGATTTGGGAGAGAAGAATGATAGGATTTGATTTTCAATCTATTTAAACTAATAATTTTACTTATAATTGATACCTCATGTGGACTACAAGATACTGAACAGATGGTCCTTTTAATCCTAACCTTCTAAATATATTTCAAGAATGATAGAAAATAAGGACACGAAAGCAAAGTTCATTTAATAGGTGGTAAACTCCAATTTAAATATATTGCATTTATTTTGACCTTGATTTAGTTTTTTTTTTTCAAATTTGACTCAACATTAATTTTAGGTCTTTAATTAGTTGAACTTTAGTTTTGTAATTTTTAAAAGAAGCATGAAACCCATGTCCAATTTGAGCATGAGCTAAAAGCCATTCAAATTGATAGCTTTAGCCACAATCTTCCTACACACTAACCCTATGTTTGGTTGGGATCATGAGAGGGAGGATGGATGAGATTGAAAGGATGGATGGCCTTCATCCATTATTTAGTTCAAAAAGTTACAGAGAGAATGGATAAAAAAAGTAAGATTCTCCATCCATCCTAGTCCATCAATTTGCATTCTTCCAAATTGGAAGGATAAAAAAAAGATGGATGGAGCATTAATGGATGAATTTTTGCATAGACAAAATTATTCTTTTTTTTTGACAAAACTATAATATTTTTTTATTTTTTCATTCATATTATTTATATATATTTTTATATATACTATTAATAATATATTATTAAATTTTATTACTAATTATTTTAATTTGAGTACATAATTTTAATAATTATAATTAAATAACTAGAATTATCTTCAATATTTCTATTTTACTTACTATTTTTAATTAATTATTAAATTAGATTATAAATTAACTAGTTATTTATATTATTAATAAAATTAATTATTAAATAAAATTATAAATTAACTATTATTTATATAATTAACTCATTAATAATTTAATTAAAAAATTATTTATTAAATTAAAATTAAATATTTATATAATTATAAATTATAATGATTATAAGTTTATATATTGTTTACTTATTTAGTATAAATTAGTATTATAAATTGATAATAATAATAATTTTTTTAAATGATAGTTTGATAAAAATATTATATAAATATCATCCATCCTTTCTTTCATTCCTCCTATATCAAATAAAGAAAGGAATCACTTTTATCCATCCTTCTATGTTTCACCAAACATATAAAAGGATGGATGAATCTTTTATCCATCCTCTCTCTCATCCATCCTTCTTCATCCATCCATCTCCTCTCTCTCATCCATCCTTCCTCATCCATCCATCTTTCCTTCAATCCATCCTTCGTACCAAACAAAAAATAAAAGCATAAATTCCACCCATTGTATAATGTTTCTCACCATCTCCCTGCCTCTCTTGGCTCTTCAAGGTCTAAGCTAAATATCTTTCTCTTTCTCTTTGTCCATTGAAGGAAATGTTTGATTTATATCTTTCGCACGAAAAAATAATTCATTTTTTTTATGATGTGCACCATTAGATGACACAATAGCTACAAGATCCATATAGATAGATGAAAGAGAGAGTTCACTATTTGAAGACTGCGAGATATGATCCAATAACTAACACTATAAAAAGAGATCAATCATTATTTTGCATGAAAGATACAACTTGAATCCTGAAGAACCTTAAAGAAATGTGAGAAAACAATGAGAAAGCCGACAAATAAGTGGTATATGAATAAGAAAAGAAAGAATGTGCACATCTCTAGGCAAGAGGATGATTCTTAAGTTTTTTTTTTTTTTTTTTTTTAATTATTATGACAAAGATCCTTAAGTTTTAGCTTTTTTTTTTTTTTTTTTGCTAAGAAAAAATTTTATTAGGAAAAAAAAAAATACAATACCTCAAGCCCACGGGCAAGATCCTATATCATAAAATCCGGTCATGTGAGGTCCGGACGGACCCCAATGTGACCTTAAAAGGCAATCCTAAAATTTGCGTCTGGCCATTAAAACTCCAACTCGAACGGACCCGACATAGAACCAGATCCGAACCTCTTTCTTGGTTCTTCGATCCCCTCTGCCGTGGGTGCGCCCGCGGCGTCTTCTGGTGGATTTCAAGGAAGAAATCCACAGATCAGTAACAATAAGCGAGAGAGAAGGAAGAAGAAGAAGAAGCGAAGAGAGAAGAAGAGGGACGATAACGATAGGGAGAGATGTTCTTCCACATCACGCTGGAGCGGAACATGCAGCTCCACCCCCGCCACTTCGGTCCTCACCTCCGCGAGAAGCTCGTTGCCAAGCTCATGAAGGACGTTGAGGGAACCTGCAGGTCTCTCTCTTTCTCGTAACCCTAACCTAACCCTAACCCTAACCCTAAGCATAAGAGTGTCCTGTGTCACAGCGGCCGGCATGGTTTCGTGGTGGCGATCACCAACGTGGAGGACATCGGGAAGGGCCTCATCCGGGAGGGCACGGGCTTCGTCACCTTCCCCGTCAAGTACCAGTGCGTCGCCTTCCGACCCTTCAAGGGCGAGATCCTCGAAGCCGTCGTCACCATGGTCAATAAGGTAGAGCCCCTTCCCCTAGAACTATATTTTATTTTTTCTTTTTCGGAAATTGAATTTTTTTTGTTTGTTTGATCTTTTTGAATGGATTTTACTTGCGTCCTTGCAGATGGGATTCTTCGCGGAGGCCGGGCCGGTGCAGATCTTCGTTTCGAATCATGTGAGTAAAAGTCTTGACAATTTAACTGAATGCAAAATAGAAAGGTTGAATTAAACTGTATGAATATTGACTTTATAAAGAAATTAGCAATTTTTCTGTCTTATGGCGTTTGCTGTTCTGATTATCTTTGTCTCCTTTTCTCATATTTTTTTATATATTTTAGTTGATCCCGGATGATATGGAGTTCCAGTCTGGGGACATGCCAAACTACACGACATCCGATGGATCGGTATGCTCTGTTCTTGGTTCTGGATGGTTTTTCTGATTTCACATTTGCAAGTGAAATTAGTTATTTATTAGTGCTTTCACCATGTTGATGGAATTTGTGAGAGTTATATTTATCATTCCAAAAGAAGATGTGTAATGTGTGTTCATTGTTGAAAACCAGCTCATATGGTTAATGGTGGCTATCTTTCTCCACCGTCCATCAGGTATGCTGTCTAGGTGATGGCTTTGGGGCAAATTATAAAGTAATTTGCAGCTGATGAAGTATGATTTGGGGGTTATATCAAAGTATGGCATACATACATATGCCAAAATAAACTAACTTCTCATGGAATATTAATATTTACCAATTTCTCTGAATGATATATGAGTGGTTAATTGTTTTTAAAAAGAAAATTTTAAGCCTTGGTTATGTCTAGTTGAGCATTGCAATCGTGATCTTTATTCAACATATGATATGAATGATCAGTTTGAGAGCACAGTCCAGATATTTCATAAGAGTAGTAGGCAAGAAGATCACAAATTCTCTTTTCAAATGCAGAGGATTTACAACTAAGGTCCTATTTGGATATTTCCTTCATGAACATCCTGTAGGAATCGGGCCAGTTGGCCTGCCCAACTTGCATCTGTTAAAGGCCTACCAAAGTCTCAGCCTAAACATAGGTCTGTAAGCCCTGTTGGAAGAAAAGAAAGATCCATGATGTCTTTTTTTGTTCCCACAAGATTCGGGTTGGGATTGTTGGGTTGACATCTGCATGCTCAAAGGGGATGCCCAATCCATGAATCCATCAGGAAATTGAGCACAATTTTGCTGGATTACCCAAATAGGCCCTGAAAGGTGGGGAAAACATTCTAAGAATCTAATTTCCATATGAGGGAAGCTCATGCCCCATGTACACCTTATTGAAGTATCATCCTACAGAAGTGTCCTACAAATAACCACCACTGCTATAACATCAATTAAAAGAACTGCCATGCATTGCTCTTTCATGTTTTTCTCCAGAAAATGTTTTTCAACTCCCCACAGTCAGATGCTAATGGTCTCCATATACTAATTTATTCTATAAATATATTTGGGTTGGGGTGCATTGGCAAAGAAGCACAACCATATTTTCTCATTTCCTTCAAAATTTCAATGCATCTGATTATTCTGTAAAGGCCGAAATTCATTTTCAAAAAGAGTACCCTATTTTCGGAATATGTATGATATATAACATATCACTCATTTTACATGAAACAAGACAATTTTGTTTGATGTTACCTGGATGATTGGGTCCATTCAAAAAATGGCGGATCAACATTTTATCACAAGATGTTGGTTCCTTGGAATCCTTGAGATTGATGTCCAAAAATTCACAGAGTAGTTTTATGTAAAAGAACAAAGATGATCAAGTTTTAAAAATGCTGTGTAATTGAATCAAATGATTCTTTTGTTATACGAGGTGGATTCAAGAGTTTTTTTTTCTCGTCTTGATTTGTACCAAGTCAGTATGAGCAACTCAAATGGGTTGGAAGACCACCTGTTAGATCTTTTTCTAGTTTTCTAATTAAAAAGGAATATTAAGCATTGCTATTATCATTATTGTTATTGTTATTGTTATATTTTGTTCTGACACAAGAAAGGGCACATGTCAGAGTGACCAGCCTTGTGCTGCCGGTGCTTAAATAATTTGTTCTCGGAGCTTCTATTCAATCTGAACTGCCATGTGGTTTCTGTTTTGCATGCTAGAGCATTAAACCAATCACATTATATCATATATAAGTGATGCATGCATGAGGCATAAGCCCTCAAGTTTACTGTCAGTTGCCAGTTGCAGGGAGTTTGAGTGCAGTAATTGATTTCAATAGGCCGTAAAATTAATTTCATACCATCATTTCTTTATTTTCAGTTGTTAGAGATTCTGCCTGATCTGTAATGGAGGTTGTAGATTATTATGAGTAATAGAGAATTAGATGAGGTGATATTTTAAGTTAAATTGCCATATCATGCAACTGTTATTAGTGGAGTGGCCTAGTAGAGTGCTAAACAAGGAGAAAAGAGATGTGTGGGAAGTATCTGTATGTCTCTCTCCATCTGTATGCCTCTACTTCTCTCCCACCCACCCCCTTCTCTCTCTCTCTCTCTCTCTCTCTCTCTCTCTCTCTCTCTCTCTCTCTCTCGGTTGTGCATTATTTTCTTCTTAAAGAGGGATTCCATGTTATGTTTGCTGAGCTTTTTAACATTGAATGAAAAGTTTTTCTCATTGGAACACTTCTTCTTTTCTTCTTCCTCCTTTCATTTCATCCGGTGATTTCATGTGTGAATATTTGCTCTAAATACAGTGTTTTGCTTTCTCGTATGGTTTTCTGCATGAATATCACCTAATTCCTTGTCTAATCTGTCCTGTACCAATTTCTGTGTGAGCAACAAAATATTTGCCTAGAACTAATTATTTCTGCACCTGAATAATAAGTCTTATCATGCTGGAATATTTGAAGAGCACCCAGTTCTTTTTTCATAAAGATCATTTGATCTTTCCAAAACATGTGTAGATCCTAATAGATGAAAACTTTGCCTTAGATCCTTTAAATGGTTCCATTCATTTACTTCCAGCAAACCATGAGATCCATCAACAGCAACAATTCTGGATATATCAAAGCATTATAGCATGTATCTACATTTACCCTCATTATCGTGATTTTGACAACTACATTTGCTTGCAGGAATAGTTTGTATCAAGTTTTTAAGTAGTAACCTATATCGGCCAGTATAGGGCACATCATATTGATCAGGATGGCACAAGGGGACAACAGCTTTGTGTCGACTTTAATAGTGTACCTTGTTGGCATAGGGGTATATTGTGCTCTGTTGACCTGCACTAGTAAGGTGGTATTGGGATTTCAGACCCCTCTTAGGCAGTATTAGAATATTTGGATCTTCAATTTTTGTTTTGTGCTTATTCATGTGCTTTCCTTGCATTTTGCACTAAGCCAATGACAAATCCCATAATTTGCCATCTATATAGTTAATGTAGAGTGAAGATATCATTCCTTCTCTAGGTAATCATGAAAAGTCAAAACTGTTTCCAAAACTGCAAATAGACTTTTTAACTTCCATCCTCGTTATCTACTCCTCTCCTTGTTTTGTCCTATTATTGAAAATGCAAGCTTCTGTTACCCAATGTTCTGAAATCTTCCTTGCTTGCGGCCATGTTCATAGTTGCCCAAATAGGTTATGTGATGGAGGACTGTCCTATGAGAAATCTAAGGACACTTCTGTTAGGCATAAATATGGAAATTTGGAAATGTTATATTTGTGTCGACTCTAGGATTAGAATTTTATAAGGACTCTAGTATTTTATTTCTATGTGAACTCTTATTAGGGTTTTGGGCTATCTATATAAACCCAACACGGTGTTAATTGACAAAACAATTTGCATTATTGAGATTTGAGATTAGAGAATATTGAGTTGCCCTCTTCTTTCGCCTTCTTCTTTTCTTCTCTTTTCTCCTCTTCTTCTTCTCCTCCTCTCCTTCCTCTATTCTACATCAAATTGGTATCGGAGCATCATATTCTTCTTAACCCCCCGAGCTTGTCCTATATCATTATGGTTTTTCTTATTTTTTGATAAGATGGAGTACTCATACAAGTCTAGTATGAGTACAACCAAGAGGTCAGAAAGCAAAATATTACCAAAGGGCATTGTCGCTTGATGATAGATGGGCCTGACGTCCACAGAAGCACACCCTCTCAACAACCTCCAGATATCGCAAAGGAGCGGGTGCATGGTAGCGTCCCTTGTCTGCTCTTAAATCCAGCCTACCACTATGACTAAATCCCCCTCGATGATAAGATGATTAGCTCTCAAAGTCAGCCTCATGTACATGATACCTGCCCAGGTTGCTGCAGCTTAGCTCCTGTGCCAGTGGTATCAAATATATGACTACCGCCTGCAGCCACCATCCTTGAATCTGATCTGTGAATGACAAGTCCAGCACCACCGTTGCTACCATTCACATCGCTATCGAAGTTTACCTTGAAAAGACTTAGGGTTGGGGGCCTCCCAGGTAACGAAAACCACACGAGTTGTTGCATGAGTAGAGAGGGAGTCCTAAGTGTCCAAGTCTAACAAGGCTGAAGTAGTTGAGGACGGGTGAATGATCTTGGCAGCTTGCATGGTTATTCTTTCCAATTCTGGACCATCAGGCCACCATCTGACCGTTTATCTAATAGAAGAAAACAATTATGTTTTTCTTACGCAAAATTATAAAAAGGTCATGAGATTGTAATTGTTATAATGCTCCTTAATCTTGTTTCTTCAGTGATATGCATTGAGTTATTAGAGTGTCAATTTTGATTAATGGTGGAGATGGTGAAATTGGTGAGTTAGATGGGGCATTGCTGAAGTTAAATTTCCAGATCATCCCACTTTTCTTAGTGGAGGAGCAACCATGGTGGCTGATCAAAAGAGCGAAGAGCAGCATAGGAGTTACTTGTGTGTTCCCTTCCTTTTCCTCTCAAGCCTGGCTAATTGTGCGAGGAGGTGGTAATTTGGTGTATTTGTGGTTCTATTAAGGAGGGTTGTGTGCACTTACTTTTTGAAGATTGCAATGTAAAGAACAATCTTCTTTTTCTTCGGGAAACACTGGTCCTACCTCTCTTCTTTCTGCCATTTTCTTCTCCTCCTTTCTCTTCTTATTTCATGACATCTTGCATGAATATTAGTTGAGAAACATATTGTTTATTTACTTTTTTCTGCTGCTTTATTTCATTTGGGGCACTAATGTCTCCTAATTTTGTTCTCTGTTAAGTCATGTGTTGATTTATGCATAAACAAAACAATATTAGGTTTAGATTTATATATTCATCGACCGAAAGCAGAAGCTTTTGCTTGCTGGAACTTCTGGAAGGCGCACAGGTTTTTGGCATAGAGATTTTCTTTCAAAGGGCCCTAGAAATCCTACTTGATTAGACCTTTGGATTAGAGCTAATTCATCAAGTCTTGGAAAATGCCCAGTTATATCTTGCCAACGTAGTTTTGGACGCATTGTCATCAGCATATGTGAACAGTTGAAGCATTAAAACATTTCAATACATTTTTTGCATTATTATTTGCCAAGGATTCAAATTTCAAAGATTGGTGCTGTATCAACAGCTGGTTGGTCCAACATGATCCTCGATATGAGGCCTATATACCTCAATACAATTGAGCAAAAAAAGTGTACCAAGAAGTAAGGTTGTCTTGATATGGCATGATGCGTGACACTGTGCCATATGTTGTGTACTAGGGTCCCTATATCCTAGATGGTGCTGACAGTCTTTTGATTCATGAATCTATCTGGTGTCAATTGCATGTACTCTTTTGTCATCCTTTCGAAGTCCATATAGCACTTCCATGTCAAAGCAGTGCCTTGTCGATTAATCCAGCTGCCTTCTGCTCGAGAAAGAAAAAAAAATTCCAGATTGCACATAATCTTGCTGTACCTATCCATATACTAATTTGGTTGCCAATCAACCATCTTGCGTTCCTCGTTAACTGAAGGACTTTTCTGCTAGTAAAGACACTCCTGTTTCTTCTTAAACTGGGGATGAATATACCCCACGTTACTTTTTTGGCCAAAGCATTCATATTTAGAAGGTTTCATTGTTTCTTTTAACAATTCTATTATTTTGATCAGGAGAATTGAATCTGTGTTTGATGTTGTAGGCAGTCTTCATGTTGCATTCTTCATTTCAATTTGGGACTAGCATGGTCTAACATCCTTGAAGGAAAAAAATGTAGCAGATTTACTTTGATTTCAATTAATTTGTGACTGATTTTTCATAAGATAAGCTTCATGGAGAAATTTTGTTTAAAACTAGCTTTGATCGGAAAGAGGAAAACACAAAGGCTTGAATACACAACTTGGAGTCTTAGATCAGCTTTAAATCTTGAAATTCCTTGAGGAAGAGCGAATTCCACATTTCAGTCACAGATTGACATATGGCTGTGGGCCGGCGGCTGCCCCAACATATAAAGCCATCTAGAGATATCTTAAATTAATTGTACTTCAAAATGACCTGGGTTCAGTGGGTAAATTCATTGGTGGGGCTTGTGTACTAGTGACCTGGGTATGAGTCCTGTCTGCACTATATTACTCAATACCACCGGTGGGGGACAAAAGCCCCTTCCTGTTGTCTAAATGGAGAAAAGAAAGAAGAACAAACTCTGCATCATGTTACCTGAGTTGCATGGTAAGGTAGCTCATCAGGGATTGCTAGTGCTTTTCAAAAGCCATGTATATTTTTAAAAAAGGTCAAACTCCTAGTCTTATTATGATATTGAACTTCTATCCTGCTTTTGAGGACAATAGGGACGAGACAGCTAAAACATTAAGATGTGGAGCCCAAAATCAGTCTCAACATTGGTATAGGAATCATGGATTAATTTTCCATAATAATTACAGCATGCCTCTGGAAAGGCCTTGGCATGAAATGAAAATTGAATCATAGACCATGTATACCACCCTTCAAGACCTACAGGAACAGATGTAAAAGGAAAATGATCCCATAATCCAAAAGCTGCGGAAGGAGACTGATATTCTAAGGATGAAATACAAATATACTTTAAAGTCATCTCTTCTTCCTTTGCTGCTGCCTTTTTTCTGCATAATTAGCTATCTTACCACATTAATCGCATGTTGAGTGATTGCATTTCTATTAATAAAAATATTTTTCATGAACAATCATTTGTAGTTTAGTCCTTGCTTGTTGCGAAATTAGACTTTCAATGATTCTGTGTCGCATCCAAAGTTAAAAACTGTCATAAGAGTTTTCTTTTATTGAAAATTCTGGAAAGTGTGTGCTTGTGAGTGGGATATCTCAAACTTTTGAATTTGTTACCACCATATGAATTGCTAAGGTTCTCCTTTCATTTTACCAATTTTTTGCTTTTACTTTTAGAAAAGACGATCTTCATGTCTTTTTAATCTTGTTAGCCATGGACCTCTTCAATCCTCACAATATCCCATTGAGCTCTTAGTATTTTTGCTGTATACCATTGATTTACAGCGTTTGCTGAAAAATATAAATGGGCATAATTTATTTTGCACATATGAAATCGAGAAATAGGATTTGCTTCATGTTAAATAAGATTTGACCTATGGTGTAGTTGGTTAGCAACATAGTGTGAAGCCTCATGATCAAATTCAAGGCTTAATCACAAAACAAAAATTGCTAAATTTTGCTGATATTTCCGTTTGGTTTCACCGAAACATCTCTTTTACAAATATTTCTGATGCATGTTTTGTTATATCATAAGCCACTTTATAAGTTTCTTCAAGTTGAATGGTTTTTTGGGTCCTTTTGGGGAAAGAAAAGATCCATGCAAATTGAAACTTGTCTGAACTTTTTATATCTGACTATACTAATTTTTGATGTTTTGCAGGTCAAAATTCAAAAAGACAGTGAGGTGCGGCTGAAGATTATTGGGACACGTGTTGATGCAACAGAAATTGTATGTTTTCTCTGCCTCTTAATTTTCTGCTGCAATTTTTTACTGCTGAGTATTGAGACTTGTTTGCAAGTAAATTTCTTTTAAGGACAACCTTTTGAGATTATCTTTTACTGGCTGTCACTTTATTTTCTCCCCTTGGTTTATTTTGTTACTTCATAATGCTTGGTGTTATCGCTGATGCAACTACTTAGGGTGTGCTTGATTCACTGTAAGTGGCTGAAAGTGAGAAGAAGTTGGATCATAGAAGTGATTTTCAAATGTCTGACTCAGTGGATGTGGTCACTGTAGTGCTAATTTATGCAACGAAGTACGGAAGTGACTTTGGCTGGGGTAGTCTGACGTCACTTTTGGGTACCTTGTGTCCTTGACTTCCCACCATCAATGGAGGACCAAACATGCCTTTGTCGAATTCTGTCGCTCTTTTGAATTCATGTTTGATGTTTACATGTGTTACTGTTCGTGTTATCCAATCTGATCATTTTAAATATCTGGTTTTATGTGGATTTGCTTTCTTTATAAATACGCAAATATCTTTTGTTGATTTTTCTATAATTCAAGTAATAAACAACATATAATGCATTCACATTTTGATTCTTTACGGGCATCAACTTTTTGTACTATTAATCCTTGATTTACAAATTATTTTTTCTTCTTGACTTTGCAGTTCTGCATCGGTACCATAAAGGATGATTTCTTGGGTGTGATTAATGATCCAGGTGCAGCTTCTTAGTTACATCATTGGGCGAAACACGATGTCAAAAAGATGGTGGGTGTTTGTAAACTTTTGCCTTCAAGTGCAATGAAATTCTGAAACTTCAGGCACTATTAAGATATTTGTTAGAATTTGTACATGATTTTCTCTGTGGTGTTGCATTAATTTTTAGGGCCTGTTTTGGATGTCCAAATCCAAAATCCGATTGGATTCATGGGTTTAGGCCGGTACAACTAGGGGGGGGGGAAAAAAAAGGTCTAGACTAAACTTATATTCTCAATATTCAGGAGCCTTTGGAGTGCGTTGGTCTGAATCTCATGGAGAGGAAAAAAAAAAAAGATCTAAGCCCATATAGGAGATAGTCTTGGATGGTCGTAGATATAGGCTTAGTTCAATCTCTAATTCAATGTATTTTGATGGTTGTACTGGCTTAATTTATGATTCCTATGAGATTTTGGGCTTAGTCATTCAAACAGATCCTAAAACTGATCTATCCTGTGACATTTAGCCAAATCAAGCCAGTTTTCCTTTCCCTTAGTTGCATATGGCCCTGAAAAATGGAAACAAAGTAGCAACACGATTACTTTATGTTGGTGGATACAACTTGTTTTGTTTGGCCTGCTCTGACCTGTTTTTGGGGGATAAGCAAAGGGCTTAGCGTGTGGTTGAACAACATAATGTAGTCGAGAAGGGAAATTGGACCACCAAAATCTACCACCAACCATCCTTTCTGTTTTGTCATCCAATCCATGGCATCATTTCCAATCCTTGGGGGCTGTTTCGTTGATAAGTTCTACTAAAACAGGCTTGCAGGAACAATTTTAAATGAATGAGTATTATGAAAATAGCTATTTTGTTATCTTGCATGACACCTGTTTTGTCAAATCTAACAAAGTCAAAACATGAAAAAAAGCAAGAATGGCCCTAGTTTTCATAAAACCTATTTTACAGAGAATCGTGTTTTATAATTATCTTTTGTATTAGTAGTCGAACGTTCCCTTAAGAAGTATGGGTGACTTCAAAAATTATTTACTATTGTTTGGTTTCCAGCGATTCTGATCATACGTAATAAAAATTATAGTTGCAATTGGAATTATGGGAATGGAACTGAAATTAGAAAAGTTGCTTTGGTTGTATGATACGCCAAAGCAAATGCATTTATAGCTGTTTGGTGGTATTACATTGGAAGAGATGTGATAATCTTGCAAATAACTTGGTTAGGTTATCCTCTTGGAAATAATGAATTATGTTTTTTGAAATCACATGTGACTAACAGATGACAGGTTATTATTTATTTAGTTTTATATAATATATGATAATTAATTCATTATTTAAATATAGTGATTATGTATTATATATATAGTAACTATATTGTAATAATCATGATCATTATAATAACAAATATTAGTATCATTATACTATATTGTATTTATATATAATAGTATTTCTTAGATTATTATATTATGTTATAATATTACACAATACAATTCATAATATTGTAATGCATTGTACTATAGTTATAATATTAATTACAAAGCATGGATCATAGCACTAAAATATTGTTAAATATTTGAATTAGTATGATATGTTATTGATTTTTTTGAAAAATTGATTGATTTTTATAAAATATTTTATGTTAAATCTTTGATAAAAGATTTAATGATTTAAGTATCAATTCTAGGTAATCCAAATGGAAGACACATATCAATGAAGATGCTTTACGTGAACGTATTAATTACACAATTATGCTGATATACATCATATCATATATAAATTAAAAATCTAGTTCATTGGATATGATCTATATATTTTTAAATGTGTAGGATTGGATGATAAAATTATAGTAAAACATTGTATCATGCTATTAGAAAAGTTTATTGCTGCATCCACTTGATATTTAAGTTAGAGATTATCATAATACATGAATTTTGTTTGTAGACACTTTTTGTAGTGTTGATCGTCTTCATCATCGAATTTGATTTTTAGTTTGGATGGTTAATTATTGAACTCTTATGGTGATTATTGTATAATAACAGCATTCCTATAAAAACTATTATATCATTATCATGACAACTATTTTTTTTTAGTGTTGTGATCATAATTATGTTATCACTTATATTGTTAAAAATATATATCATATATCAATGTAATGATAATTATATGACATATAATCATATGTAATAAATATGTATTTATAATATATATTATTACAAAATTAGTTCATATTTATTATGTTAATTCAAGAATATTAAAGTTGCAATGCAAGTTGAGTGGGTGAGAGGGTTAGAGAAGCAGATACGAGGACAGGAATTGCAACTTAAGTTGTTGTTGGAATTGCAGAAATTTTTTTTTACCATAATACTAAATACAATTTTTGGGATTTTTTTTTCTTTTTCTCCAAATCCATATACAAGTTCTAATTGAGTTGCAAGAATCAAACAACTACAAAGGATTTCTTACAATTCCAGTTACTGCAATTAGGTTTTTAACCAGTCCAGAAACTGAAAAAAAAGATAGACTTTAATATGAGCTCCATCAGTTGTTGATTTCCCCGTAAGTTTTATTTAATGACAATGTAATCGTAAAGTTCATTGATAGCTAATTGCCTAATTGCCCCCTGCATAGAGGAGTATATAGGATTGCAGACAAGCCAAAACCAATAGAGTGGACCTCTAGGCTCTTAGGCTTGGCTTGTCATGTGAAAGGGTATTGAAGCCTGAACTTTAATTGCTTGATCAAGCTTGCTCTTTTCCTTATCGAGCAAGCCTATTAGTGAGCGAGGGTCGACTCTTTACTTTTATATTCCAATCCTTACGCTTGACTGTTTTATGAGACTAGGTTTAAATAAGAGGCCTGAGCATGGCTTGTTTCTTAATGGAATGAGCTCAATTGGCCAGTTATTGACTCATAATTGTTCATAAATAGCATGGTTCATCTATAGCCCCAAAAATAAGCGAAATCCACGGATTTGAACATGAACCATGCACTCGACCCTTTTGTGATGAATTCTAGCAAATTTATGCAACACTCCTATAGGTTTGATTCATACTGTGTGATAGTCGTATGCACTAACATCTAAGCTTCGCCTCTTTGCACATATTGAATAGAAAATAAAAAATTAAATAAAATAAAAAACTTATAATTTTTCTTTGAAGGATTATGATGTAAAAAGTTGAAAATGGATCGGATGTTGGTATATGCATGCTTATATCCATATTTTTCAATGAATACGAAAGCAGATATATACAAAAATTAATGTGTATATTTGTTCCAAATAGATATGGATATGTATGGGATATTAAACACATCCATCTTTATAAGTAGAAACGTACACGTATGTATGTCCAGACACATGTAGAGAGAGAGATCTAGGAGGTTGGGCTGGGTTTTTGGGCTTATAATCGGGTCAAGAATTTGTATCCAGGATCAGGCCAACTCATCCAGATATTAGCCCAATCTGTTTAAGTTAGGGGAAATTACTGAGTGGGTCATGGGTTGTCCTGGATATGCATCATCCGTTGGTTTCAGTGGGCCTTCTAGACCTAAATCCAGATCCAACACATACCTCACTTACTCCGTACCTAATCCATGCCTGAGGTCTCAGATCCATGAATCGGATATTGTTCTAAACCAAGCATGCTCAAACCATTCGATCATATAGGCATCTCGCAAGACAACCTTGGACCCAAAATGAAACCTCTTAAACACAGCACGGTCGGTCAAAGATCCAGGAACAGCACCCTCCAGGAATTGGCACGAACACGTCAAGAGAAAATAGGTTGGATTCCGGGTTAAAAATGCTGGGCACGCATCCAAAGCAGGTGGTAGCACCAAATAGCGGATCAGAGAGAGAGAGAGAGGCATGGGGGAAAGGTGAACGCGCAGCAGATCTCGGAAACCAAGTCACCCGTTGGAAGGAAAACATGTGAATCCGGGTGCTCGTGAAAGCTAAAAATGTTTGTGAGGTGGATCTTAAAATCTTTTCAAAGCTCTCCCCTCAATCTCAGGTTTCAAGTACATACATACACATGCTCTCTCTCTCTCTCTCTCTCTCTCTCTCTCTCTCTCTCTCTCTCTCTCGCTGTGCATTACAAGTGTCACATGCGGAAGGAATTAGTTAGCTACACGGCCAAGATAGCATAGCCTTGTTCCTTAAAAATACCCCTTGCTCACGTGCATGTAAGTAATTGGTTGATGTGAAGGCATTCGCATGAGCTGTTCTCACGCATGCACGAGAGTCTACCAGCGTGCCCTGGGTTAACGTAACATAACACATGCATTAATTGTGGCTCGGCATTTTCCTCTCAATGGTTTTAATCTACCTATAAAGCCCAACGCAACCTAAAAACCCATGCTGACTAGATAGACTCAAATTTTGCGAGGAATTATTGGTCTATTCTTCATCTTCGTTAACTAGAAAAAGAATTCAGCCCAAAGTCGGCAATAAATACAAATTTACTAATGCAAATACAGAGTTTGTATACAAGTTTATCATTAATTAATCAAACCAAACAGGGCTGAAAATCCTACTCGATCTGGAAAGTCTTTTTTTTGTTTTTTTAAAGGGTTCGTTGAAATGATACCGTGCAATCTAACAAGATTTACAGCAACACAGACCAAACGAAACCTATATTCACATGAATTTTTTCAGAATGCACTAGTCCGAAACATGTAGAGAGAAAAAAAATGATCTCATCAAAGTTCTTTTTTTCTCCATCCTATAGGATTGTTGAAGGTCCAGCCGACATGAGTTAGACTAGGCCTCATATTTTATAATATCAAACATAATCTATACACATAGTTTAGAAGATACATCGCCGAATCTAATTTTCATAGTATTTTCACTTTAATTCTATATGAATACCAAAACATTTCTTTCTATGAAATGTCTGAATTCAATGTGTTGAAGGAATTGCTCCTTTCTCTTCGATCAATTAGAACTCGAGAGATCGAATCTTACAATCATGGCCGCTCATATATGTATCATTTGAAGCCCATATTGTATGATCCTATGTGGTGTCATATTGTCACATGTGCTTTGGAGTGTAACAAGATCAGCTGTTTGTCTAAATCCAAGTAGGTAATCTTGTGCCAACCACGCAAAAAACCCAAAAAAAAAAACCCTCTTGTGCGAATGCCGTTTCTCAAAGTAAAATTTCTACATAGAGATGCCTAACGGTCACATGCCTTCAAAGAAGACCAATCCCCAACCGTGACGACATTTAAACCAAACCCCCCTTCTCCCACTTCTTATCCCGCGCCCTCCCCACTCCCCCCACACCTCACTCTCGCCTCCACTCCACTCTCTTCTACCCCCACGATGGACAACGCGAGAAAATTCCCCCCTCTGCGGCCATGGAAGAAAGGCCCCACCAGAGGCAAGGGCGGCCCCCAGAACGCCTCCTGCGAGTACCGGGGAGTGCGGCAGCGGACGTGGGGCAAGTGGGTGGCCGAGATCAGGGAGCCCAAGAAGCGCACCAGGCTCTGGCTCGGCTCCTTCGCCACCGCCGAGGAGGCCGCCATGGCCTACGACGACGCCGCCCGCCGCCTCTACGGCCCGGATGCCTACCTCAACCTCCCCCACCTCCGCTCCACCACCATCAACTCTTCCACCATCATCGGCAAGTCCCCACAGTACCGCTTCAAATGGTTCCCTTCCAACAACTTCACCTCCATGATCCCCTCCTGCGGCCTTCTCAACCTCAACGCTCAACACAACGTCCACGTCATCCACCAAAAGCTCCAGGAGTTCAAGAACTCCAGACCTTCTTCCTCTTCCTTGTCTTCCTCCTCCTCTTCTTCATGTCCTGGTTCTTTTCGGAGTTTGGAGCCACCGCCCACGGTGGCGGCCATAGAGAAAACGCACTTGGAGAGCTCCAACATGGCAGTGGAAGGAGCGAGTTACATGGCAATTGAGAAGGCGCCGGTCGGTGGAGCCGAGAAGCCTCAGATTGATCTGAAGGAGTTCCTTCAGCAACTGGGTGTGATCAAAGAAGAGGAGAGTAGACCGGAGGCCGATGAGGGTGCCGAGAGCTCGGTCATGGCCGAGCCTACGCAAGATAGCGGTGGGGTGGCTTCCGAGATGGTTGGTTTCGGCGAGGGTGACTTTAACTGGGACACCTTGGTGGAGATGAGAGCTTTCGAGGATCACTCGGTGGTTGGGGATGGTGGGCTGCAGGTCGACGATGTGCATGAAGAGTTAAGCTTGCCGATCTCTCTATGGGATCTCTGAAACATTTGTCGGATTTGGTGATAATAAGCTTGAGCTAGATTTGGTAGAAGCCACTTGGTTACATGTTCATGTTAGATGCTTCCACGTTTAATTTCTTCTCTCTTTCAGTTACATTCCTGGAACTGAGAATCTTGTTTGGCATTTAGGAGGATACACTGGTTGATCTTGTGTTAGCTTTTAGCCATTTAAGACCGTAATGTACGTTTTTGCTTAGGCTAGAGACAAAAAGTTTGCCATATATTCTCCTTCTGGAGTGGTGAAAGCTAAAAGTTTTGCTAATGGCAACACTGATTTCGTCCAATCTCCTTTCTGATTTGAGTTTGGATCATGTTTGGCGTCATGGACCTGATCCGACCCGACCTGATTAGCAAATCAGGTGGTGTAGGTCTTAAATCATGACTTAAAAATAAAATAGGTTGGGTCGAAATAATGTTTTTTTTTTTTTTTTTGCAACGAGGAGATTCAGCAATTGAAAAGGGCTCGTACGATGGGACAAGCGAGGGGAGGATTTTTGCTTGAAGCAAAGAGATCGGGTGGGGACTCAATATTTCACACAGCATAATAGGAGTTTAGTGACCAAGATTTTTTCTTTTCTTTTCTTCTTCTTTCTTTTCTTTTTCTCTCTCTCTAAATGGAGGTTCAAGGATATCGTCATTATATTTGGTGCTGGTATATGCATATGGTATTATCGATGTAGGAGATCAACAGCTATGTTACTGGAAGTGATGAAAATGTATTTGGAAAAGTTGGACCGAGTGACAGAAAAATTTATAAGCGAGTCACAGTAATTGCTTTAGTCATTGTTGGCTATGATAACAATCCGAGTTGTGCTCTTCTAGATTAGTGCTAATGTGGTTTCCCAAACAACAGCAGCGAACATGATTGTATGTTCTTATTTGGCAACTACTATAAAATGAGATTACATGTGAATTTTTTCTTATTTAGAAGACATACTAGCTTCTTCTTTTTCTTCTTTTTGTTAGAAAATAGATATTCAAGCTATTAGGGAACTACTACATATATGTGATATTATTGAAGTCTGCATTAGAATCAAAAAGGGATATTTATTTTCAATTAGAACACTTTTTTGTGCTTTAGAGGTATACCGTACGGGGCAAATTCCTTTTTTTTTTTTTTTTTCCTTTTTGCGAACTCAATAGATGTTTTCATAGAGTTTGATTCTGGCCTCTTTATGGACATGTGGAGACATAAAAGTCAGGGTGGGTTTTTACATAAAAGTTAGGGTGGGATTTTACATAACATCAACCAGTCATCAACAATAAATCTACCTTCTTTTCCTACCTCAAATCAGAACAAACATGAAGTTTCTGATTTTGCGTAAGCAAACCTTTTGAGTTACCAAGTAAAACTAACATCGTAAATGGCTTCAATTAAGCAATGTAACAACCGGCACCACTTTGGAGATGGGGAGAGAGGAATTAGAACGAGGGGATGAGCCACTGTTTCATAGGCTGTTTTGATGCTCCACTTTCCTCGCACCCAAGGATGCTGCTATCGGGTTGGGTTGAGGCTTGTCAAACCCTGATCCTGACATATAAATTTTGTTCGACACCTGGTCGATCAAAGGTTCGGGCTTGGTCTTGGTTCGAAAAATGGAAATATCATAAATTTTATTGGATTTTCAGGTTGGGTAGGGGCCTTTGGGTACATTAAGACCTTCGCTTACCTGTGTATTGGATTTGGATTGGTGTGAATGAGGTCCAAGCATAAATGGGCGATAAGAAAAACCCCATCTTCTGCATTTTCCTTCAAAAAATAATCTGCAATGTTAAAAAAATGCACAGAACAGGAATTTATGGCACAGGAGACGATTCAGGAAAAAAGGTTATCATTTACATAATGTACGCGTATGCACATAATTACATTTTTCACTATTCAAACGGCAAAAAAGGAACTTGCAAACATATCGATTTTAATAGATGCAGCACCTTTCCACACGTTTAAGTGAGATGGTCACCAGCCTACCTTGGCGAGGAAAGAAATCTCTTGATAGGTCCCAAGCGCACAGATCTTTCAGCTATATCAAAGACATCATATGAATATTTATTTGCAGTTCTACATCTGCTCTTGCAAATCTTTGCATCTTCAATTTGAACCAAATTGCTTATTCCACTCCTCAAGCTCTTCCCACTTGCTCTTCTGTAAGCTCGGTCTGATGACAACCATTGCCTTCCGAAAATCATCATATCTTAATGGCCGGACCTGAAAAAGGAGGTTCAAATTCTACCCTTCTTAGGTATAATAAGAGTGCAATATTCACTATATAAGTATTTAACTATGTTCCTTTCTAAGGAGAATTTAAATAGAATTATCATATGCCAATAAGAGTGCAATATTCACAATGTAAGTATTTAACTATGTTCCTTTCTAAAGAGAATTTAAATAGAATTATCATATGCCAGACTTCCTCCAAAATTGCAAAGCTAATACGAGGAAAAAGGTTCATGAAATTATTCTTCTAAAGCGATACAAGACATTCAATTTCCAATACTTCTTTTTCATTTCCTCAAAATGGAAATGCGCCATCACATGGCTCCTGCAAATCATTAAGAAGACAACAGCAGCCAAACTACAGGTAGTTCAGTTTTACTCTAGTTTACAATTTACCTGAGGCATCATCACTGCAGGCAAATAAGCATTGGCCACTTGTGAATGCACATGATGCTTTTGATTCTAGTTTATGAATTCTTCAGATCAGGTCTACACTATTTTGGCTGATTCATTGGTCCTAATCTAAACTACCTGATTCATTGGTTTCCTAGGCTCATGTTTGGATTTGCAACTCAAAATTTTCTACCTATCAACGAATTTGATTCACCGAAAGTAAGATTATAAATATGTTACTATTAGGAAGTCTATGAGCTTTGATTAGATATGGTGGTTGGTAAAACTATATGTTGGTAAATCCAAATGAGAATATATATACCATAAACATAGATTAAAGTTTTATGATATATGCTGAGGCTTTTAATTTTGAGGCTTTAGTTCTCTATATCAGTCAGTTTTATATATGACTCACATGGGGATAGGCTTTTAAATCATCGAGTTCTTTCAGGAGTCTATTTTTTACACTCTTCCCACAATCTATAAGAATTTAACCGAACCATCCTCTCCTTTCCAACAACCTGGATGGTGGACTTTTGAACCCTAAGATTTGAGATTCTATGGACTAGAAACTAGAAAGTGCTCCTTAAGTATATGGTTTATGATGATCATATTACAAAGCAGTACATTTAACGCTGGTTTGCAGTACATATGGGTCACAGCCAAATAGGAAATTCTTGTCTTAGCTATCAGTTTTAGCTACCACAAAGGAGAAGAGCAAAACTGGAACTGGAAAGAGAGAATGATTCCCTAACAATTGTAGAGATGAAGAAATGCTGATAGAGAGAGTAGAAGAGCAAAACTGGAAGTGAAAAGAGAGTGATTCTCTAACAGTTGTAGAGTAGAAGGAACGCAGAGGGAGATAGCAGAGATATGGATTGCCACCTGATTCGCTTTTATTTTAAGAATGTTTTGTGGACCAAGTTCTCTGATTGGCATCATTGCAGCTTCTTCGCACAAGGCTTGCAAATCACTTCCCGAATAACCTAAGCACAAACAATTACATATGCAAGCATTAGATTGATGCTGTAAACTTCATACAGATATAGTATAGTAACATCAAAGATTTCTACCTTCGGTCTCCTTGACAAGTCTTTCCAGATCACCACCTGTGCAACAACAATTCAGTTCTGATGAATCTAGTGCAACACTGCTTAAAGAAGTTTCTTAACAGAGTTCTCAAGTAAGGATTTGAATCAAGCATACAAACCCATATTTGAATTCGAAACTAAGGCATCAATGTTGCATGGAATTCAATATATATTTTGCTGGCACATTTAGTAATGATAATCATGCACTTGTGAACAGGTAGGAATTATATGTTACCACAAAAAAACAGGTAGGATATCCAATTATTCAAGGTCAGCTTTCCAAATACTGCCCAACATTTACCGATATCCATGATCATACCCATAGACCTAGTTGGATATCTAACCATTGCACTTCGGGCTTATATGGTCACCTGTCTTTCCAGATCTCCACATCCAAGTTCATATTGTAGGAAAGCATAGATATAATTACTTGAGCAACAAAGGAAAATGGAGAAAAAAGGTTCTGCATGGTTTCAATTTCCAGACGTCAGTTCATGTTTCAAAATTCTGGTTCAAGTGAGGAGTCAGCAGAACAAACAAATTTCCCATAATCCACTGAGCGCTGCTCTCCTACATACAGTAAATGCAGGTTCATCTGTTCTTCCCCCTAAAAAGACATTAATCATGCAACACTTGGAAGAAATTTCTAGATGGACAATCTATGGAACCTTGTTAAAGATGTCATAAAATGCCTAAGAGAAGCTCTTTTTCAAAAAGAAGTGTTATGATTATAAAGTTAATAACCATGCTTTAGTCATCCCTTGGTCACAAGAATTTGGATTAAGCTACTAACTGGTAAATAACTTGAATACAAATTCAGAAAGGCTTGATCATTATGGTTATAGTTTCTTGACCGTCAAACAACAATAACATGAGAAGCTAATCTTTGAAACAGTTACAGTAGGGCAATGAATTTTCTTCAGATGGCAATGACATTTAATATAAAAGGTGTAAATCAAAACAAGTGCACTTACTAGGCAATGAAAATGCTTGACCTTTAAGCTGATTTTTCAGAAGGAGCCTCCTAACATTTCCATCCGGTAGCGGGATATAAATTCTTTTCACCTGGTTCAAGGTTTCATGAAATGTAAAATATGATAACAAACATTTACTAACAAAATGATGCCAGACCTACTGATGTCTGAGAAAACAAGAACAGTGTTATTCCAGCTCATAAATCCCCAGACTAACGTGGTGCCTCCTATTACTCTATTTTGAACTAACATTATACGGGCTGCCAGAAAGGCAAAAGAAAATTCAACATCTATTAAGTAATTTACTTGAGTGATATTTCTGAGTTGGTAAACAAAAAACCTGGAGGAACAATTTTATTGATAGCCAAAAAAAAAAACAATTGCATATACAATTGGATAGAGCACAAAACAAAAGGCAAACCTTAATGTACTACATCAAAGAAACAAGATAACCCTTTAGATTTAAATATATAAGAATGTAGGATTTAGACATGCAAAATTCCTTCTATGCTCTAATGCATACATTTCTAGTATGTTCTTTTTTTTTCTAAGATTACATGACTTTGTGCATGATATTGCCAAGAATAATTTGTGAAAAAGATATAATAATTTGTAAAATTGAACTATGCTGGGTCTCCATGTACATCATACATAATATAGCATCTTTCTCACCGGTCACTACTTTATTTTGTAGCTATTTATTTATATTACATCCTCTTGTGAGAGCTGGGACGTCTTTAACTTCATACTCAATGCTTAAGTTTGACAGTATTGAATCCAGGTTGATGATCTTCAAAAATTGTAAAAGCAGCAAAGCTCTATTTTAGGTAACTTAATGTAGAAGACCCCCACCATTGGACTCAAATTGCTGCAACTCACTGAATATTATCATACTCTTGACTAGCCAAAACTTATAAACTATTGTCAAAGTGCTAGGACATGGTGATGAACTAGTTTCAAGTTCCAAAAATACCAAAGTATGAAGTTAGTTTTCGCTAGGAATTCATATGTAAAGTTGTATTTAACTTGCTGCTATAAATATCAACAGTCAAATACAATGGGTGCTAACAATTGGTTTCAGTCATAGCTTCCTTTCTTTGCCAGCTATAATGGCTTCCAAAACCTACGAATTGTACTGAGGTTTCATCCAAACCTTCGTCTTCTCTCCTTATACTGCTCAAGCACTTTGAAGTCACAGATAACAGTATACAAAAAGTAACTCATCCGTTCAACAATCCTATAACCACCTAATTTTACATGACCACTTAGCTTGGATAATTTAAGCTCCATTGCTCCAATTATCATTTGTCATCACAAAAACCTTCCCAAATATTTCCTTATGGCCCATCAGCTTTTTGACCTTAGTTTCCATTTTTTTTCATTCTTGCCTTCCTTTGGCTGGATTCCTGTTTCTGAACAGTGGCCGCTGCATGAAAAAAGAATAACATCCTTCAGTTATACAAGACCCACCATGGCCATGGTACCCTACACTTTTTTGATCACATATAACAACCCATATCGGCAACATTCAAGTGTTGACAACTTGACATAGAGTTATGAATATGTCACCATATGCCAATGGCAACCATCCAAATAAATCAGTTAAACCTATTTGCAGCTGTGACCAACATAAGGGTGGGGAGGGGGAAGAACTTGAGTCTCAGTGCTCTCTTAATTACCATAGCAGTTAAGTTCCCTAAAATATTCCTC
Organism: Cocos nucifera; assembly: GCA_006176705.1. NCBI lineage: Eukaryota > Viridiplantae > Streptophyta > Magnoliopsida > Arecales > Arecaceae > Cocos > Cocos nucifera. Next base: position 1,687,907 of record QRFJ01000108.1, on the reverse strand, counting down.
TGGATCATTGATATCTTATACTTTTTCAGACATCTGAGGCTAACAACAATAACACCTAATGTGCATGGTGAAGGGTTAAGGTTATCCAATTGCAATCATTCCAACGTTGCAATTCAGTCTTCCTTGTACGTCAATAAATACATTTTTTACTGCTTGGTCACGCATCTTTCTTATGAAAAACTCCTGGCATATTATTACTATAGCACCCTATTTTATTCAATACTTGGAAAATATTTATTTCTTATTTATGGCATGATATATACATATATATATATCCATGTCTATATGTATATACATGCATCCCTCCTATGTCTTGCAGTTCTGATGCCATTTGAGAGACAAGGGTAAATGATAATAATTTTATGAAGGCATAAAGGCAGATGGTGAGCATTTATTATATTATTCATTAGTAGAAGGTTAGTAATTCATTTAAAAAATGATTTTATGTTTGCATCTCTGTTTAGCAAAAGGATAACCAAGATTCGCCTAGCCGATGCATCTCCATACCGAGTATACTGTACCATACCGATACCGAACCGAGACTTAGTATGGGCAACATACCAAGTTTCAATACATCCAACCGACCCCATATCGAGCGTATTGACACTGTACCAGCACAGGGCCCAGTACCAACATTGCAAGCCGTGGTTGACAATCTCATAACATGTGACCTGGTCATGATAGTTTTGCTTCTATTTGTTTGTCCTAAAATAAGGGGGAAAAAGAATCTTAAGATGGCCTAGTTGTTGGAGTTGATTTGCAGGAAAGCATTAGGTTGTTGGATTCATATAGCCCTTAGTTAAAATTTGAGATAAGAATTAAAGTATGTCATAACTGTGGCAACACATTTGAATTAAACTAATAACAGAAAAATCAGATGATAAAATTATGCCATAAATGTATAGGACTAAGTTATTAATCAAAGTTATTTCTATATTGCTTCTTGTATTTCAACTATTTTTACCAATAAGAAATGGTTTCTTTTAATTTTCTAAGTCTTATTTTAACTTCAGGCTTTTCAATTCCTAAACTTAAAATAAAAATGGAATAGTACAAAATTAATTTTTTTAAGAATCTAGTGCATATTGTACAAAAAAATCCGCCCTTAGGTGGGTATAAACTTCTATACATTGGAAGTATCGATTCTGGAGGTTTCATGTTGTTACTTAGAGTCACTTGGGACATGGTTGGTGTTGCTTCTACTTTAAAGGTTCTTCTTATGGAAGAAAGCAAGAATCTAGGTTTCTTAGCTTTTTCTAAAAGCACTTTTTTGCTTTTTCTTCTTGTAGATGAACTTCTCAAATAACAAAATCAAACACTTTCTTGTCGCACATCCTTCATATATTACCTCCAAACAGAATATCATGAGCATGCAAAATGTGAAACTCACCAATCTCCGTAGAACAGCATCATCCAATTCTTGTGGCTTATTAGTTGCACCTGGAACATGTAATATGAAATAACATTTTAGCAGTGGCAAAACCAAACAAAAGCATTTACATCAAATGCAAAAAGGTGTCATCTTGACAAGCTACAGAGCAGTTCAAGAAAAAGAACCAGACTTACATAAGCACCAAATTTTCATAATACATCGCTACAAATGCTGTTACATGTTATGCATGCATGTGCCTCTTTGGGGTTCTTCTATCAAAATAATAAGTTGCTTTTGGAAAACATCAAAGTTTTGTAGATTTAAATGCTTAGGTATTACAGCTAGCATCATGACATTCTGATGAGATACATCAGCAGGCTTAGAATAATTATCAATTATGCTTAGGTTATCTTATACATTACAGAGGCTAGCAGTAATATGATATTTGACCACTCATGGTGAGAAATCTCCTTCATTAGCAAGGCATTATGCCTTAAAAGACCAAAAAGTGGTGAAATTTTCCTCAAAGAATTTTAAAATACAACAATGAACTTTTATTATATATTCATTTGCTAAACTTATTATGGTTTTTGATAAAGTATGCCGTCTCAACACCGGGCCCCACATCGGTGCTACCCTATGCTACGTCGGTATGCCCAGCCAAGTTCAGTGTACCAAATGTTGGTACACTCTACGTACCACATACCCATACTGAATTGGTATGGTACGGTATGCCACGTAGCGCCCGGTTCAGTACTATTTGGCGTACCTTGGTTTTTGACCTAAGACTTTCACCTCTAGTATATATCGAAGTAGAAGTAAGACAAATTACTAGGAGAGCTTCTTATTTTCTCTCTTTCTAGCACACAAATGGATCGACACATGGCATTTTATTTTAAGCCACGTGGATGAATCAGCACATGGCATCATAATATGTGTTTGCGGGTGGGTGGGTAAGGAGGGGTGAGGGAGGGAGGGGTTTTCTTATACAAGCAAGAGGGGGCATATTGCAAATTATTATTACCTTGCTTAGAGAGAATGTTGCGTATATGAAAATAGGGATATGGGGTGGTTTAATTTTATGCCACATGCAGTGAAAGTTGTATATGAGAAAGTAGGACATTCCGTAGGTTATTATACCTTGTGCAACAAGGGACATATGGGAACAAAAGGTTAAGTATCATTGTTTACTTTATGACACATGGCCAAGAATTTCAACCAAATTGCATCAGAGAATTTTCGCTCACATGGCAAGATGACTTTAACATGTATGGAATTTGGTTTCCTTATCCCTCCCCGCCCGGCCAAAAAAAAAAGTGTGTTTGCCTATTTATAGTATTCTAAACGGATTGACAGGCTTAAGTAAATGTTGAAACCCACATGTAATGGAACCCATTCAAAAAAAGTCCAAATAAGTGATGAAAAGTATTTAATGGTTTCCTAAAGGAAAGTTTATTATCAAACCCATCAACCTACCCGAACTGGATGGTTCAATCCATATTGAACCAAACCAATGACAAGTAGGAATGGTTCAATGGGTCAGATCAGTTCGGTTATAAAACCCCTCCCCGACCTCCTCATTCGCTTATAAAGCCACCCCCCAATTCGCTTATTAAACCACCCCTAGTTCATTTATTAATCCCTCCCCTCCCCAGCCCACTCATAATGGTTCAAGTCACCCCTCCCTCTCGCAAGTTGCAATGGTTCGAGAAAGCGCCGCTCTCTCCCCCCCCCTCCACCTCTCTCTCTCTCTCTCTCTCGCTTTGCTTAGGGTTAGGGTTACAATTTAGCCCTAGGCCCTCCCCCTTCCTCCTCTCTCTCCCTATCCCTCTCTACTTTTCTCTCTCTCCTCCTTCCCTCTCTCTGTTTTCAGTATGTCCAAAGCAGCACGATATGGACCCATACGTTATTGAACCGGTCACCGGCCAATACGACCTCCAATACCAGTTTAGCGAACCTTGAATCACATACTATATCTCCCCAATAATGTGCCTTCTAGGTAATACATCAAACTCGAACTTCTTTTAGCTTCTATCAATAACAACTCCAAGTAGCTTAGGATTGGTTTTAATGCTTGATCTATAATTTTTGCAAACACAACTAGCATCTAGAAAGACTAATTATAGCATTCCTAAATAACACCCATCTATCCACAAAATGCGTATTTAGGTAAACTGGGATTACTTAACCATAAAATGTTATTAGTAGGGTACTGACGGAAATCTTACCTTAGCCAAATTTAGAGGTGTATGGTTCAAGGGAGTAGGATCACCGAAGGGTTAGGGAAGCAACGAGGGTCTAAACAGCAAGGGACTGGAAAATGCACAAGCGCTAGGGCATGGAAAAGGGTGTGATGTAGGATAGTCAAGGGAAGGGGATCTAGAAAAGTTTGTGATAGGATTGAAACCCATAAAGTGCTGGAATTTCAATAACAGATTTGACTTTTAAATAAATCTGAACTATAAAAGTAGAATTTTACTACGAAATTGATGATGGATGTGGGCCATGTGGCAATGAACATAGAGATTATGAAACTAGGGTTTAACTAGTGGGCAGAAATATAAATAAGGAACAAAATATTTAAAGGGCTATTGAATGATGGATCTGAGCGGTGAGGTATATAGATGGACTGTAGGATGTTTAGGTATTAAAAGAACCAATTATTAATCAATACAAGGAAGAAAAGAATGGGAAAAATTGAAAAGAAAGAAAGAAAAAGTGATGCAAAACACAGATATTACTAAAAGAAAGAAAGGAAATACAAGGGATAATACCAAACTCGCTCTAGGACCTAGGATCACATCTAGCATTTGAAGGTCCCACACCTTTGCTGAATCATGCCAGAAGAGCAAAGAAAACCAAGACTATTATTTCATTCATAATGTGCATAGTCTGATTACATCAAACCCTAAGAGTCTCTTTTTATAACGAACAGAAGCCCTAATTCAACTCTATTTTAAAATCCCAAAATTGTCTCTAATAAAGCATGGTTACTGTAGCAAGAACAGTGTTGTAAACAGTATTGTGCTACAGAAATTAAGTTCCTAGATAAGCATTGAGATCTTTACTATCTCAGCCCTAGAATCCAAAATAATCCTAAAACTGAAAATATCCAGAAAGTAAAAGAAAAAAAAACCGAAAAATGATAACCAAATTAAATTTAATAAGACCTCTAAGCTGCAGCCCTGTGATGCGACATGGCACAAACATGGACCTCCATCAGGATGGGTTGATATAGGAAGAAGATGTATGTGCACCTATATATGCTGGTATTATGCATGTTTATTTATGTAGAATAAAAGAAAGCTATTCCAACTCAACAGGTGAAGAAACAAACCACCTTTATTTAAGAGGATAAACATCAGTATTAGAGCATGTAGGAAACTTACCGATAACAATTACTAAATCATTGTGATTTGACATCACCCCATCAAACTGGACTAGGAATTCTGACTTCAATCTTCGACTTGCATCATTCTCATTAGCTAACCTTGTAGACATGATGCTATCAATCTGCCGAACAACAAAGAATTGGTTTCAGTATAGGTAATAATTGCATAAATACCATCCAACCAGATAAATCGAATCACTCAATTCAAAAATGACATGGATATGAATAGTACTGATATGCTTGCCATGGTAAATTTGAAGCCAAAAAAATAAAATCCAACTCTTCTTATAATTAAAGTTATAGCTTCTCTAGAGTGATTGAAGCACTGTTTTCTATCTTCTACTATAAGTGAAAATTTTTGTTCTTTTACAGTAAATCTAATATTCTAAATAGAGAGTGAAGTGATAGAAATTCAAGATTTCCCACCCAATTATCCACAAAGTCATCTTTGATATGTTCTAGTTATTCAACCTTTTAACTACAAGCACAAAAATTTCCATTTCATTTTTTCAACAATATATCATCTGGGATCCAAATCTAGTGATTTTTTGAACAAAACGATCCTAATGATATGTCTTTCATCCTTTGATTGGGATGACAGAGTATTATAAAATCTAGATGCGTGACATAGATCAAATAATCCCTGGATCATAAAATGCCACTTGATCATGCTACTCATATATTAAATCATACGGAAACTCCACCTTTTCTAGATTCATTTAACTTTCTGAGATTTAGAATAACTTATTATCACTAATAACTGGTAGCACATAAGATTAATAATTCCATCAGGGGTTTTAACTTCCAACAATAAAGAGCAAAGAGATTAAAAAAGTAGTGATTAATATACTGTGCCATTGTGCATGCATCATTCCTAAAATTTTAACAGAATCGATAAGGAAATGAAAAAGGAAGAGAAAAGAGTGACTGACTTCATCCATGAAGATTACAGATGGTTGTTTAGCAACAGCAACCATGAAAAGAGTCCGAACAAGCTTTTCAGCCTCTCCCACCTATTGCATCAAAAGTAAAGAATGATTCATATATAAACTGAAAGCAGAAAGAGACGAACCACCATCCAGCAATAAAAGTAGCTCTATGGTAAGAATTACCCATTTTGATGTTAAAGATGAGGCGGAAATACTAAAAAAGGTTGCCTCTGATTCTGATGCAACAGCTTTGGCAAGCATTGTTTTCCCATTACCAGGAGGTCCAAAAAGGAGCAAGCCTGAGTGAAATGACAAATTTTAAATATTAGGATCATATGATATTGCAATTTTGAAATAAAGACAAATGCATTTCAGAAAATATACCTCTAGCTGGCTTTCTAAGGCCAGTAAATAAGTCTCTTCTCTTAGTTGGTAGGATTACCATTTCCATAAGAGCTTGCTTTGCCTTTTCAAGGCCAGCTGCACACGAAATAGGACAGGTATCATACAGTGAACAGCTTTGCATAAAAAGGAATATGATCTTGTAAGTTCTTACCAACATCATCCCACTTAACAGCAGGACTCCTGTCTACTATGACTGTGTTTATCATTTCAACTAGTCGGGAATCATAAGCACTCAAACCATCTTGAGCAGGTTTTGCACCTCCATTGCCATTTCTTGGATTCCCTGTTGTTAGGCTATTCTTTAAACCAGGCAAGTCCTGTGGTATAGGTTTCTTTGCACCAGACGTTGTCAATGAGACTGTTCTCCCTAGAGTATGGCTTGGGGCAGCCTACACAGAAAAAAATGCACATGTAGAATGGGGGGAAATCAACCAAATTGCTACTAATCAAGTAATAGCTCTTAGCAACAAAGACACACACAATGGCATTAGAGCTGCCAGAGTTAAAGGGTGTTAGGATGGGACTACCATCATGGCTTCAAGTGCCAACTATGCTAGCTGGCACTACCATGCTAGGCCAACATCACGACCATCCATGCACGGTGGCACATACCACAGGCAGATATTAAATCCACTTTTTAATAATTTAAGCACAGAATGGCACATGTGCCGGCATTGCACTTGTCATGCTGGCAGGTGACCGCACAGGTATAGGAATCAATAAGCAAATCCTTGATGACCACAAGCAATGATAATTGCTAAACGACCATAAGTTTCCGAACATTATTCAAAATGCAACAACACAAATGGATGTAGCTAGGGATGTGATGCAAACTCATAAAATTAACAAATGAAGAATGCATGCAATGTCAGAAACACAAAAGCTCATAATTCATAAAAGATATGCTGGACACACAACTGAAACATATGGCAAATCAGTTGGAAGCCATTAGGAAACCATTTCCTATCAGCACTTGAAATAATGTTCCATCTCCAAATCAACTCTATAACCAAGCAAGCATGGTTGATCAAGTCTGAGGAGTGTTTTCAGCATTACAGACATCTAGAAGAACACAAAAACAGATAATGGCTCAAAAAATACCATTCTTACTTTAAATGTAAATCATATCACATTATTTGCACCAGAAACTATAATACAGAAAACAGTCAAATTGAAGTCTTTAACTGCAAAAACAATAAAGTAAGTAGAAATGAAGTAATATGGGATTACTGACATTATCACTTTAAACTTCTCATAGTTTGTAATTAGAGCACGATATCTGAAGTCCGAACACAAGTATTGGAGTTTAAAAGATATATGTTATTCTTGATTCCTCAACACTCCAATACTTGTGAAAACTCTAGATGAATAGTTAAAGATATCTGATTAGGAGTATAAATAAAAATTTGTTGGCCAATCTATGAGCAGCTCCGCGTAAAATCAGATTAGGAAGATGACGAATTATGCCTAATGAATAACGAGATAATGCGCAAAGGAGAGCCTTTCAAGCAACATCTATAAAATCAGTACCAGAAGTCAAATTGGTATACCAGTTCAGTGCAATCCATTGATATGGTACATTGCACTTCCCATACTAGGACATGGTCCCAAAATTTTTTCACACTCCCAGCCATGGTATCACCCAGTCAATACCAGGCAGCATGGGGCAATTCTGACCAGTTTGGACCCTTATAGACTAGTTCGGTTCATATGCCGAACTAAACCTCCGTACCGTACCAATACCTTATCAACATGGTACAGTACGGTAGTTACAAGGCAGTTTGGGTTGGTATGCTCTCAAGATACAAATCATTTACTTAGGAGCTTGCTTGAGAATTGCCACTCAAATTTGAACAATGTGCATAACCAAGTTGGCTTATGCAAAGATTTTAAACCTAGCATGAACTGGAAACCTATGATGGGTAAGATCCATGTTGGTGATTCTAAAAATACTTGGTTTAGGTCTCCCTCTTTGCAAAATTGCAAAGCCCCAAATAGGTTTCCATCAATGCCACAATTGGAAAGAATGTAAGAGCTGGATAATGGCAGGAGGAATCGAGGTCTGCAAGTATGACCTAATCTCACAATCTTACTGTAAGCATCTTTTGGACAATCATGGCAACATAATCAACATGTGGTATAAGAAACACAGCTTGTTCAGCATGGGGATGAAGAAAATTATATTCAGATTGCACGATTATGAACTGAATTCAGTAAAGTCTATTTAGTTATTTTCCAATAAACTAAAATTTAGTCTTTGTGATTGTCAAACCCTTATTCTGTTGAATCCATGACTACATGGAATAATGGGGTTTTCTCTTGATAGGGAATGAAGCAGTGTTTCCATCAAATATTATTCTTCTATCAACAAAAATTGATTCCTAAATTAGTATTTCCATTAATATCAATGAAAAAGGGGCCATACCAGCAATCATACAATCACAAGAAACCAGCAATTGCCTATGTCTAAAACAGAAACACCACTGCAACCCCCAATCTTGATCAAGATAGGAGGAAGATGTTTATAGGAAATAAGAAGGTCAGGTTCTGGATTTGACAAGCCCCAAACGGGACTTAAAGTTGAAGGGAAAGAAGAAGCACAAGGACAAGAAAGATAGGAGTGGAAGAACTACCGCACGAGATTGTTATTAATTAAAATGCAAAGTAACCATAGGTTGCCCGATACAGTGAGCCCTTACCAAAAAGATAAATCACCTTGGAAAAGGGATTAATTATCTACACAAAACAAGAATTACTCATCAACTACAGCTGCCCTGAACTCTTCCAACCACCCAAGTAGAAACATATTCTCACAAGAGACATCATACCAGAGGATCTTATCAAACCAATAGGATCTTCAACCATCCAAACAGACCCGAGGGACTCAATTATACCTACAAACCATGATTCCTCTTGTTGGTGATCGATCATTTTTTTTTCTTTCTAATCGTGGATTCAATGGGGAGTTCTTTAGGATTTTGTAACTGTGAGAACATGGGAAATCCATGATGGTGTGCTTCTTTATACTAGTCTTAAAAAATATACAAAACCAACAAAACTTATGGGTGTTAGTGAGACCATCTTCCTGATGGACCTAGTCTTGATTTACCATACGACTGGGAGGTAAAACCCAGGTTTTATAGAACATGGAATGTTGCTAGACCACACAAGTTCCATCATCAAACTGTTAATAACTCTCCAGTAGCAATAAGTCATACAGTGAACTAACAATGAAAGTAATTTTATATTAAATTCAATATGCAAAGACACCCAAAATGGCAAAATTGGAGTAGTTTAAAAATTTTGTTATGTCAGCAAAGAATTTTTAATCAGATATCCAGAAGAAAAGAAATGCAGCTCTGTAAATTGTTTGTTTGATTGATTAAAAAATTACCCAGAGAACACCTTAGAGACAACTCATCCTAAGTCTTTTTAAATAATACCAAAAGCTGCATAGTGCATATAATGAAACAATCAACAATTGGGATATCTTATATAAAAATTTGAAAGATGGTTAAAGGGGAAAAATATATATATAGATATGTAATGCACTTACAGTTTAATTGGATTAATTCATACCTTGTTTGTTGCCATGCCTGTCAACCACAAGAATGAAACACACAGTTCAGTCCTTTTTCTTCTTTTTGTTTCAAGCAACAAGAAAACCCAGTTACAGCACAGAAACCAAACCATATCTAAAGTTTATGATAAATTTCTTTAAAAAACGAATAGAAAAATATACCTGTTCTCTGACCTAGCACCTGCAGTCTCTCTGAAACTTTCTCCTGCCATTTTGAGATCTTTTGCTGATAAGCCTTCACCTGATTATTCTCACTGCCAACAAAGCCAATAAAAAACCCTTTTCCCACGATTGCTCTTAGCCTGCAACAAATATGGATATATTGGTGCAAGAAAATCACCTGGATGAGAGAGCAGCAGGGACTCTCGCAGCCTCCTCACTCTTTCAAGCATCATCCTTAATCTTCGTCTTGTACTATAAACTCAAGCACAACCACCGAGATCTCGATCTTCATTGTCCGATCAAACGCAGCTGCGGAGATGGAGAGGGATCAGAAGAAGCGGAGGGGCCGCGCCGAAAGAACTTATGAATCAACGAGGCCCTGAATAGTCATCATGGAGCAATCGAGGAGCAAAGAGAGAGAGAATGGGGGGTAATAGAGGCAAAGAGGAGGGTTTCTTGAAGGGAGGGTGGATTCTCCATTATTGATCGATCACCTGTGAAGAATGGGAGGGCGAGGAGATGTTATCGAAGGAATCGTGTTCTAAATTCTATCGAATGAGGAGATGAAGATTAGCGATGGGAAGGTGGTTGGGAATTTTTGGATTCCGAAAGAATGGATTTGCTTCTGAAACAAACGAAGATCGTTTTCCAGCGGCTAACCGAGATAAGAAATAAACAAAGACTCGCAGACACGAAACTCGAAGACAACCGAAAGAGGAGTCCACTGTTGGCGAAGGGACGGGAGTGGATTACCTGAGCAACCTAGCCTACGCTAAGCCGCAGCTAACTACACGATCAATGTTCGATAAATAACTTAGATTTTTTATTTTATTTTTTTTCAAAATAAATATTTTGTTTAAAATTAGTTTATTTAGAGCAACAACAAATAAAAAGATAATTCAAAGTAATACCAACTTGTCTCGCTGAAATTCAAACCAAATTTGGACTATAAAATTAGAATATATCTACCAAAAATACCACAACAACAAAATAAACAAATATATTTAAGTTTTCTTATACTTAAAGCAACTAACTATTGCAAGATCTGGCGTATATATAGCTTACATATTTTTCTCGTCCTATCCTTTTATTAGTTCCATGATAACTTGCTTGCTCTATTTATACCATATCTCATTCTTTATCAATTTTATTTTTAATTATTTTTAAGCTAGTAATATAATTAGTTGTCGGTGTTGTACCACTATAGGATCCTCGAATCATGCTTTCTTTGGCTCCTAGTGCTATACCAACTTCTCTGTCTAATACTTCTACATTTATACCTAAGCCATAACTTGTGATTAATTTGATTTTTCTTGCTTCTGATCAATATTTTTAAGATGCATCTATGACCCATAGTCCTTCTTGGCTCATAATTACTTTATCTTTAGCAGCAATTGCTCCTCTATAAAGAGCAACTCTTTGTCTTACTCTATTGACTTTCATTTAGTTAGCTATATAAGCATTGTTCTTCTGCTTACAAACTTGCAGTTTTTCTTTCTGCTCTTGCCCTAATTTCTAATTCCACATCATTTTGCTATTGCAAGTAATAATCTCTCGACTCAAAACTCACCATATACCTCTTGATTATGATCATGTCAATTTATCTAGGGAATGCAGCAAAATTAGCAAAAGAAGATCTAGAAGAGCCATCAAACTAGTGTACTTATAAGTGAATTGATCTATAGAAAAATTGAAAAGAGATATCTACAAGCAAGAACAAGGGCCTATGGAGGACTAGCCTCAATTGCCATTAAACAAAATCTATGATTTTGTCCTTCAGCTAAGGAAAATAAAGGTCGAGGTGAGCATTTGAAAAATTATCACTAGATGTGCTAAGCATTAACTTGAGAGAGCTTTCCGAGTGGCAAATAGTATGAGAAGATGTGGAGCTAGAGGCTTGAGAATGATGGGATTGATCACTCTATGGAGCCATTTGGTTGGAGGTAATCTGGCATGGAAAAATGATTCCCATGTCAGATTATCATGTTTGGTATGAAAAGTGAAAGAAAGATATGGTAAAAAATTGATGGACCCCATGCTTATTATTGGGGATAAATTCCGCTCCTATCAAAGTCTAATTCGATGCTCAGCTTAATACAATCGGTAGCCACGGAAGAGGTTCAGCAGTCAAGCTCCTTCGGACTCTCAGCGATCGGATCTTGGTCGAACCCTTTCAGCCGGCCGAATTTCTCAGCGGTTGTGCCTCGATCGAACTCCTCAATGATTGCGCCCCGACCAAACTCCTTAGTGGCCGAGCTCCAGTCAAACTTTCGTAGGAGTCAAACTCTTTCCAAGCTCCTCCTTCGGTCGAACTTCTCCAGACTCCCAGTGGTCGGGCCTTAGCCGGACTCTTTCAGCCGATTGAACTCCTCAGCGGTCGAATTCCTTCAGACTTCCAGCGGTCGGACCTTAGCTGAACTACTTCAGCCGGCCAAACTCCTTCAGCCGGCCAAACTCCTTAGCAGTCGAGCTCCTTCAGACTTCCAACGGTCGGGCCTTAGCCGAACTCCTCAGCGATTGTGCTCCGATCGAACTTCTCAGCGGTCGAGCTCCGGTCGGACTCTCATAGGAGTCAAACTCCTCCCGAGCCTCCCTTTTGGCCGAACTCCTCAGCAGTCGAATTTCAGTTGGACTCCTCCCAAACATCCCCTCGGTCGGACTTCTTCAAGAGCCAGGCTCCTTCCAGACACCTCCTCTGATCGGTTTCCTGGATCCCTCCTTCAAACGGATGCCTATGAAAGCCGAACTCCTTTCGGGCTCCTTTAGCTATTGTTCCTCCCGGGCGACCCTCTCCAGCCATATTTCCTTCGAAAGTCTGAACTCCTCCGAAATGGATACACGTCAAAGCTCTTCAACCCTCCATTCGACCCCAAGTGGCTTAGTATCAGATGGCTATAGCCAACACCATCAGTCTGCTACAGGCGACAGCGATCCGCTATCAGATGGTGATGGCTGTCATCATCAATCCATTGTAGGCGGCACTGCAGATGACATCTTTCCTCAGGACCGACTCCATCGGACCTCGAGCGATCTGCTATCTGACAGCTGCAGCTGTCTCCATCAGGCTCCGCTTATAAAAAAGATCCTCTAGATATGCTAATTCTAGGCTCTAAGCTCTCCTCTCCTTCTCTAAGCTCTGCAAAACTCATTCTCAAGCACTCCATTTCTGTTAGCCAGAGCTGACTTAATCGTCGAAGGGTCCTGCCAGAGCCACCTCCCACCGACTCCGGACGAAACTTTATTTTGTAGGTCTCTGACGGCGATCTCGTCCACCTCTGCTCCAACTGGATCCGATGATGATCAGTTTCTGCACCAACAGATTGGTGCTAGAAGGAGGGCCTCCGAACCTCCGAGGTTCTTTTATTCTTAAAAGAGTGCTCGATGATGATTTCTCTCTTTTCTCTCCAAAGATCTCTCTTCTTTCTCTCTAGAGTTCTTTCCTAAGAAAAAATGTCTTCTAGGAGAGCTTCGACCCGACGATCGATGGTCTCCACGATCCGATCCCATCTAGATCCATCTATCCCCACTTCAACCCCGACAACCCGGGTTCCACCTGTAGCTGTGGTGGATGCGGAGTAGTTCAATCAGCTCATCCAATAGGTTCGTGGCCTTATGGAGGCAGTACAGGCCATGCATCGGTAGGCCCCGACACTAGCTCAATCGATACGGGACTCCATAGAGTCATGTGGTCCGGTCCAGGAACGATTGATTTGGGCTACCCGACCTCCGATTCTCAGAAGGAAGAGGCAAAGGAGGGAGAGCCCCTGCTCGAATCATGGCTCGATCCAAGACAAAGCTTCGCATCCATTCTATCAGAAAATCTTGGAGATCAAAGATCGTGAAGATCTCTTGGATTGAAGGCTCTCAGAAATGAGCCAACGAATCGAAGAACTTCGTCACACTCCTTCCTCACGTGGTAATGACATTTATACTGATCCTCCCTTTTCGCAGAAAGTTATGTAGGAATCGATCCTGCTGAACTTCAAGCTCCCATAGCTCGAGAGTTACAATGGGACCACTGATTTGATCGATCACTTGGAAGCCTTTCGGACAACGATGTTGCTCCATGGCACGCCAGACGCTATCTTATGCTGGGCTTTCCCCTCTATCCTTAAGGGAGCTGCCAGGAACTGGTACTCGACGCTTAAGTCGAGTACCATCTCATTGTTTGATCAGATGAATCGACAGTTCGCAGCCTACTTCATTAGTAGTCGACGTCCGCATCGAGATTTGGATTTCTTGATGGCCATCAGGTAGAAAAAGGAAAAATCCATCCGAGCTTATGTCATCCAGTTTAATGCTGTCGCATTAGAGGTCCGGAACCTGGACCAATAAGTCGCCATGGCCGTCCTCAAGGGTGGCCTTCAGAAGAATGACTTGCTGTTCTCCCTGAAGAAGAAGTATCCTAGGAACTTCGTCGATCTACTGGCTCGGGCCGAAGGTTATGCCTGGGCTGAAGAGGCCTTCAGGGCCAAGGACGATGAAGAAAAGCTGAGTGAAGCTTGGTTGCATTCCTAAACTCCTTCTAGGCGTAGGCGAGCCCAAACTCCCCTTCGAGCCCGAGCACGCGGAAGCTCCGACGAAAGGGCGCACCGAGGTTCTCCCCAGCTCCGAGATTCTCCCCAATGAAGATTCCACAACTATGCCTCCCTGAACGCTCCAAAAATCCAAGTGCTGATGGAGATCAGCGAATGACTTCCGAGATCAAAGAAAATGCATTTTCGTTCCAACAAGCGCAATCCCAATAAGTTCTACCTTTACCATCGTGACCACGGTCACGACACTGAGGAGTGCATCCAACTCTAGGATGAGATCGAAGAGCTCGTCAAGCGAGGTAGACTTGGCCGATTCCTGCGGAGATGATCTGAAGAGCGGAAAGATTGGCTGAGGGTGTTACCGCCAAGTGGGAAGGACCAATAAGAAGATCGGCCGTCTCTTGACGTTATCAATATCATCTCGGAAGGACTTCGATAGGGAGATCGGTCAAGAGATGGAGGATCGAAGAATCCATGACTTTTGCTAAGACGGATGCTCAGGGGTCCAGTTCCCGCACAATGATGCGGTTGTAATCTCTCTGAATGATTGCCGACTATGATGTACGCCGCATTTTAGTGGATAATCGGAGTTCGATCGACATATTATTTTATGATGCCTACTCGAAAATGTCCTTATCCGATGACCGCCTAAGGCATATGAACTTTCCACTGATAGGATTCACTGGCAATGCCATGCCAGTTGAGGGCTTAATAACTTTGACCGTGACTGAAGAGCGACATTCGAAACTGGCTAAGGTGTAGGTCGATTTTCTGATCGCCAGGACCCCATCCATTAGGAACAGAAGAAGAACCTCATCCTAACGCGAGCAAAGTCGAAGGCCTCATTCATCTAGGATGGGATGAGGGGAGAGATCCTGACAACAGCCCTTATGTACCCCCATAGTCCGTTAATAATAGAAGAAGAACCTCATCCTAATGCGAGCAAAGTCAAAGGCCTCGTTCACCTTAGATGAGATGGAGGGAGAGACACGGACGACGGTCCGTATGTGCCCTCACAGTCCGTTAGGAACATGAGGAGAACCTCATCCTAACGCGAGCAAAGTCAAAGGCCTCATTCACCTTAAGACAAGACGGAAGAAGAGGCACGGATGATGGTGCGTATGTGCCCCCACAGTCCGTTAGGAATAGGAGGAGAACCTCATCCTAACGCGAGCAAAGTCGAAGGCCTCATTCACCTTAGACGAGATGGGGGGAGAGGCACGGACGATGATCCATATGTACCTCCATAGCCCGTTAGGAATAGGAGGAGAACTTCATCCTAACATGAGCAAAGTCGAAGGCCTCATTCACCTTAGATGAGATGGGGGGAGAGGCACGGACGACGGTCCATATGTGCCCCCACAGCCCGTTAGGAATAGGAGGAGAACCTCGTCCTAACGCGAGCAAAGTCGAAGGCCTCATTCACCTTAGACGAAATGGAGGGGAGAGGCACGGACGACGATCCGTATGTGCCCCCACAGTCCGTTAGGAGCAGGAGAATCTCATCCTAACGCGAGCAAAGTCGAAGATCTCGTTCACCTTAGACGAGATGGAGGGAGAGGCACGAACGATGGTCTGTATGTACCCCCACAGTCCGTTAGGAGCAGGAGGAGAACCTCGTCCTAACGCGAGCAAAGTCCAAGTCCAAGCTCCAAAGTCTGCAAGAGATAAGATCTCCTCCGAGCGATCGAGACAATCTTGATCGGAGATAAGATCTCTTCCGAGCAGTCGAGACAATCTCGGCAGAGATAAGATCTACTTTAACCTTGGCCAGAGATAAGATCTCTTCCAAGCGATCGAGACGACCTCGGTAGGAGGTAAGATCCTTCGAGACAACCTCGACTGTTGGAGACAATATCGCCCTCGAGGAGCTCGACCTCCGACCTCGACCGCAGAAGATGAGATTTACTTCAACCTCGGCTGGAGATGAAATCTTCTCCGAGCTTTAACCTGAACCAGCACGAAATCTCAGAAGAGGACTTCGACAGTCATCTTTTCTGCACTCCCTTTCTTCGAGTTTCGAACTCGAAAGTGGGAAAACTATTGTTGGAGATAAACCCCACTCCTATCGAAGTTTAGTTCGATGCTCAGCTTAACACAATCGATAGCCATGGAAGAGCTTCAGCGGTCGAGCTCCTTCGGACTCTCAGTGATCGGGCCTTGGTCGAATCCTTTCAGTCGATCGAATTCCTCAGCGGTTGCACCTCGATCGAACTCCTCAATGGTTGCGCCCCGGTCGAACTTCTTAACGGTCGAGCTCCAATCGAACTTCCGTAGGAGTCGAACTCCTTCCAAGCTTTTCCTTCGACTGAACTTCTCCGGACTCCCAGTGGTCAGGCCTTAGCCGAACTCCTTCAGCCGACCGAACTCCTCAGCGGCCAAACTCCTTCGGACTTCCAGCAGTCGGGCCTTAGTCGAACTCCTTCAGTCGATTGAACTCCTCAGCGGTCGAGCTCCTTCGGACTCCTAGCGGTCGGGCCTTAGCTGAACTCCTCAACGGTTGCACTCCGATCGAACTCCTCAACGGTCGAGCTCTGATCGAACTTCCACAGGAGTCGAACTCCTCCCAAGCCTCCCCTTTGGCCGAACTCCTCCAATCGAACTCCAGTCGAACTCCTCCCAGACATCCCCTCGGTCAAACTTCTTCAAGAGCCGGGCTCCTTCTAGACACCTCCTCCGGTCGGATTCCTGGATTCCTTCTTCAGATGGACGCCTACGGAAGTCGAACTCCTTTAGCTATTATTTCTTCCGGGCGACCCTCTCCAGCCACATTTCTTTCGGAAGTCCGAACTCCTCCGAAATGGGTACACGTTAAAGCTCTTCAATCCTCCATTCGATCTTGAGTGGCTCAGTATCAGATGGCTGCAGCCATCACCATCTTTCTCTGGGACTGACTCCGTCGAACCTCGAGCGATCCACTACCTGACAGCTGCAGATGTCTCCATTAGGCTCCGCCTATAAAAACGACCCTCCAGATACGCTAATTCTAGGCTCTAAGCTCTCATCTCCTTCTCTAAGCTCTACGGAACTCATTCCCGAGCACTCCATTCCTGTTGGCCAGAGCTGACTTCATCGTCGAAGGATCCTACCGGAACCACCCTCTATCGACTTCGAACGGAACTTTATTTTGCAGGTCCTCGACGGCGACCTCGTCCACCTCCGCTCCAGTTGGATCCGACGACGATCAGTTTCTACACCAACACTTATTTTTCAGAGAGAGATGGTAAAACAAATACCATAGAAGGTTGATATTTGACAAATTTTTGAGTGATAATAATCCATGTTTGACAAAAATATCCTCAATAAAGTTGTATATATAATCATTGACTTGATTTCAATGTCCTTTAAATTTTATTCAATAAAAAGCTTTTGTAAAAAAATTAAGATGGAGATGGCATTATGCAAAAGATCATGTGATTATAGTCATCATATAAAAATTAATTGAAGATGATAATACTATTTTAGTATTAAAAAATTATTTTATATTGAAGAGTATATTTATAAATTTTGCCATATTTTTATGTAGGATTACTTCCAACTAAACGTAATAATCTCTTTTCGGTGTCATTTTTTGAAATAATTTTTTCACCAACCAAATATAGTAAAAAAAATTTTTTCTCCACAATCATTTTTCTAGGTAAATAATTTTCATGAATTATCAGATTATCTCATAATCTGACATATCCTAACCAAACGAATCTTAAAAAAAGATCATCTTCATGGATAAGGGGCTATGGCTAACCGAAGAAACTGATCACACCAAGCTATTGGACAGCTGAGGACTAAATATTTGCCCGTTGAGAATGTCTATTAAGTTAGCAAGCAACTCTCTTCCAAAAAGTTAGTTCTTTTAATAAGATGAGAAGTGATTGGTGAGATAGACCGTGATGTCTTGGTCGAAGACCTTGGCTTCACCATACCATTCCAAGTTCTTGACATAAATTCTTTTATAGTCTTCTCCTAGACTGTTCTGAATCCACTCTATAAAAGCCATACCCTCTTTCCTATACGAATGCATAAACTTTAAAAAATAATGGTTAACTTGTGGTTATAGTAGCAGAGCAAGAAATCACTACATCTACTAAACCATTTGAAGATCGTGTTCCAATAATAGACATCCAGTACACCCTATTGCTATTCAATACCAACATTGGAACTTGTTAATTTTGAGCTAATCAAGCCTGCAGAATCTATTAGTGTGTGACCTTCAGAGCTATCACAAACTATACTTAAATGCCCCATCTTTTTTTTGGGCACGAGAACTTGAACCCCAGCCCTGCACATACCCATCCACTCCAAAATAATTAACCTATATCAAACAATTACTACTTTGAGTTAAAAATTGAAACTAAACATCAGGGCAAAGTTTGAAAGTAAGAAAATAGGGGATGAAGTAGAGAAGAATTGAAAGGTAGGGGTTAGGTTACCGGCCATCCCTCTTGGACCTATAGATATTGACCATAAAAAAATAGTAGAGAAAATGCTATTGAAGATGATGAGTTGAAGAGATGATGGCTAAGTTATTTATCAGCAAAGAAGTGAACACAAAGCATCATCCAGAAGAAGATGAAGAACCTCCAATACCAAACATTGATTGAACCTCTTTCTTCATAAGTTCGTGATGTATTGGACTTACAGCCATAAAACGATATATCTTCTAATATTGATGTTACCATGATTCATAAATGTGATTACTTAATACTTTTTGAGGATGCTTCTTAATCTTAGCTTCTACTAAACCTCTTTGGTAGTCCATTCTCGACCATTGGATCATCTTCTCTCCCTCCTATAAATCTCAACCATTCATTAACCCTCTACTTAATCAATCCAAATAAAGAAGAGAAGAGCTAATCCTATTATCCTATCTAGCATTCCTCTCTATCATTAGTTTAGATCCTCTCTCTAATAATAATAATATATTTATATATATAAATATATTTATATTATATATATATATATATGAATATATATTTATATAATATTATTATATATTTATGTATTAACATATTTATATGAATAATATATAAAAATCACACACACACACATATATATATATATATATATATATATTTAAAAATTTAATTTTATATTATTAATAATTTAATTATCATACCAAACATGACAATTCAAATTTTTAGTTATTTACTATAATATTATCTATATATATCAAATATAATAATTAATATTATTAATATTAATAATTTAATAATAATAATTTATTTTAAAAATAATTTATATTATTTTTTAAAATTATCCGGCAACGCACCGAATGCCAGAACATGAGCCGCACATGATGTGGAAAGAACTTGGTGCGAAGGATGACATGCGCGAGCGCGCGGCTTCCTCTCCCACCCTGGCGACCGCCCTCGAGCGCCTCATACGCCGATGTCAGAGCCTGCGCGAGCTCCGCCAAATCCACGCCCACATCACCACCTCCCCCCACCTCGACCCCCGCACCACCGCCTCCCTCCTCTCCCGCCTCCTCTTCTTCTGCGCCACCTCCCCCGCTGGCTCCCTCCCTTACGCCTCCGCCCTCTTCCGCCGCCTACCTTCCCCGACCCTATCCGCCTACAATGCCATGATCCAAGCGCACGCCATGCTCTCCTCGCCTCTCAGCGCTCTCTCCCTCTACGTCCAAATGCTCGCCGCTGGTGTCCGTCCCGACCACCTCACCTTCCCCTTCCTCTTCAAGCATTGCTCCCTCCGCGTCGACTCCGCCGCCGGCCGGAGCCTCCACGCCCACGTATCGAAGTTGGGCCTCCATTTGGACATCTTCGTCCAAAATGCCATGATCTATATGTACTCGACCTGTGGGCTCGTCGATTCCGCGCGGAGGATGTTCGACGAGATGCCCCACAGAGATGTGGTCTCTTGGAACTCGATTTTGATTGGGTATTTGAGGTGCGGGAAGCTCGACTTGGCTCTGCGCCTCTTTCTGGACATGAAAGAGAGGAATACAAGAACTTGGAACTCGATCATAACTGGGTTTGCGCAAGGTGGCCGGTCGAGGGAAGCATTGGCTTTGTTCCATGAGATGCAGCTCTCGGGCAATGAATCTGCTAAGCCTGACAAGGTGACGGTCGCCAGTGTAGTCTCAGCATGTGCTTCACTGGGAGCGCTGGACCAGGGGAAATGGGTGCATGGTTACTTGAAGAGGCATGGGCTGGAGTTTGATGTCGTGATTGGAACCGCATTGATAGACATGTATGGAAAATGTGGGTGTGTGGAGAGAGCTATGGAGGTCTTCCAGGAGATTCCCAACAAAGATGTCTTGGCTTGGACAGCGATGATCTCGGCATTTGCCATCCATGGGCTTGGAGAAGAGGCCTTTGGTCTTCTGGAAGAGATGGAGTGGCATGGGACAAAGCCTAATTACGTGACTTTTGGTGCACTTCTAAGTGCTTGTGCTCATGCCGGCCTGGTAGAAAAAGGCCGGTGGTGTTTCAATGTGATGAAACGAATCTACTTGATTGAACCTCAGCTGCAGCATTATGCTTGCATGGTTGATTTGCTTGGCCGAGCAGGGTTATTTGAAGAGGCTGAAAGACTGATCAGAAGTATGCCTATGGAACCGGACTTGTATGTTTGGGGGGCATTGCTTGGTGCTTGCAGGATGCATGGAAATGTGGAGGTCGGAGAAAGGGTGGCTGGTTATTTGATTGGCTTAGATCCTCTGAACCATGCATTCTATATAATTCTGTCAGATATATATGCAAAGGCTAATAGGTTTGAGAATGTGAAGAAAGTTAGATCTGTCATGAAAGAGTGCTGGATAAAGAAAACTGCACCTGGTTGCAGTATGATTGAAGTTGATGGACAGGTGCTTGAGCTTTCAGCAAAAGGGGCACCTGAGAACTTGATGATGGAAATAGAGTGGGTGTTGAATGGAATCAATGGTGAGCTGAAGTCCACAGGCTACTTGCCCATTAATGATGAGGAATTGTTAGAAAGCCCTTGGACATGTTGACATGTAGCAGCTTGTTCAAATATCTGATGCAGATGCCAGATTCATTCTATTTTTTGGGCAAATAAGTTCACTGTATCATGAGATTTAAAGCGAGTCTCATGTGCTTTCTTTATGGCAAATGAGGAAAGGGACTCACTGTGAACAGAACCTTAGCATAAAAAATGCTTCATATATGAAGTTTGGCCTTTCAACCAATTTTCAGGAAGGAACAATGATAAATAATCTAGAGATGCAAGGAGACAGTACTGAATGTGGAAAATCCTTTGAACATTGAATGAGTTACCAAGGATGCTGCATCAAAATCAGAGTTGACAGAAACTTGTTCAAAATACACCTCTTCCTATATATGTAACGAAAAGAAAGGTGAACATGTAACTATTCAAAATGTAGAGCATCATAACCTTATTCTTTCATTCTTTTAACTAAATCAGATTACCATTTTTTTTTTTTTTTATTTGAGAGCTTATTAGTAGGTTCAACAGTTGGTGAATATCAGAATATGTCAGAAAGTTTTGAGGCTTATGCAACCAAGTGAATATGCCAAGTGATCTTGGAAAGAATGAAGGGGCCTAGGGAATATTTCAGATATTTTCATGGCCAACATAAAGGAAATCAAGAGTTTCATGCTCATGAATTCTAACATTTTGCTGTTGCATGCTAATTGGACCATTCCAGTGTGAACTGCTGAGTGTGATGGTAGATAGAACAATAATTTTGACCTTAGAGGTGAGGTAAGTTGTCCTGCAACCTGTCCTTTTGTATATGGAACACATGTGGTTATGATCTAAGATATCGTCAGATGCTACATTGCAATTATGGGCAAAGAACAAGTCTATAATGTATACTCTCTTCACCTGGACATCTAAAAATTATTCTTGCCATTTGCGATTCATACAGTAGTAAGGGTTCTCTTTGAATTAATGAAGTTCGTTCAGAAAATATGAATATTGTTGCATTAGTTTCTCATTGTCCTTGTTGAAAGTGGATGTATCATTGGTCATGTTTCTGGTCGAGCTCAAAATCCAAGCACCCAGCCAGGCACCTATTTCATTTGCTAAGAAGTGAGGACCGACCTTGTGCCCCTTCCTATTGAAAGCAGTACAATGTTCTTTTGATGTTGTTGCATTGTTTTAGTCCAAGGTCTGCTGTGACAAGAGAACCACCATGTTGGATTAGATGTTTCCTTTCCCAATTTCTACTTCAAAGTCCAACTAATGGCGAAATAGAAAGCAACAACCATGGAGTACATGGAGGATCCAAGCAAACAGGCCTGGCTGTCAAGCAAATAGATGGCACTGTCTTCTTGTCCTCTCTGCACAGGCTAATGGATATATAAACCAGCAAAATCCTTTTTGCCAATGACAAATCCTTCACCAGAGGCCCTCTCCTGGCTTCCCAATTCGCAGAGTCCAGTAGAGCCTTTGCAGCAATACTTCTCTATGTTGTTGTCTCCATTTGCATCGTCTGAATCAAGGAGTCAAACCAGAAGGCTGACAGATCTTTCATTGCCGGCACCATATTCCATCAGCTCATCTACTTGTAACATGCTCTTTGCTTTCCAAACCAATATTGCCTGCAGGCACCAAACCTTTCAGCTGATCAAGCCTTCACATAGCCAGATCTTTACTGCTGATGCCACCAAAATCGAGCATATTCTTGATTTCAGCTTCCCCAAATACAGCAAGGTGCTTGATTCTACCATTGTCTCTTATTCCGTTCCACTTTCTTGATTTCCTTAAATTCTGTTACTATAAATTTATGGTTTGCTAACAATGTCAGTTCAATTACCACATAATGAAGGAGAGCGTGGATCCTCTATGGTGCACCACAGCATGCGGTGCATCGTGCTGACCATCCATCGCATGCTGCAGAGGAGCTGGTTTCTAGTGAAGGATCTTTGCAGTGGATGGTAGCAGTGCCACAAAAGAAAGATCGGGAGCTTTGAGTTCTCAATCCATGTTCTTCGAGACTTTAGTAGTGTTATGTTTCAGAAAAAATGCTGCAAATCTTCTGAAGAAAATCTCAGATGCTGCAAATAATTAAACTGCCATTTGGATGATAGAAAGGTGGCCGTGCATGTGTCTCTCAGAAGAATTGGTCTTGCAGTTTGTCTTCTTGGTAGGATCTTCTGATGAGATTGGCTTGGTTCAATCTTCATAGTGGGGCTTGGTTTCGAGCTGGGCACTCTCTCTCAGGCTTGAATGAGTTTGGGGCTCGCTTCAGAAATGCTCTTGACAACCTAACTCCATTGTTTTCTGCTGTTATGCTGATACATTCTGGAGAATCAAGGGGCTTCTGACCATTTGATTGGAGGCACAACTCAAGAGGAACCTTGGAGTGATTGATGATAGTGTTCCAGCTGATTCATCACAAGGAGTAGATTAAAAGTGGGCAAGATGATCGTATCATATTTCAATTGTTTTATTAGGAAGCAGATACACCAGTTGAGCTTTACACTGAATGCTGAATCATGCTTGCTATTCTTTTATCTTCTTGGAAGATATATTATCAAGATTTATAATAGCAAGCAAGCAGGAACAAAATAACCCAAAAAACTTATTTAGGATAATAATTCTAAACTAATTGGACATGGTAGATGTTGACCAGTAAGTAATGTATCTAAGTTTATTGTCAATAGAGATAAGAATCTCTATACGTAATCTCACTTGTATAGGCATATATCGAGTGTTTATTTTTATGCATCAATGATTTTGGTTTTACATGGAATATCATAGCTACTTGTTGCATGATTCCCTATCAAGGATGTATGTCTTTTTTCGTACATATGTGTTAAATATCACTGATTTTGGTTTACATGGAACATGAAACTCGTGTGCATCAAATTTCAAACATGGATTCAGAATCTATATAGTTAGATAGTGGGGTGTGATAGTTGGGATTGTCGATGTTGTTGATGCCCATCATAGACATCTAATTGGATCACGTAGCCATAGCTTTCTAATGTGCATTTAATATTTATGGTTTTGCTTTTTTGAAATTTTAAATAAAAAATATTCTTTCTCTTTTGAAAAATTATGATATCCTCTGTCGATATTATAATATCCTATGTTAAAATTATGACTTCTTGCACAAAATGTTATAATTTTCTTTTAGAAGTCATAAAAAGGGAATGGCATTTTCATCATTGAAAATTTACGAAATTTTTAGATGATAAAAATATTATTTCATTTTTTATAACATCTTGTGACCAAATTATGACATTATGTGCAGAAAATCATAATTTGAACGTAGGATGTTATAATATAGCACAGGATATCATAATATTTTAAGAAATAGAGGGATATTTTTATCATTCAAAATTTTAAATAAAAAAATAAAATTATAGATATTAAATATATATCAAAAAATTTAACGATGAAAATATTTTTTTTAATAATTTTTGAAAAAAATTATAATATTTTATATGAAAAATTATAATTTTAATATAAAATGTCATAATATTAATATAGAATATTATAATTTTATAGAAAATAAATTATATTTTTATCATTCAAAATTTTAAATAAAAAATAAAACCGTAAATATTAAATACATGTGCGATGCCTACATGGTCCAATCAGTTGAGGCAATGTAGTTTTTTTACACGGATGCACAATAATATGTCGAGTAATTTATCGGCACATTTCTACTCCATTTCTATCGTACTCTCTCCCCCTCTCGAGCGAAAGAAATTCGAAGGTCTTCTACCATGTCTCAAAGGTATCAAGAGAAAAAGGAAAAAAAAGAAAAAGAATTATTGTCTGCCTCCTCATTTTGGCCACTGCAACCATGGGTAATCCTATTTCCACCGTCTCCATTACCATCATGCCCTTCTCTCTTGCTCATATGCATCTGAAGGCCTTCTCCCATGTCCCGATGGTGACATAATAGAGAAAAAAAAAAGGAAAAAAAAAGGTCTACCTCACCTTTGTGGCCACAACCATCCACGACCCCATCTCCACCATCTCCATCACCATCATGCCCTTCTCTCCTACTCGTGTGCATCGTCTTCTCCATCGGCACCTATGGGATAGGGGATCAGCAGCCCTAATATTGGACAAAGAAAGATTAGGTTCCCAATCTATGATCAAGAATCAAAGGGATCGGAAGAGAGAGGGGATAGCTCTTTCTTGCCCTTTTCTCTCGTTGATTCTTTGATAATTACGCGAGGGGAAAGAGAGTGGAGAGGGAGGAGAAGAGCAAGGGATGCCTTTACCCACCCAAATGGGTAAAGAATAAAGTTCTTTTTTTAACTTCGCCCAACTTCAAATGGGTCTAAGGAAGAATATAAATGCCCATGCGGCGGTATATCGTTGGTTAAGTGTACCACTAAGCTAGTACAGGATGTAATTTCACAGGATGTAATAGAGAGAAACTATAATAGTGGAGAAATTATTATTTAAACCCAATCTAAAAGCTCAGTTATTGGCCAGGCCTGCAGTGTGGATGGATGGAACCACCTCAGTCAAAAAAAAAAAAAAAAAAAAAAAAAAAAAAAAAAAAAAAAAAAGGAAAATAAACCAAGCCTTTGCCACTTTTGAGCGCTCCACCCTGTCCCAAATTGAAACCGTAGACACTCCTCCCGATTGCCACCTACATCCTTCGTCCCCCGCCTCCCGAGCTCCACTGTATTCCATCCTCCATGAATAGGTTTAGAACCCCACACACAAAAATCGCATGCTTTCTCTTCAGACTAGGATGAAAACAAAAGCAGAGAGAATATTTTGTTCTACTATTAAAAATTCATTATAAATTATAAAATAATATATAACACAGCATTAAATAAAATAACTATCATAGAAAATGATATTATTTATCTTCATTTGAGGCTTCATGCAAAACCAAAGTGAATATGCAAGTGTATCTTGTGAATAAGATATGAAGGGGCCTAGTGGAATGCATTTCAGATATTTTCATGGCCAACATAAGGAAATCAAGAGCTTTCAGTCGCGATGATTTCTACCATTTTGCTGTTGCATGCTAATGCACCATTCCAGTGTGAACTGCTGGAGTGCTGATGGTAGATAGAACAATAATTTGACCTTATAGGGGTGAGGTAAGTTGTTCCTGCTAAACCTGTCCTTTTGTATATGGAACATCCATGTGGTTATGATCTAAGATATCGTCAGATGCTACATTGCAATTATGGGCAAAGAACGAATGTCTATAAGTAGTATACGCTTCTTCACCTGGACATCTAAAATATTTATCTTGCATTTCGATTCCATTACAGTAGTAAGGCGTCTCTGTTGAATTAATTGAAGTTCGTTCAGAAAATATGAATATTGTTGCATTGTAGTTTCTTCATTTTGTCCTTGTTGAAAGGGATTGTATCATTTGTCATGTTTCTGGTCGAGCTCAAATCACAGCACCCAGCCAGGGGCACCTATTTCATTTGCTAAGAAGTGAGGACACGGACTTGTGCCCATTCCTATTGAAAGGCAGTACAATGTTCTTTTTGAGTTGTGCATTGTTTTAGTCCAAGTCTGCTGTGACAAGAGAACACACCATGTTGGATTAGATGTTCCTTTCCCAATTTCTACTTCAAAGTCCAACTAATGCGGAAAATAGAAAGCAACAACCATGGAGTACATGAGAGGGATCCAAGCAAACAGGCCTGGCTGTCAAGCAAATAGATGCACTGTCTTCTTGTCCTCTCTGCACAGGCTAATGGAATATATAAACAGCAAATCCTTTTTGCCAATGCAAATCCTTCACCAGAGGCCCTCTCCTTGGCTCCCAATTCGCAGAGTCCAAGTAGAGCCTCCCGGCCGTTGCAGCAATACTTCTCTATGTTGTTGTCTCCGATTTGGCATCGTCTGAATTCAAGGAGTCAAAACCAGAAGGCTGACAGATCTTTCATTGCCCGGCACCATTATTCCATCAGCTCATCTACTATGTAACATGCTCTTTGCTTTCCAACCCAATAAATGCCTGCAGCACCAAACCTTTCAGCTGATCATAAGCCTTTCCACATAGCCAGATCTTTACTGCTGATGCCACCAAAATCGAGCATATTCTTTGATTTCAGCTCCCAAATACAGCAAGGTTGCTTGATGTCTACATTGTCTCTTATTCCGTATCCACTTTTCTTGATTTCCTAATTCTGTACTATAAATTTATGGTTTGCTAACAATGTCAGGTTTCAGATACCACTTATGAAGGAGAGCGGTGGATCCTCTATGGTGCACCACAGCATGCGGTTGCATCGTTGCTGACCATCCATCGCATGCGCAGAGGAAGCTGTTTCTAGTGAAGGATCTTTGCAGTGGATGCGTAGCATGCACAAAAGAAAGATCGGAGCTTTGAGTTCTTCAATCCATTTCTTCGAGACTTTATAGTGTTATTTTCAGAAAAAATGCATGCAAATCTTCTGAAGAAAATCTCAAGATGCTGCAAATAATTAAACTGCCATTTGGATGATAGAACAGGTGGGCCGTTGCATGTGTCTCTCAGAAGAATGCGTCTTGCAGTTTGTTCTCTTGGTAGTGATCTTCTGATGAGATTGGCTGGTTCAATCTTCATAGTGGGCTTGGTTCTCAGAGCTGGGCACTCTCTCTCAGGCTTGAATGAGTATTGGGGCTCGCTTCAGAAATTCTCTTGGACAAGCTAACTCCATTGTTTTCTGCTGTTTATGCTGATAACATGTCTGGAGAATCAAGGGCTTTGACATTTGATTGGAGGCAACGAACTCAGAGGAAACCATTGGAGTATTTGATGATAGTGTTCCAGCTGATTCATCACAGGAGTAGATTAAAAGTGGGCAAGATGATCGTATTCATATTTCAATATTATATATTTATGTATTAACATATTTATATGAATAATATATAAAAATCACACACACACACATATATATATATATATATATATATATTTAAAAATTTAATTTTATATTATTAATAATTTAATTATCATACCAAACATGACAATTCAAATTTTTAGTTATTTACTATAATATTATCTATATATATCAAATATAATAATTAATATTATTAATATTAATAATTTAATAATAATAATTTATTTTAAAAATAATTTATATTATTTTTTAAAATTATCCGGCAACGCACCGAATGCCAGAACATGAGCCGCACATGATGTGGAAAGAACTTGGTGCGAAGGATGACATGCGCGAGCGCGCGGCTTCCTCTCCCACCCTGGCGACCGCCCTCGAGCGCCTCATACGCCGATGTCAGAGCCTGCGCGAGCTCCGCCAAATCCACGCCCACATCACCACCTCCCCCCACCTCGACCCCCGCACCACCGCCTCCCTCCTCTCCCGCCTCCTCTTCTTCTGCGCCACCTCCCCCGCTGGCTCCCTCCCTTACGCCTCCGCCCTCTTCCGCCGCCTACCTTCCCCGACCCTATCCGCCTACAATGCCATGATCCAAGCGCACGCCATGCTCTCCTCGCCT
The DNA here is from genome assembly GCA_006176705.1 of Cocos nucifera. Taxonomy (NCBI): domain Eukaryota; kingdom Viridiplantae; phylum Streptophyta; class Magnoliopsida; order Arecales; family Arecaceae; genus Cocos; species Cocos nucifera. The sequence goes on along the minus strand of QRFJ01000108.1, from coordinate 1,659,148 downwards.
CTCAGCGCTCTCTCCCTCTACGTCCAAATGCTCGCCGCTGGTGTCCGTCCCGACCACCTCACCTTCCCCTTCCTCTTCAAGCATTGCTCCCTCCGCGTCGACTCCGCCGCCGGCCGGAGCCTCCACGCCCACGTATCGAAGTTGGGCCTCCATTTGGACATCTTCGTCCAAAATGCCATGATCTATATGTACTCGACCTGTGGGCTCGTCGATTCCGCGCGGAGGATGTTCGACGAGATGCCCCACAGAGATGTGGTCTCTTGGAACTCGATTTTGATTGGGTATTTGAGGTGCGGGAAGCTCGACTTGGCTCTGCGCCTCTTTCTGGACATGAAAGAGAGGAATACAAGAACTTGGAACTCGATCATAACTGGGTTTGCGCAAGGTGGCCGGTCGAGGGAAGCATTGGCTTTGTTCCATGAGATGCAGCTCTCGGGCAATGAATCTGCTAAGCCTGACAAGGTGACGGTCGCCAGTGTAGTCTCAGCATGTGCTTCACTGGGAGCGCTGGACCAGGGGAAATGGGTGCATGGTTACTTGAAGAGGCATGGGCTGGAGTTTGATGTCGTGATTGGAACCGCATTGATAGACATGTATGGAAAATGTGGGTGTGTGGAGAGAGCTATGGAGGTCTTCCAGGAGATTCCCAACAAAGATGTCTTGGCTTGGACAGCGATGATCTCGGCATTTGCCATCCATGGGCTTGGAGAAGAGGCCTTTGGTCTTCTGGAAGAGATGGAGTGGCATGGGACAAAGCCTAATTACGTGACTTTTGGTGCACTTCTAAGTGCTTGTGCTCATGCCGGCCTGGTAGAAAAAGGCCGGTGGTGTTTCAATGTGATGAAACGAATCTACTTGATTGAACCTCAGCTGCAGCATTATGCTTGCATGGTTGATTTGCTTGGCCGAGCAGGGTTATTTGAAGAGGCTGAAAGACTGATCAGAAGTATGCCTATGGAACCGGACTTGTATGTTTGGGGGGCATTGCTTGGTGCTTGCAGGATGCATGGAAATGTGGAGGTCGGAGAAAGGGTGGCTGGTTATTTGATTGGCTTAGATCCTCTGAACCATGCATTCTATATAATTCTGTCAGATATATATGCAAAGGCTAATAGGTTTGAGAATGTGAAGAAAGTTAGATCTGTCATGAAAGAGTGCTGGATAAAGAAAACTGCACCTGGTTGCAGTATGATTGAAGTTGATGGACAGGTGCTTGAGCTTTCAGCAAAAGGGGCACCTGAGAACTTGATGATGGAAATAGAGTGGGTGTTGAATGGAATCAATGGTGAGCTGAAGTCCACAGGCTACTTGCCCATTAATGATGAGGAATTGTTAGAAAGCCCTTGGACATGTTGACATGTAGCAGCTTGTTCAAATATCTGATGCAGATGCCAGATTCATTCTATTTTTTGGGCAAATAAGTTCACTGTATCATGAGATTTAAAGCGAGTCTCATGTGCTTTCTTTATGGCAAATGAGGAAAGGGACTCACTGTGAACAGAACCTTAGCATAAAAAATGCTTCATATATGAAGTTTGGCCTTTCAACCAATTTTCAGGAAGGAACAATGATAAATAATCTAGAGATGCAAGGAGACAGTACTGAATGTGGAAAATCCTTTGAACATTGAATGAGTTACCAAGGATGCTGCATCAAAATCAGAGTTGACAGAAACTTGTTCAAAATACACCTCTTCCTATATATGTAACGAAAAGAAAGGTGAACATGTAACTATTCAAAATGTAGAGCATCATAACCTTATTCTTTCATTCTTTTAACTAAATCAGATTACCATTTTTTTTTTTTTTTATTTGAGAGCTTATTAGTAGGTTCAACAGTTGGTGAATATCAGAATATGTCAGAAAGTTTTGAGGCTTATGCAACCAAGTGAATATGCCAAGTGATCTTGGAAAGAATGAAGGGGCCTAGGGAATATTTCAGATATTTTCATGGCCAACATAAAGGAAATCAAGAGTTTCATGCTCATGAATTCTAACATTTTGCTGTTGCATGCTAATTGGACCATTCCAGTGTGAACTGCTGAGTGTGATGGTAGATAGAACAATAATTTTGACCTTAGAGGTGAGGTAAGTTGTCCTGCAACCTGTCCTTTTGTATATGGAACACATGTGGTTATGATCTAAGATATCGTCAGATGCTACATTGCAATTATGGGCAAAGAACAAGTCTATAATGTATACTCTCTTCACCTGGACATCTAAAAATTATTCTTGCCATTTGCGATTCATACAGTAGTAAGGGTTCTCTTTGAATTAATGAAGTTCGTTCAGAAAATATGAATATTGTTGCATTAGTTTCTCATTGTCCTTGTTGAAAGTGGATGTATCATTGGTCATGTTTCTGGTCGAGCTCAAAATCCAAGCACCCAGCCAGGCACCTATTTCATTTGCTAAGAAGTGAGGACCGACCTTGTGCCCCTTCCTATTGAAAGCAGTACAATGTTCTTTTGATGTTGTTGCATTGTTTTAGTCCAAGGTCTGCTGTGACAAGAGAACCACCATGTTGGATTAGATGTTTCCTTTCCCAATTTCTACTTCAAAGTCCAACTAATGGCGAAATAGAAAGCAACAACCATGGAGTACATGGAGGATCCAAGCAAACAGGCCTGGCTGTCAAGCAAATAGATGGCACTGTCTTCTTGTCCTCTCTGCACAGGCTAATGGATATATAAACCAGCAAAATCCTTTTTGCCAATGACAAATCCTTCACCAGAGGCCCTCTCCTGGCTTCCCAATTCGCAGAGTCCAGTAGAGCCTTTGCAGCAATACTTCTCTATGTTGTTGTCTCCATTTGCATCGTCTGAATCAAGGAGTCAAACCAGAAGGCTGACAGATCTTTCATTGCCGGCACCATATTCCATCAGCTCATCTACTTGTAACATGCTCTTTGCTTTCCAAACCAATATTGCCTGCAGGCACCAAACCTTTCAGCTGATCAAGCCTTCACATAGCCAGATCTTTACTGCTGATGCCACCAAAATCGAGCATATTCTTGATTTCAGCTTCCCCAAATACAGCAAGGTGCTTGATTCTACCATTGTCTCTTATTCCGTTCCACTTTCTTGATTTCCTTAAATTCTGTTACTATAAATTTATGGTTTGCTAACAATGTCAGTTCAATTACCACATAATGAAGGAGAGCGTGGATCCTCTATGGTGCACCACAGCATGCGGTGCATCGTGCTGACCATCCATCGCATGCTGCAGAGGAGCTGGTTTCTAGTGAAGGATCTTTGCAGTGGATGGTAGCAGTGCCACAAAAGAAAGATCGGGAGCTTTGAGTTCTCAATCCATGTTCTTCGAGACTTTAGTAGTGTTATGTTTCAGAAAAAATGCTGCAAATCTTCTGAAGAAAATCTCAGATGCTGCAAATAATTAAACTGCCATTTGGATGATAGAAAGGTGGCCGTGCATGTGTCTCTCAGAAGAATTGGTCTTGCAGTTTGTCTTCTTGGTAGGATCTTCTGATGAGATTGGCTTGGTTCAATCTTCATAGTGGGGCTTGGTTTCGAGCTGGGCACTCTCTCTCAGGCTTGAATGAGTTTGGGGCTCGCTTCAGAAATGCTCTTGACAACCTAACTCCATTGTTTTCTGCTGTTATGCTGATACATTCTGGAGAATCAAGGGGCTTCTGACCATTTGATTGGAGGCACAACTCAAGAGGAACCTTGGAGTGATTGATGATAGTGTTCCAGCTGATTCATCACAAGGAGTAGATTAAAAGTGGGCAAGATGATCGTATCATATTTCAATTGTTTTATTAGGAAGCAGATACACCAGTTGAGCTTTACACTGAATGCTGAATCATGCTTGCTATTCTTTTATCTTCTTGGAAGATATATTATCAAGATTTATAATAGCAAGCAAGCAGGAACAAAATAACCCAAAAAACTTATTTAGGATAATAATTCTAAACTAATTGGACATGGTAGATGTTGACCAGTAAGTAATGTATCTAAGTTTATTGTCAATAGAGATAAGAATCTCTATACGTAATCTCACTTGTATAGGCATATATCGAGTGTTTATTTTTATGCATCAATGATTTTGGTTTTACATGGAATATCATAGCTACTTGTTGCATGATTCCCTATCAAGGATGTATGTCTTTTTTCGTACATATGTGTTAAATATCACTGATTTTGGTTTACATGGAACATGAAACTCGTGTGCATCAAATTTCAAACATGGATTCAGAATCTATATAGTTAGATAGTGGGGTGTGATAGTTGGGATTGTCGATGTTGTTGATGCCCATCATAGACATCTAATTGGATCACGTAGCCATAGCTTTCTAATGTGCATTTAATATTTATGGTTTTGCTTTTTTGAAATTTTAAATAAAAAATATTCTTTCTCTTTTGAAAAATTATGATATCCTCTGTCGATATTATAATATCCTATGTTAAAATTATGACTTCTTGCACAAAATGTTATAATTTTCTTTTAGAAGTCATAAAAAGGGAATGGCATTTTCATCATTGAAAATTTACGAAATTTTTAGATGATAAAAATATTATTTCATTTTTTATAACATCTTGTGACCAAATTATGACATTATGTGCAGAAAATCATAATTTGAACGTAGGATGTTATAATATAGCACAGGATATCATAATATTTTAAGAAATAGAGGGATATTTTTATCATTCAAAATTTTAAATAAAAAAATAAAATTATAGATATTAAATATATATCAAAAAATTTAACGATGAAAATATTTTTTTTAATAATTTTTGAAAAAAATTATAATATTTTATATGAAAAATTATAATTTTAATATAAAATGTCATAATATTAATATAGAATATTATAATTTTATAGAAAATAAATTATATTTTTATCATTCAAAATTTTAAATAAAAAATAAAACCGTAAATATTAAATACATGTGCGATGCCTACATGGTCCAATCAGTTGAGGCAATGTAGTTTTTTTACACGGATGCACAATAATATGTCGAGTAATTTATCGGCACATTTCTACTCCATTTCTATCGTACTCTCTCCCCCTCTCGAGCGAAAGAAATTCGAAGGTCTTCTACCATGTCTCAAAGGTATCAAGAGAAAAAGGAAAAAAAAGAAAAAGAATTATTGTCTGCCTCCTCATTTTGGCCACTGCAACCATGGGTAATCCTATTTCCACCGTCTCCATTACCATCATGCCCTTCTCTCTTGCTCATATGCATCTGAAGGCCTTCTCCCATGTCCCGATGGTGACATAATAGAGAAAAAAAAAAGGAAAAAAAAAGGTCTACCTCACCTTTGTGGCCACAACCATCCACGACCCCATCTCCACCATCTCCATCACCATCATGCCCTTCTCTCCTACTCGTGTGCATCGTCTTCTCCATCGGCACCTATGGGATAGGGGATCAGCAGCCCTAATATTGGACAAAGAAAGATTAGGTTCCCAATCTATGATCAAGAATCAAAGGGATCGGAAGAGAGAGGGGATAGCTCTTTCTTGCCCTTTTCTCTCGTTGATTCTTTGATAATTACGCGAGGGGAAAGAGAGTGGAGAGGGAGGAGAAGAGCAAGGGATGCCTTTACCCACCCAAATGGGTAAAGAATAAAGTTCTTTTTTTAACTTCGCCCAACTTCAAATGGGTCTAAGGAAGAATATAAATGCCCATGCGGCGGTATATCGTTGGTTAAGTGTACCACTAAGCTAGTACAGGATGTAATTTCACAGGATGTAATAGAGAGAAACTATAATAGTGGAGAAATTATTATTTAAACCCAATCTAAAAGCTCAGTTATTGGCCAGGCCTGCAGTGTGGATGGATGGAACCACCTCAGTCAAAAAAAAAAAAAAAAAAAAAAAAAAAAAAAAAAAAAAAAAAAAAGGAAAATAAACCAAGCCTTTGCCACTTTTGAGCGCTCCACCCTGTCCCAAATTGAAACCGTAGACACTCCTCCCGATTGCCACCTACATCCTTCGTCCCCCGCCTCCCGAGCTCCACTGTATTCCATCCTCCATGAATAGGTTTAGAACCCCACACACAAAAATCGCATGCTTTCTCTTCAGACTAGGATGAAAACAAAAGCAGAGAGAATATTTTGTTCTACTATTAAAAATTCATTATAAATTATAAAATAATATATAACACAGCATTAAATAAAATAACTATCATAGAAAATGATATTATTTATCTTCATCTATAAATTCATCTCGATGATTCACGGTTGGATATTGTTGGGGATAAATCCCGCTCCTGCCGAAGTCCGGCCCGACGCTCAGCCCAATGTAACCAGTAGCCGCTGAGGAGCTTTAGCGCCAGGCGCCAGGCCGAGCCCCTACCACGGTCGAACTGCCTAGAGGCCGAACTCCCCTGCACCAAGGTCCGGGCCGAGCTACCTAGCTGCCGAACTCCCCAGCCCCAGGCTCCGGGCCGAACTCCAGGCGGCCGAACTTCTTCCAGCAGGCCGAACTGGTCAGCTTCCGAGCTTTTTTCGGACTCCCAGCGTCGAGACCAAACTTCCTGGGCGGCCGAACTCTTTCGGACTCCCCACGGCCGAACTCCTTCGGACCGACTCCAAGCGGCCGAGCTTCAATGAAGTCCCCTCAGCAGTCCTCACTCGGCCGAACTCCGCAGCGGTCGCCCTCATCGAACTTCGGCCGATCGAGCTCCTACTGAATTCTCAAGTGTCCAAGCCTCAGCCGAAGTCCAACAGCCGGCCGAACCTCCAAACGGCCGAGCTTCGGATTCTCAGCAGCCGAACTCTTCAGCGGACGAGCCTTAGCTGCATACCTCCAGCCAGACGTCTATGGGAGCCGAACTCCCTCCTATCTTCTTCTTCAGGAGCCCGAACTCCTCCGAAATGGGCACACGAAGGCCTTCAACCCTTCATTCGGCAAGCTCTGCAACCGCCGCAGGCGATAGCGACCCACTGTCAGGCGGCGATGGCTGTCACCTCAATCCGTCACTCAGGCAGCGATGGCTGTCACCCTCATCCGCCGACTCAGGCGGCGATGGCTGTCACCCTCAATCCGCCGCACACGGCACCAGTGAGACTGACTCCGCCGAACCTCGAGCGGCCCGCCAGCACGCGGCTGCAGTTGTCACCATCAAGCTCCACTATATAAAGGACCCTCCCGACACGCTAAGGCTAAGCTCTCTGACCTCTTGACTCTCTAAGCTCTCCTCCACATCTCTAAGCTCCGGAACTCATTCCGAGCACTCCATTACTGTTGGCCGGAAACTAACTTGACCGTCGGAGGGTCCTGCCGGAGCCACCACCCCACCGGTTCCGGACGGGACTTCGTTTTGCAGGTCCCCGGCGGCGCTCAGCGGCCACGATTTCGGCGACCTCCGGCGGCGATGGATTTCTGCACCAACAGATTGGCGCTAGAGGAAGGGCTTGAACCTTCGAGGTTCCCTTGTTCTTAAAGGAGTGCTCGGCGACGATTTCTTCCCCTGCTCCGGATCTCTCTTCTCCCTCTTCAGTATTCCTTTTCTGGAAAAGAAAAATGCCCCCCAGAAGAGCCTCGACCCGGAGGTCGGCAGCCTCCGCGGCCCGATCCCGTTCGGGTCCGTCCGCTCCCACTCCGGCCCCGGCAACACGGGCCCGCTCCGTACTCGCGGTAGATGCGGAGCGGTTCGACCTGCTTGCCCAGCAGGTCCGCGATCTTACGGAGGCGGTGCAGGCAGTGCAGGCCACGCATTCGCGAGGTCCGGCGCCCACTCGACCGACGCGGGGTTCCCCGGAGCCCGGGAACCCAGTCCAGAAGCAACCGATGTGGGCTACCCGACCTCCGGCCCTCGGAAGAGAAGGGCAGCCGGCAAAGAGCCCCTGCTCGGACCGCGGCTCGACCCAGGGAGAGGCTTCACACCCATTCCGCGAGAAGACCTTGGGGATTAAGGATCGCGAAGATTTCCTGGATCAAAGGCTCTTGGAGATGGGACGACGCATAGAAGAACTTCGTCATACTCCTTCCTCCCGTGGTAACGATATTTGCACTGATCCTCCCTTCTCACAGAAAATTATGCAGGAACAGGTACCGCCGAACTTCAAGCTCCCGCATTTTGAAAGCTATGATGGGACCACCGACCCGGTCGACCATTTGGAGGCCTTCAGGACGACGATGTTACTCCATGGCGCGCCTGATGCCATTTTGTGTCGGGCTTTCCCTTCTACCCTCAAGGGAGCGGCCAGGAATTGGTACTCGGCGCTTAAGTCGGGCACCATCCTATCGTTTGGCCAAATGAGTCAACAATTCGCGGCCCACTTCGTCAGCAGCAAACGGCCGCGCAGAGGCTCGGATTCCTTGTTGGCCATCAGGCAAAAAGAGGGGGAACCCATCCGGGCTTACGTCACCCGGTTCAACGCTGCCGCGCTGGAAGTCCGGAACCTGGACCAATCAGTTGCTATGGCCGCCCTCAAGGGCGGCCTTCAGAAGAACGACCTGTTGTTCTCCCTGGAAAAGAAATATCCCAGGGATTTCGCTGACATGCTAGCTCGGGCCGAAAGCTATGCCCGGGCAGAGGAGGCTTTTGAGGCCAAGGATAATGAAGCTCGCGACAAGCGACGAGTAGGCAGAGCGGGAAGGCCCGCCGATGAAAGAAAGCGCACCGAAGCTTGGCCGCGCTCCCGAACTCCCCCTGGTCGCGGACGAGCCCGGACTTCCACCTCAGGCTCGGGGGCGGGAAGCCACCGACGGAAGGGCACGCCGAAGTTCTCCTCGGCACCAAAGTCCCCCCCGACGCCGAAGTTCCCCCCGGCGCCGAGGTTCTCCCCCACGACGAGGTTCCTCTCCGCGCCAAGGTTCTCCCCTCCGACGGCGTTTTCACAGCTACGCCCCCCTCAACGCCCCGAAGGCTCAAGTGCTGCTGGAGATCAAGGGACGACTTCCGGAGCCGGAGAGGATGCGTTCCCATCCCAGAAAGCGCAACCCCAACAAGTTCTGCCTTTACCACCGTGACCACGGTCACGATACCGAGGAGTGCATCCAGCTCCAGGACGAAATCGAGGAGCTGGTCCGGCGGGGCAGGCTTGGCCGATTCCTGCAAAGACAACCTAAAGAGCGGAAAGATCGGCCGAGAATGTTGCCGCCGAATGGGGAGGATCGGCAGGAGGATCGGCCGCCTCTCGGCGTCATTAACACCGTCTCGGGAGGACCGCAGCGGGGAAAGACCGACGAGTCCGAGGGACCGGCGAAGAGGCAGAGGACCTCGGAGCCCGTGACCTTCACCGAGGCAGACGCCCAAGGGATCCGATTTCCACATAACGACGCGGTTGTAATCTCTTTAAACGTCGCTGATTATGATGTACGCCGCATTTTGGTGGATAATGGAAGTTCGGCGGACATATTGTTTTACGATGCCTTCTTAAAAATGTCCCTACCTGACACCCGCTTAGGACCTGTAAATTCCCCCCTGGTCGGATTTGCCGGACACGCCGTTCCGGTCGAAGGCATGGTGACTTTGGCGGTGACGGCGGGCCAATCCCCAAAATTGGCCAAGGCGCGGATCGACTTTCTGGTCGTGAGGACCCCGTCCGCCTATAATGCAATCCTTGGGCGACCCGGCCTAAACGCACTACGGGCGGTAGTGTCAACCTACTACTTAAAGATGAAATTTCCGACGAGCCACGGAGTCGGCGAGGTCAGAGGAGACCAAGCCCTGGCAAAGTACTGCTACTCGGTCGCCCTGCGCGGGGGAGACCGGCCCGACCCTTACCTTGTTGATGGACTGGACGTCCGCGACGACCTCACTGAAGAACGGGGCGAACCTGCGGAAGACCTCGTCCCTGTGTCCTTACGCGACGGAGACCCGGGGCATGAGGTGCGGATCGGCTCCAACTTGGCGGCCGAGGTTAGGGGACAGCTCGTCGCTTTCCTTAGAAGGAATGCGGACGTCTTCGCCTGGGCCCCAGTGGATGTACCAGGGATCGACGCCGATGTTATAGAACATCGGCTGGCCATCGACCCAAGGCACCGACCCATCAGAGAAAAGTTACGCCACCAAGCCCCAGAGAGACAGAAGGCGGTAGCCGAAGAAGTGGATAAGCTCCTCGAAGTCGGACTCATCCGGGAGGTCAACTATCCGACCTGGGTCTCGAACGTGGTCCTCGTCAAAAAAGCAAACAACAAATGGAGGATGTGCGTCGACTTCAAGAAGCTGAACAAAGCCTGCCCAAAGGACAGCTACCCCCTGCCGAGGATCGATCAGCTGGTGGATGCAACCTCGGGCCACGAGCTCCTCACTTTTATGGATGCATTTTCTGGTTATAACCAGATACGCATGGCGCCCGAGGATGAAGAAAAGACCACCTTTATTACTGATCGGGGTCTCTATTGTTACAGGGTCATGCCTTTCGGACTCAAGAATGCAGGAGCCACCTACCAGCGCTTGGTCAATAAGGTCTTCAAGGGGCAGATCGGCCGCAACATGGAGGTGTACGTGGACGACATGCTAGTCAAAAGCCGAGCCTCGACAGACCACCTCGCCGACCTTGAAGAAACTTTCGGTGCGCTTAGAAGGCATAAGATGAAGTTGAACCCGACCAAATGCGCCTTCGGCGTGACCTCCGGAAAATTTCTAGGATTCATGGTGTCGAGACGTGGAATCGAGGCAAATCCCGAGAAAATCCGAGCCATTCAGGAGATGACTGCCCCGAAAATAATTAAGGAAGTTCAGCGCCTGGCTGGGAAGGTGGCGTCCCTGAACCGCTTTGTCTCGAGGTCGGCCGAGCGGTGCCTGCCCTTCTTCCAGGTCCTCAGGCGATCGAAAGATTTTTGCTGGACAGCGGAGTGCAAACAGGCATTCGAGGAGCTCAAAAACTACCTCGGCGCGCCCCCACTGCTGGCAAAGCCCGAACCTGGAGAAGGGCTGCTCCTGTACCTAGCTGTCTCTCCAATGGCCCTGGCGGCTGTCCTGGTCAGGGAAGATGCGAAGGCGCAACAACCAGTCTACTACGTGAGCCGAGCCTTGAGGGATGCGGAGACCAGGTACTCCAAGTTAGAAAAATTAATTTACTGTCTTCTAATCGCTGCCAGGAGGCTCCGACCTTACTTTCAGGAGCATACCATAACGGTCCTCACGGACCAACCAATAAGAGCCGTCCTCCACCGAGCAGACGCTTCAGAAAGAATCGCCAAATGGGCGATCGAGCTCACGGAGTTCGACATCAATTACCGGCCCAGGCCATCGATCAAGGCTCAGATACTGGCGGACTTCGTGCTGGAATGCACCGCACCAGTTGAAGCCGAACTTGAATCAAGCGAGATTATCATCGGAGGGAGACCAAGCCCCAACGAAGCCGAGCCGTGGCGGTCGAGCTTCCCTGAAGAAAGGGCCGACCTTCTTGAAGGCGCCTGGGTTCTGCACGTGGATGGCTCATCCAACTCTAGCGGGGCCGGCGCAGGGCTGGTCCTGGTTAGCCCCGAGGGGATCGTCACCGAGTACGCGCTCCGCTTCGAGTTTCCTACAACCAACAATGGGGCCGAGTATGAAGCGCTGATAGCCGGGCTGCAGATAGCCAGGGAATTGAAGGTGGGTCGGCTTCAAGTCTATAGCGACTCCCAGTTGGTGGTCGGTCAGGTCGGCGGCAGCTACGAGGCGCGGGAGGAAAGCATGGTGATGTACCTCGGGAAGGTGAAGAACTTAATACCAGCCTTCGACAGCTTCGACATTCGGCACATCCCAAGGACCGGGAATACAAGGGCCGACCTTCTCTCCAAGTTGGCCATTTCTGCCCCGGCCGAACTACCAAAAGAAGTGTTTCTGGAAACTCTGAAGTGCCCGACCACCGAAGAACCTCAGGCCATCCTGCGGACGGACTTCGAGCCCAGCTGGATCGACCCGCTGACCGCCTACCTCGGAGAAGGGGTCCTCCCTCACGACCGGAGAGAAGCTCGGAAGCTCAGGAGTCAAGCCTCCCGCTACGTCTTGTACGAGGGCAGGTTATATAAAAGGTCGTACTCCCTCCCGTTGCTGAGGTGCCTCCGACCCTCTGAGGCCTACATCGCGCTACAGGAGGTCCACGAAGGACTCTGCGGGAGTCACGCAGGAGCCAGATCCCTATCGCAAAGACTACTTCGGCAAGGGTACTACTGGCCGACCCTACTTCGTGATTCCACGGAATACGTGAAGAAATGCGACCGCTGCCAGAAGAACGCCAGCGTGCAAAGGCAGCCGGCGTCCGAACTCACTCCGCTCACTGCGCCCTGGCCTTTCGCGCAGTGGGGAATGGACATCCTCGGCCCCTTCCCAACGGCGTCCGGACAACGGAAGTTCCTCCTGGTCGCGATTGACTACTTTACCAAGTGGGTCGAAGCGGAACCACTAGCGAAGATCACCGAGGCCAAGGTGCAGGACTTCGTCTGAAAGACGCTGATCTGCCGGTTCGGTCTGCCCCGAGCCCTCATAACCGATAATGGGCGACAGTTCGCTGGAGCCTGGTTTGCTGAGTTCTGCGAAGGACTAAACGTCTCCCACCACTTCACATCGGTGGCTCATCCGCAAGCCAATGGGGAAGCCGAAGTGACCAATCGGACCCTGCTGCAAGGCCTCAAAACAAGGCTCGACAGGGCAAAAGGGGCCTAGGCAGACGAACTCTACCACGTCCTCTGGGCATACCGAACAACGCAGAGGGTACCAACCGACGAGACACCCTTCGCCTTGGCCTTCGGCACCGAGGCAGTCATCCCGATCGAGCTCAAACTTCCGTCTGCTCGAATCGTGGGCTTCAACGAGCAACTCAACCCCCAGGACCTCAGAGCCAACCTCGACCTTCTAGAAGAAAAGAGGGAGGCAGCCCGCATCCGGATGGCCACCTACCAACGGAAGGTGGCTCGGTATTACAATTCCAGAGTCAAAAGCAAGGCGTTCAGAGTTGGGGACTTGGTGCTCCGACGAGCAGCCGTCTCTCAGCCCCAGAGTCAAGGGAAGCTCGTCCCAAATTGGGAAGGTCCGTACGAAGTGATAGAGGTCATCCGACCTGGAACTTATCGCCTAAAGGAGCTCGGAGGACTAGCGCTTCCCCGACCTTGGAACTCAGAAAACCTGAGAATGTACTACCAGTAGTTTCCCTCAATAAAACCTTGTTGCTCGACACTATCGTTTCAGGGTCGCTGGGAAAAAAGCGAGCGGAAATGTCCCGCCAGGAACAGGAGGAGAACCTCGTCCTAGCGTGAGCAAAGTCGAAGGCCCCGTCCACAAAGGACGGGATGGGGGGAGAAGCGAGGACGACGGTCCTCATGTGCCCCCACAGTCCGGCTAGGAACAGGAGGAGAACCTCGTCCTAGCGTGAGCAAAGTCGAAGGCCCCGTCCACAAAGGACGGGATGGGGGGAGAAGCGAGGACGACGGTCCTCATGTGCCCCCACAGCCGGCTAGGAACAGGAGGAGAACCTCGTCCTAGCGTGAGCAAAGTCGAAGGCCCCGTCCACAAAGGACGGGATGGGGGGAGAAGCGAGGACGACGGTCCTCATGTGCCCCCACAGCCGGCTAGGAATAGGAGGAGAACCTCGTCCTAGCGTGAGCAAAGTCGAAGGCCCCATCCACCAAGGACGGGATGGGGGGAGAGGCGAGGACGACGGTCCCCATGTGCCCCCACAGCCCGTTGGGAACAGGAGGAGAACCTCGTCCTAACGAGAGCAAAGTCGAAGACCCCGTTCATGAAGGACGGGATGGGGGGAGAAGCTCGGACGACGGTCCGGATGTGCCCCCGCAGCCCGTTAGGAACAAGAGGAGAACCTCGTCCTAACGTGAGCAAGGTCCAAGGCCGAGCCCCAGAGTCTACGGCAAGCTTCACTGCAGAAGACGAGGTCTCCTTCGGACCTCAGCTTCAACTTCAGCGACAATATTGGCTGGAGATGAGACCTCCCCCGAGCTTCAGCTGCAACAAATGCGGAGCCTGGAAGAAGACTTCGGCAGTCGCTTGTTTTGGTACTCCCTTCCTTCAATTTTTGAACTCGGGAGTGGGGGGGCTACTGTTGGGGATAAATCCCGCTCCTGCCGAAGCCCGGCCCGACGCTCAGCCCAATGTAACCAGTAGCCGCTGAGGAGCTTTAGCGCCAGGCGCCAGGCCGAGCCCCTACCACGGTCGAACTGCCTAGAGGCCGAACTCCCCTGCACCAAGGTCCGGGCCGAGCTACCTAGCTGCCGAACTCCCCAGCCCCAGGCTCCGGGCCGAACTCCAGGCGGCCGAACTTCTTCCAGCAGGCCGAACTGGTCAGCTTCCGAGCTTTTTCCGGACTCCCAGCGTCGAGACCAAACTTCCTGGGCGGCCGAACTCTTTCGGACTCCCCACGGCCGAACTCCTTCGGACCGACTCCAAGCGGCCGAGCTTCAATGAAGTCCCCTCAGCAGTCCTCACTCGGCCGAACTCCGCAGCGGTCGCCCTCATCGAACTTCGGCCGATCGAGCTCCTACTGAATTCTCAAGTGTCCAAGCCTCAGCCGGCCGAACCTCCAAACGGCCGAGCTTCGGATTCTCAGCAGCCGAACTCTTCAGCGGACGAGCCTTAGCTGCATACCTCCAGCCAGACGTCTATGGGAGCCGAACTCCCTCCTATCTTCTTCTTCAGGAGCCGGAACTCCTCCGAAATGGGCACACGAAGGCCTTCAACCCTTCATTCGGCAAGCTCTGCAACCGCCGCAGGCGATAGCGACCCACTGTCAGGCGGCGATGGCTGTCACCCTCAATCCGCCGACTCAGGCAGCGATGGCTGTCACCCTCAATCCGCCGACTCAGGCGGCGATGGCTGTCACCCTCAATCCGCCGCACACGGCACCAGTGAGACTGACTCCGCCGAACCTCGAGCGGCCCGCCAGCACGCGGCTGCAGTTGTCACCATCAAGCTCCACTATATAAAGGACCCTCCCGACACGCTAAGGCTAAGCTCTCTGACCTCTTGACTCTCTAAGCTCTCCTCCACATCTCTAAGCTCCGGAACTCATTCCGAGCACTCCATTACTGTTGGCCGGAAACTAACTTGACCGTCGGAGGGTCCTGCCGGAGCCACCACCCCACCGATTCCGGACGGGACTTCGTTTTGCAGGTCCCCGGCGGCGCTCAGCGGCCACGATTTCGGCGACCTCCGACGGCGACGGATTTCTGCACCAACAAGTATAGATGAGGAGAGAAGAAGAGGAGAAGGTGAAGATTGAAATAAGGGAGGAAGAGGAGAAGAAAGGAAAAAAAAATGATAATTTTGGCTTGAATTTTTCCATTAATTCATGCCAAAATCCAGCAATTTTGGATGCACCAATTGTGGCCAAGGTAGAAGAGACAGCCACTGCACTTTCCTCAATGCACTAGGGCAAGCAAGCCTTGCAACCGACAATGATAAGGACCCGACCACCCGCCATAAGGTTCACCAGAGCTTGTGGTAGTCTCTCTTGGGAAAAAGGAAGAAATGGAGGAGAGATCGGAGCATGCATTAGAAGAGTAGTTAGGCTCACCACTATCATCCTTGCTGTTGCCACCGTAGTAGAATAGATCTTTTTATTTTTTATTTTTTTTATTTGAACCCGCTCAAACAACGCAAAGCGGAGTGGTGCTTGGGAATTGGAGGACGCAGGATGCTAGCAGAGCTTGGGAGGCGCGACTGGTGTTATGGTTCGGAAGAGGACGAAGCGGTCAAACGACGGATGGTACTGAGTTTGTTTCCATTTTTCTTTTTCTTTTTTTTTTTTTTTTTGTTTCATGGAGAGGGAAAGGGATATATTTTAAGTTAGTTTTGGATCGAGTTAGCAAATTAATGGCTTTCATTGATACCCTCAATTAGATAACATTCGCAAAGCAATCAACTAATAATTGTTATTATGCTTAGAAAAAAATTAAAAATATTATTTTTCAAATCAATGCTCATAAAAATATACAATATAATTGATTTTAAATAAACTATTGAATGAAATCTATTTTATGCTATAATTAGCAAAGGCAAGCTATTGGCTCCTCAATTTTGTGTTTGTTTCAAAGTTTGACTTGAATTTAGGTCTCCTAATTAATAGATAAGCCAAGATAAAATTAAATTTTATAAGCCCTGTTCGATCAAACTCAAAATAGAAGTATACAAATTATTATATATTTTAATTATTATTTTTTATAAGCTATATTAGGTAAATTATATGTAAAGATTTTAATTATAAAATTAAGATATAACCAGGATAATTATTTCAAATATATATTACTACATCACTTAAGCAGGCTATTAAGGTTTAATATTTAATATTTCTAGTTTAATTAATTTAGCTTTCAATACATAAATTATTTATATTAACTAGTATACGGTGAGACCATACACAGTTTTTAACTCCCATGGATCAGAAGATTGATGGTCTTTATTTTCTAAATAAAAAATTGATGATGCTAGAGAAGACACAGAAAAGCTAAAGCAAAAATGGAAAATTTATGAAAGAAAAATAAATTGCACTGCCTTCAATTTTCGGGGGAGACATCTACAGCCTCTTTTTATTTTTTATTTTTTGTGAGATTTCTGACGATGGTAGTCCACCAAAGAAAGAAATATCTACGTCATTTGGGATTCAAATGGTAGGCTGCTAGTTACCTAAGGCTCACCCTCTTTTGAGCTATCAATTTTCAAAGTAGAGCTCCGAGCCATCTAGACGGGCATCATTTGTACACAATAAAAGCTGCAAGTGGAGAGAATCTCCATGGAGTCTTCATTTGTATACAATAAAAGCTGCAAGTGGAGAGAATCTCCATGGAGTCTTTGCCACAATCATTGGCTGGATTCGAAATGAGGCGAAGTAGTTGCAAGTTCATTCGCTACTCCATGATATTCAAGAGTCTCTCTATCACTTTTCGACGATGTCTGCTCGATACATCTATCGAGAGACGATTGGTACTGTAGATTAGGTTACCTTCTTTATTGCCAACCACATCGGTGACCAGGGCTCGCAATTCATGCTCACGGTCATAAATGAGTCAACCCATTTTCAACATGAACATGCATAAGCTAAACTCGAATATGACCCATTTATTAAATGGGTCAAGATTTGCAACCCATACATGACTTTCTTAATAAATGGATCCTCTGCATAAATATAATTATTAAACAAGTTGTATTGCATTGATACGGACACGATCCATTTATGACGTGATTGTGAAATTATAAAAAAAAAAGTATATATTTCGATAAATTTATAACAACAAATAATATAATAATGCAAGTATATAACATGAAAAATCCATCCATCCATACTAATATAACCATGAAGAATCCATAAATAGTTCTTACACAACATTAAAATTATATATGATTTTTTCAAAAATATAACAAATACCATAACCTATATCAAGCTTGCCTAGATTTGGAGCATTTAAAAAAATCATCTTCACAATTTTTCTCTTGATCCCCAATGCTCGTATCCAATAAATTCTCGGTTAGCTTTTCAAGTGCCACCAATTTAGTATCTATAAAAGTTATACGGAAGAAGAATATATGAAAAAATAATTCATAAAATATATATTTAACTCATAAACTATAGGTATTAAATTTTATCGATTATAATCGTGTCGACTTGTTTTTAACTCGAATCCGCATAAACCCAACTAGAATCGGAATTTTTCGTGTCGATTTGATATTGTGTTCGTGTGTCGTGTATAAAATTGCCACGCCTATTGATAGGGGTGGCAATTGGATCGGATTAGATTGACAACGGACCAGATCAATACAAGTCCGATCAGAAAATCCCCAATCTAAATCCGATCTATTTATCAAATAGGTCAAAAATTCAAATATAAATCCAAACTTTTTATTAAACATGTAATCCAATTCGATCCATTTAACTATTTATTAAATAAATTAAGTAGATTAAATAAGTTAAACAAATTAAATAAGTTTGATTAAATGGATCAAAAATATATTTATCAGATTTTAAATAAGTTAAATGGATTAAACATGTTATCCGACTCAATTCGATTTAAATATTAAATAAATTAAATAGATTAAATATTTAAAATTTAAATCTAATTTTAATATTAAATAAATTAAATAGATCAATTTATTTAATTTAAATTTAAATTTATTTATAATGAATTAAACATAGATGGGGTTGAATTATATTTTATCAGTTCTACCCGTCGGTTAAAAAAAAAAAGAAAATTTATATATGTTGGATCAACATCCAACCTCTTGCAAAAAAAAGAAAAAAAAAATGAAGATGGGAGCTCGTGACCCGGTATGCCCCACCTCTCCTTTATATAATTATATCTCAGTGAGATCGGTGATCGGGGACATCACCAATCATCCTGTCACCAGCTGGTTCAACTCACCATGTTCTTTCTTTCAGATCTCCACCCCCTTCGTTTCTCAGCCGTAGCAACAGCTCTGCTACTGCTCGCTGTTGCCTTTGCCTTTGCCTTCGGACTCGTAATTGTTCGGAGATCACTTGGAAAGGCCACTAGGAAGGAGAAAAGATATCCCCCAGTTGCTGGAACCATCTTCCATCACCTCCTTAACTTTGGTCGGCTCCATGACTTCTCCACAAGCCTAGCTCGCAAGCACAAGACCTACAGGCTGCTCTCCCCTTTCTGCAGTGAGATCTACACTGCTGATCCGGCTAATGTGGAGTACATCCTCAAAACCAATTTCTCTAACTATGGCAAGGTATACTTCATCCACCCAGTCATCATTTTTTTTTTTTCCCGCTCCCTTGAAAGGTATAAGGGGTAAAAATCCATCTATATAATGCAAAGTGCGAGATGTGGATCTAGGTTAGATTTTCTGCATTCTACCCTTAATTAGAATACTATTAGTATATACAATGTATATCTCGTACGATGGAGGATAAAGAAGGCATTGAACTCTCTCTCTCTCTCGGTACAAGACCTGCATCTTGTAATTGGAGCCTTGAATTACATGTTGATAGACCTGCAGGTAACCTATCAATTCAAACGAATTGATATTGTGATGCTGATTTGTTATCCCAGAAATCCATGCCATCACCTTTTCGTTCTAATACCTTTCTATATAAGGTTTTAGAGTGAAATTTCAGTTTTTTAACGTATGGAAATGGCCAGTCTTCCATAAATATGTATTGGATGACCAAGTCATGATTAAATTTTGGTTATTCTGTTTTTGACTAACAACTTTTTCCTCCATTAACTTATAATCTTTTGAGGGTAGAGGCAATCCATTAAATTTAAAATGTCATGACATGTACAAATATGTGATATATTAGGTGCATTGACATATGGAATCTGGTACCGAGACCATGAATCTTGGTTCATCTTATGCCATAGGTCGAAACTTCAAGCCATATGAAAAGAAATTGCAATTTGAGTTATTTTTCGAAGTCAATTTATTATAAATAGTAGAGGTATGCAATGTTAGAGGAGTTTTAAGCATAGCATGAGCCATGGTGTTCAAATTGCGGTTGGATCTTTTGTCATCGGCAAAATGTCAATCAAAATCTGATCTTCAAATTTCTTTAACTTTGTTTGAGACTATCTCCTTGTTGATTCAAGAGTTTTGTATTGAAGGAAGAAAATGTTAGTCTTTGCAAATGATAATGCTTCCTAATACAATACTCGCAGATGGTTCTTCGAGGCATTTATCATGCTAGGCTGTTTATTTGTATTTCTTTCTTTTTTTTGTGAGAAGAAAATTGAGCAGAACCTGGTCAAATTCATTAAGATAATGAAGTTAGAGAGAGAGAGAGAGAGAGTAGCTTATCTATAGGAGGAGCTCAGCTTAGAGCAAAACAGAAAAATGAAAGGAATTCTATCTGAATGCTACGACAACCCAACACGGAGGATTATAACCCTACACCTATCAGACACCGGTCTAAACCAGTTCTTGACCAAGAAAATAACATTATTAATAAACTCATATATCTAGCCGTCAATGTTGGAGAAAATTCTTTTCTTTTTCCACGCAGCTCTAGCAAATTATAACAGGTAAGTGGTCCCGACGACGGAAATTAAGATTTATGCACAAACTTAAAAGGAGAAAGCATCATTAAAAATTTTAATTAAAAATTTATTTAAATTTTTTATTATTTTTTTAATTTTATTAAAATTTAGTAAAAATAATTTTATTTTTCTATTTCAAAACTCCATCCATACGAAGAAAGATAAATTTAAATAATTAATTAATAAAATTTGTAAAATTTAAAATTTTATTTTTTTTTTAATTTTTTATTTATTTTTTATTTTATATTAATTTGGTATGGGAATAAAAATTTCTATAATCTTTTTCTCGTCCCACGATTTTTATTGTTGTAGCGCCCCTTCGTCGCTTTTTCTCTTTCTTTCCGCAGCCTTCCGCAGCCCACCCCACCGTCGTATCTTGTTTCCCCCTCCCTCTTTCGCTTTCTTTTTCTCCGACGGATCATAGCCCGACAAAACCCCCAAGTCGCAGCCTATCCCAACTTCACTGTTGTCGCCGTTTTCTTCGCCGGCGTCCGCCATCTTCCCGATTTCCCGTAGGAATCCCAATCGGGTGAAAGGCTCGAAACGCCCCTCCATATTCGACGCCATCTCCTGTCGCCCCATCGCAGGCCGACCGGACGACCACAAGCCACCGAACGACGTCATCTCGACTGCCGCCGTCGACTGCGCCGGTGCCACCATCGTCCGATTTTGGCTCCATCGCTCCCTCCTCCGCCGCCGAAAGTTGTCACCGCCTGCCCCACCACCGACGACCCAAGCCCTCGTCGACTGATCGAGCCCCAGTGCCGTCAACCCCCCCCGACCATCGGTTGAGACACCTGCTCTCGCGGCCTCATCGGCCACCTATCGCCACTGTTCGCGCCGTCGTCCGCTAACCCGACCGATGATTGTGCCCGTGAGAGGCTCCGATCAGCAGCCGCGCTCCTTCCCTGATGTCGATGAAAGCTCCTCCGTCGTCCTATTGCGGTCGACCATCGTTGTCATTGACTTTCTTGCCGACGACAAACTATCTCTTTCGATTTCCATCGAAGGTACCATTCGGGTGGGAGGCTTGAAACGGCCGAAGGAGGAAACCGAGGCCCATTGCCTTGCCTCGTCACCGATCAATCGCCGTCATCGCTGCCGTTGCCCGCCTCACCGTCGACCTTTTCCGTTGCACTACCATCGTCTTCCCTGCCCGCTGGACACTGGAGTCCCGGGGATGATCGGAGAAAAAAAAATACGAAGGGCACGACCTTCGTTTTGAAGAAAAACATGCGATTCACAGACCTCGTGTGTTCATCGGTCCGTAGCGATCTATGGACCCGATTCGTAGAACCAAAAAAAAAAAAAAAAAACTTGGAAGATCCCTTGTCTCCAACCCGTAAGTATAATTTTTTTATTAAAATTTAGAATTTTTTTTTAAAATTTTTGAATAATTTAAATTACTTAAACTTTTTTTTAAATATTTTTTATATATTTACTATTTCTTCCACCAAATATCTATATATTCAGTTATTATACGAATCAGAAACATAGATAATAAGTTAGATCCTATAATTTTTACTGTAAGCATTATAGTTAAAACTTTAAGTATATATAGTATTTAATTAATACTAAATTTTTTTTATCATGACTATTAATAATTTAAAAAATATACAAACTATAATGAAAAAGAATCAAAATCTATTGAACATATCCAAACAGCCTTTTAAGAAAATTTAAACCATATCTACGAGTCTTTAGATCAATTTCGTACTGAGATTGAGTTTCGTATTAATCAAATAAATAACCGTATAAACATAATAAATCTCATAGATCAGGAGATAGAACGTCAATTATCCCTAAGAGAGTCAAGAATACGTAAATAATCTCGAAAAGATGATTTTTTTTGGTAATCAACCTATTCATCGATTTCTTTCATGAAATTTTAAATCTACTGTAGTCAGGATCATGTTATACATACTAGTCAGTCTTTTTAGATATCTTCGATCTACACAATAGCCTCTCTGATTATCTACCATGTCATGAATAATTTTGAAAGTTTTCATTATCATAGAAAGGATGAGTATAATAGAAAAGATTTTAACTCTCTAGAATCGGCTAATTCAGAAGAAAAATATGATAAAGGATATAAAGAATCAGCAGATTATGTTTATGTCATGCGAGGTATAGTCACCACTCCTGCATATTCTGAGATAGAAATGTATTAGTATTTTTCACACATATGCCTAATGTGAGAATAAGGTCTGCAAAATTGATATTAATAGTGAAAGCTTTATAAATGTTGTATCTAAATCTATCAAAGGGGATAAAAACTCTCTTCAACCTCCTAATCAGAAAAGTTATTACATTTTGACTCATAAAAAATTTGAAAAAGCAAATGGAGAATCTGGAACAATGTTAGCTGTCCTTTTTAAGAATAAAATTCAACTGACCTTAGACTTCTAAGATGATCCATCTTCTAAAATTGAGCAATTATAAGAAGAATTTAAGGATGTAATCCTAGAAACATATCTGATGACCTACCTCCCATGCGTGACATCTAACATGCTATTGATTTAATTTCAAGATCATAGATATTTAATTTTTTCTATTATAGGTTGAAACCTAACAAGCATGAGGAAATGAGAAAACGGATAATAAAGAAGATCATAGTTATAATTGTTGATCGATTCTTCAAAATAGCACATTTCATCTCTTGTCAAACGAATTTTGATGCTTTTTTATTTGCGAAGTTGTCCTTTAAGAAAATCGTTCGACTTTATGATTTGCCTTCTTTCATAGTATTCGACCATAATATCAAATTTATAAAATATTTCTAAAAAATCTTTTAAAAATTATTTGAGATAAATATAAATTTTTTTCATCATTTCATCCATAAATTAATGGTCAAACAGAGGTTGTAAATAGTAATCATAGTAAATTACTTAGGTATCTAGTTGGTAATAAACTTAGGACGTGGGATTTGTCATTGCCTGCAGCAAAAATTACCTATAATAATTTAGTAAATATACCTATTGATAAAATTTTTTTCAAATTTATTTATGGCTTCAATCTCCGTCAACTTATTGAACTTATTTCTTTACCTATAAATAACCATACTTTTGAAACTGTCACTTCTTTTACTAAATACATTAGACAAAAAATTGCTATGAATACTGAAAAATATAAACTTGTTGATAATGCTTATCGTAGAATAATGGAGTTTAACGAAGATGACTATGTAAAGGTTTGTATTTATCATAAACATTATTTTCTAAATTCATTCAAAAAGTTATATGCCCAAGCCACTAGTCCATTTCGTATTATTTATAAACTTGAGCTTAATGCATATTTTATAAAATTACCTTCTGATTTAAAATTTAATTCAATTTTCAATGTTGAGCATTTGCTATCTTATCGAGGCACATTCGAGCCTCCTACTATGCAGGTAGATGATAGCAGGGATCACACTCCATCTTCTTCAGTGCCAGTTTCAGTTCTTTCATTACTTCTACCATCTTTATTAGAACAAATTGAACGTGTTGGTATAGAAACTGGTCATCACCGGATCCGGCTGGAGCGGAGGTGGACGAGATTGTCGTCGAGGACCTGCAAAACAAAGTTCCATCCAGAGCCGGTGGGGGGTGGCTTCGGCAGGACCCTCCGACGATCAAGTCAGCTCTGGCCAACAGAAATGGAGTGCTCAGGAATGAGTTCTACAGAGTTTAGAAAAGGAGAGGAGAGCTTAGAGCCTAATGTTAGCGTATCTGGAGGATCCTTTTTATAGGCGGAGCTTGATTGATGG
Source organism: Cocos nucifera (assembly GCA_006176705.1). NCBI lineage: Eukaryota > Viridiplantae > Streptophyta > Magnoliopsida > Arecales > Arecaceae > Cocos > Cocos nucifera. Next base: position 1,635,490 of record QRFJ01000108.1, on the reverse strand, counting down.
TGACGATCATATTGTCCGACCGCGGGCCGCTCGGAGCCGCATGGAGTTCGGTACGGAGAGAAAGACGTCGTCGGATGGATAGTGACAGCCATACTGATGGATCGTGGGCCGCATGGGGTTGGTTACGGAGAGTGGCATCGCCAGTAGTGGTGGCCCTGTCGTCCGATCGTGGGCCATACGGAACTTGTTACGGAAGAAAATGTGCCATCAGACCGATAGTGGCGGCCATACCGTCGAGGTCCGACAGCCGTAGCTCGAGAAAGCAGGCATTGGTTGGTGGACTCGGGCATGTATCAATTTCAAAGAAGTTTGGGCTTTTGGAGGAGTTCGGCCAAAGGAGAGGCTCGGAAGGAGTTCGACTCATGTGGGAGTCCGACTGGAGCTCGGCTGCTGAGGAGCTCGATCGGGATGCAACCGTTGAGGAGTTTGGCCGAAAGGGGAGCTCAGAAGGAGTTCGGCTTCTGTAGGAGTCCGATTGGAGCTCAACCGCTGAAGAGCTCGGTCGGGGCGCAATCACTGAGGAGTTCGGCCGAAGGAGGAGCTTCGGAAGGAGTTCGACTCCTGTGGGAGTCCGACCGGAGCTCGGCCGTTGAGGAGCTTGGTCAGGGCGCAATCGCTGAGGAGTTCGACCGAAGGGGGAGCTCGGAAGGAGTTCGGCTTAGGCCCGACCGCGGAGAGTCCGAAGGAGCTCGATCGTCGAAGCTCTTCCGTGGCTACCAGTTGCGTTAGGCTGAGTATCGAACTGGACTTCGGTAGGAGCGAGGTTTATCTCCAACAATAGTCCCCTCACTCCCAAGTTCGAAACTCGAAGGAAGGGAGTGCAGAAAAGGCAACTGCCGAAGTCCTCTTCTTGGCTCTGTGCTGGTTCAGGTTGGAGCTCGGGGGGGTCTCATCTCCAGCCAAAATTGATGCTGAAGTTGAAGTCCGAGAGAGATCTCATCTCCAGTCGAGGTTGAAGTAGATCTCGCCTCCTATGGTCGAGATCGAAGGTTAAGCTCCTCAGGGGCGATCTTCTCTCCTGCAGCCAAGGTCGACTCGGAGGGATCTTCTCTCTTGCAACCGAGGTCGACTCGGGGGAGTTCTCATTTTCTGCAGCTGAGGTTAATACGGATGCTCGAGAGAGATCTGATCTACAGTTGGGGTTGACGCGGTCGCTCGAAAGAGATCCTATCTCTGGCCGAGATTGTCTCAGTCACTCGAGAGAGATCTCATCTCTAGCTGAGGTTGTCTTCGATCTTATCTCTGGTTGAGGTTGTCTCGGTCGCTCGGGAGAGATCTCATCTCTGGCCGAGGTTGTCTTCGATTTTATCTCTGGCTGAGATTGTCTCGGTTGCTCGAAAGAGATCTCATCTTTGGTCGAGGTTGTCTCCAATCTTATCTTTGGACAAGGTTGTCTCGGTCGCTCGGGAGAGATCTTATCTCTAGTCGAGGTTGATGGGGATCCTGTCTCCTATAGACTTCGAAGCTCGGACTTGGACTTTGCTTGCGTTAGGATGAGGTTCTCCTCCTGTTCCTAACGGGTTGTGGGGGCACATAAAGGCCGCCGTCAGGGCCTCTCTCCCCATTTTGTCTAAGGTGAACGAGTTCTTGGACTTTGCTCGTGTTAGGACGAGGTTTTCCTCCTGTTCCTAACGGACTGTGGGGGCACATAAGGGCCATTGTTAGGACCTCTCCCTCCATCTCGTCTAAGGTGAACGAGGCCTTGGACTTTGCTCGCATTAGGACGAGGTTCTCCTCCTGTTCCTAATGGGCTATGGGGGCACATAAGGGTCGCTGTCAGGGCCTCTCCCCCATCTCGTCTAAGGTGAACGAGGCCTTCGACTTTGTTCGCGTTAGGACGAGGTTCTCCTTCTGTTCCTAAACTGGTTATGGGGATACATAAGGGCCGTTGTCAGGGCCTCTCCTCCCATCCCGTCCTTTGTGAACGAGGCCTTCGACTTTGCTCGCGTTAGGATGAGATTCTCCTCATATTCCTAACGGGCTGTGGGGGCACATAAGGGCCGTTATCAGGGCCTCTCCTCCCATCTCGTCTAAGGTGAATGAGGCCTTCGACTTTACTCGCGTTAGGACGAGATTCTCCTCCTATTCCTAACGGGCTGTGGGAGCACATAAGGACCATTGTCAGGGCCTCTCCCCCATTCCATCCTTTGTGAACGAGGTCTTCGATTTTGCTCGCGTTAGGACGAGGTTCTCCTCTTGTTCCTAACGGGCTGTGGGGGCACATAAGAGCCGTTGTCAGGGCCTCTCCTTCCATCCCATCCTTTGTGAACGAGGTCTTCAACTTTGCTCGCGTTAGGACGAGGTTCTCCTCTTGTTCCTAACGGGCTGTGGGGATACATAAGGATCGTTGTTAGGACCTCTCCCCCCATCCCGTCCTTTATGAACGAGGCCTTCGACTTTGCCCGCGTTAGGACGAGGTTCTCCCTCTTGTTCCTAACGGGCTGTGGAGGCACAATAAGGGCCATTGTCAGGATCTCTCCCTCCATCCCATCCTTTGTGAACGAGGCCTTCGACTTTGCTCGCGTTAGGACAAGGTTCTCTTTCTGTTTCTAACGGGCTGTGGGGGCACATAAGGGCCGTTGTCAGGGCCTCTCCCTCCATCCCGTTCTTTGTGAACGAGGCCTTCAACTTTGCTCGTGTTAGGACGAGATTCTCCTTCTGTTCTTAATGTGCTGTGGGGGCACATAAGGGCCGCTGTTAGGGCCTCTCCCCCCATCTCGTCTAAGGTGAACGAGGCCTTCGACTTTGCTCGCGTTAGAACGAGGTTCTCCTCCTGTTCCTAATGGGCTGTGGACGAGGTTCTTCGAAGCTCGGGAGAGATCTCATCTCTAGCCGAGGTTGACTCGGTCGCTCAGAAGAGATCTTATCTCTAGTCGAGGTTGGCTCGATCGCTCGGAAGAGATCTTATCTCTGGTCGAGGTTGTTGCGGTCGCTTGGGAGAGATCTTATCTCTAGCCGAGGTTGACACGATCGCTCGGGAGAGATCTTATCTCTGGCCGAGGTTGTCACGGTCGCTCGGAAGAGATCTTGTTTCTAGCCGAGGTTGACTCGGTCGCTCGGGAGAGATCTTATCTCTAGCTCGAGAGAGATCTTATCTCTGACCGAGGTTGACTCGGTCGCTTGGGAGAGATCTTATATCTAGCCGAGGTTGACGCGGTCGCTTGGAAGAGATCTTATCTCTGGCTGAGGTTGTCACGGTCGCTCGGGAGAGATCTTATCTCTAGCCGAGGTTTAATCGATCGCTCAGGAGAGATCTTATCTCTAGTCGAGGTTGTCTCGATCGCTTAGAAGAGATCTTATCTTTAGCCGAGGTTGTCACGGTCGCTCGAGAGAGATCCTCGGTCGCTCGGAAGAGATCTTATCTCTGGCCGAGGTTGTCACGGTCGCTCGGGAGAGATCTTATCTCTGGCTGAGGTTGTCACGGTCGCTTGGAAGAGATCTTATCTTTAGCCGAGGTTGATGCGGTCGCTTTTATCTCTAGCCGAGGTTGTCGATCGCTTGGGAGAGATCTTATCTCTCGCCGAGGTTGACGCGGTCGCTCGGGAGAGATCTTATCTCTAGTCGAGGTTGACTCGGTCGCTTGGAAGAAAGCTTATCTCTGATCGAGGTTGTCACGGTTGCTCGGAAAAGATCTTATCTCTAGCCGAGGTTGACGCGGTCGCTCGGAAGAGATCTTATCTCTGACCGAGGTTGAAGGTCTTTAACCTGCTCGTGTTAGGACGGGGTTCTCCTCTTATTCCTAACACGGCAATTATTGACTGCTTCTTCCCTGTCATCACATAGTTTTTGCATCCAAAAATAATATTATTGAAAGAAAAGAATTTTATTAAAAAAAAGTTACTGGCAGCGCATCCCTGAATTTTTTATGCTGGCCTCCTTAATTTGGAGCATGCTTCTCTTGGCTTTGACGTCGGAAGATGACGGATCGCCGATGTACCAAGCTCCTCCCAGGGGTAATATTGATGACGCCGTGAGGCGGCCGACCTCCTTTCATGCGGTCGGGCTTCTTGTCGTTTCTGATTACGGCGGCGTCCTTGGCCAATCTTCTCCTGCTTCAGGCTGGCGTCGAAGAAATTTATCCGACCGCCCTTTTCTGACGAGCTCCTCAATTTCGTCCTGAAGCTAAATGCATTTCTCAGCGTCGTGGCCGTGGTTGCGACGGTAGAGGCAGTGCTTGCTTCGATCGCGCTTGTTTGGGGGAGACTGTAATCCTTCTGGTCTTGGCAGCTGGTTCTTAACTTCGGTAAAAATTTGAGTTAGAGGAGCGTTGAGGGAGGCGTAGTCGCGGAACCTTTCAGGAGGAGGACTTCTTTGCGCCCTTCTGTCGGGGCTTCCTTGATGGCGAGCTCGAGGAGTTCGGGTTCGCCTGCATCCGGAGGAAGTCCGTGAGCGCGGCCGAATTTCGATCTGCTCTCCATCGGCGGCGGGTCTATTATACTTATCTGTCAGCCGCTCCCTTAAGGCTTTTTCGTCCTTCAACTTGAATGCTTCTTTCGCATGGGCATATCCCTCGGTCCGAGCCAGCAGATCGACGATGTCCCTGAGATACTTCTTTTCCAGGGAGAACAGCAAGTCATTCTTTTGAAGGCCACCCTTGAGGGCGGCCATGGCGACTGATTGGTCCATATTCCGGACCTCCAATGCGGCAGTATTAAACTGGATGACATAAGTCCGAATGGGTTTTCCCTCCTTCTGCCTAATGGCCATTAAGGAATCTGAACCTCGACGCGGACGCCGACTACTGATGAAGTGGACTGCGAACTGTTGGCTCATCTGGTCAAATGATAAGATGGTACACGGCTTAAGCGTCGAGTACCAATTCCTGACAGCTCCTTTAAGGGTAGAGGGGAAAGTCCAGCACAAGATGGCGTCTGGCGCGCCGTAGAGCAATATCGTTATCTGGAAGGCTTTCAGGTGGTTGATCGGATCGGTGGTTCCATCGTAACTCTCGAGCTGCGGGAGCTTGAAGTTCTGCGGGACCGGTTCCTGCATAATTTTCTGCGAAAAGGGAGGATCGGTACAAATGTCATTACCACGTGAGGAGGGAGTATGACGAAGTTCCTCAATTCGCCGGCTCATTTCTAAGAGCCTTTGATCCAAGTGATCTTCACGGTCGTTGATCTCCAAAGTTTTCTGGTACAGTGGATGCGAAGCTTTCCCCTGAGTTGAGCCATGGTCCGAGTAAGGGCTCTCCCTCCTTTGCCTCCCCCTTTCGGGGATCGGGGGTTGGGTAGCCCAAGTTGGCCGTTCCTGGACCAGACCACACGGCTCTGGAGAGTTCCGTGTCGGTGAGCTGGTGCCGGGGCCTGTCGATGCATGGTCTGCACCGCCTCTGTGAGGCCACGAACCTGCTGGACGAGCAGGTTGAACTGCTCCGCATCCACTACAGCCACGGATGGAACTTGGGCCGTTAGGGCTGGAGCGGGAGCGGATGGATCTGAATGGGATCGGACCGCGGAGGCCGCCGATCGCCGGGTCGAAGCTCTCCTGGGGGCATTCTTTCTCGGAAAAGAACTCTAGAGAGGAAGAAGAGAGATCTCCGGAGAGGGAAGAGAGAAATCGTCGCCGAGCACTTCTTTAAGAACAAGGGAGCCTCGGAGGTTCGGCCCTCCTAGCGCCAATCTGTTGGTGCAGAAACTGATCGTCGTCAGATCTGGCTGGAGCGAAGATGGACGAGGTCACCGCCGGAGACCTGCAAAATAAAGTTCCGTCCGGAGCGATGGGGGTGGCTCCGGTAGGACCCTCTAACGATCAAGTCAGCTCTGGCCAACAGGAATGGAGTACTCAGGGATGAGTTCCGTAGAGTTTAGGAAAGGAGAGAAGAGCTTAGAGCCTAGAGTTAGCGTATCTGGAGGGTCCTTTTTATAGGCGAAGCTTGATTGATGGTGACGGCCATATCGTCCGACCGCGGGCCGTTCGGGGCCGCATGGAGTTCGGTACGGAGAGGAAGGCATCGTCGGATGGATAGTGACAGCTATACTGACGGGTCGTGGGCCGCATGGGATTGGTTACAGAGAGAGTGACGTCGCCAGTAGTGGTGGCCATATTGTCCGATCACGGGGCGCACGGAGCTTGTTATGGAGGGAAAGGTGCCGCCAGACTGGTAGTGGCGGTCATACCGTCGAGGTCCGACAGCCGTAGCTCGAGGAAGCAGGTATTGGTTGGTGGACTCGGGCATGCATCAATTTCAAAGGAGTTCGGGCTCCTGGAGGAGTTCGGCCAAAGGGGAGGCTCGGAAGGAGTTCGACTCGTATCGGAGTCCGACTGGAGCTCGGCCGCTGAGAAACTCGATCAGGATGCAACCGCTGAGGAGTTCAGTTGAAGAGGAAGCTCGGAAGGAGTTCGGCTCCTGTGGGAGTCCGACTGGAGCTCGACCGTTGAGGAGCTCGGTCGGGGTGCAACCGCTGAGGAGTTCGGCCGAAGGGGGAGCTTTGGAAGGAGTTCGACTCCTGTGGGAGTCCGATTGAAACTCGATCGTTGAGGAGCTCGGCCAGGGCGCAACCGCTGAGGAGTTCGGCCGAAGGGGAAGCTCGGAAGAAGTTCGGCTCAGGTCCGACCGTGGAGAGTCCGAAGGAGCTCGGCCGTCGAGGCTCTTCCGTGGCTACCGGTTGCGTTAGGCTGAGCATCGAACTGGACTTCGGTAGGAGTGGAGTTTATCCCCAACAGAACGTATTATCACTGATGAGATTGTTTTTACTACTGATGAAGGATTTTGTCGATTCTTAATTAAATGGCACGATCGTCCAGACTCAAATGCTACTTGAATCCTTGAAGAAGATCTACGATGCATTGATCCAGAGGTTTTAGAAGCTTACATTAATTCCTCACCAGAGTCGAGTTCTTTTTAGTCAGGAGAAAATGATAGGAATCATGATTTACTCACATACTCAAGAAGAAAGCATCATTAAGAAATTCTAACCCTAATTTTAATTAAGGGTTATTTAAGACTTTTATTTTATTTCTTATTTTATTAGATTTTTTAATTTTGTTAGGACTCAGTAGGAAGAGTTCTATTAAGTTTCAAGTCGGTTGTTAAAGTCATGTTAGGTTGCTTTTTGTTTCTCTATTTTAAGGCTCCATCCGTGTGGAGAAAGACAGGCTTGAAAGACAGGCTTGAATGATTGGTTAATGAAATTCCTGAAATTCAAGCTTTGAATATTTATTTTTCTTTGTTTCTTTTCTTCTTCATTTTATTTTTATTTTATATCACTCTGTCTAGCTTGAATTTTAGATTTTCTTCACAAAGATCATCAAGAAAAAAGTGGTTAGAAAATGTTTCAAATTCAAGAGAGAGCCAAAGATAACAAAATAAAAGATCAAAGGGACAAGACACCTTTTCTTCCTATTGTTTTGGGTGGTCTGAGTTTTGTTGAAAATGGCAAGCCAAAAGTCGATCAGAATTTTGATATAGAGAGGGCATTTTCAAAAACAATTTGCAAAAGGAGAGATAAAACCCTTTCATTCATGAACTTGTAAAAAGATAGAATAGAGAAAAGTTCATTTGTACCCCATCTCCACCTTCACCGTAGTAGGGTCATCAGTGATACATTGTGCAAGAATCATAAGCTCCTATGCTCTATTTGGTACTAAGAATGGATTAAAGGATGGATGGAAGAGAAATCATGGATGAAGGAGGGAATGGATGGAGGGTCCATCCATCCTTTCATATGTTTGGTAAAACATGGAAGGATGGATAAAGCTGATTTTTTCTGTTTGGTATAGAAGGAAGGAAAGAAAGAATTGATGATATTTATATAACATTTTTACTAAACTACTCTTTGAAAAAAAAATATTACTATTATCAATTTATTACACTAATTTATACTAAATAAGTAAACAATATATAAACTTATAATCATTATAATCTATAATTATATAAAAAATTATATAAATATTTAATTTTAGTTTAGTTTAATTTAATAAATAATTTTATAATTAAATTATTAATGAATTAATTATATAAATAACTAGCTATTTTATAATTTAATTAATAATTAATTTTATTAATAATATGAATAAATACTTAATTTATAATTTAATTTAATAATTAATTAATACTATATAAATAATTAATTAAAAATAGTAAATAAAAATAGAAAAATTGAAGATAATTTTAGTTATCTATTATATATATAAAAAACAATACTTTGTGGAGGAGTATTGTGGTGTTGCCAACTCAGTACATCAAAACCTCCTAATATGCCACGTGTCAAGTTTTTTTTATTTATCACCATCCGTTTCCCTCTCCCGTTGTCTCACTTTCAATCCAACCTCTCCCGCCTCTTCATCGCTCGCCCTGCCGTGGAGCCCATAATGGTCATCAACCCCGCTAATGCCGTCCTCATCCGCCCCACCCTCGATCACTCCACCGCCGACGGCCGCCCCGTCCACCTCCTCTACCCATTCTCTTCCGTCGGCCTCCCCCCATGTCAAGAACCTCGCCATGACCACCGCCACCCCCTCTGAGGCTTGGCGTGTCTACGAGGTTGTCGACCTAGCCTAAGACGCCCACGACCAGCTCCACCATCATCGCCTCGACGTCGTCGTTGCCGACATCCCCTTCTGGTGGACCACCACCATCATCGTTGACCTCGGCATCCACTGCATCACCTTCCATGTCGTCGGCGTCTTTCCCTAGTTAGCCATAAACAACCTTAACAAGATCCGATCCAAGATTCGAGAACTCGAGAATGGAATCAAACCGATCGATCGCGGTCCCTGACTTCCTGGGCCCAGTCCACCGATCAAAATCCCTAAGTTGGAGCTGCTGGGGTTCCTCCGCTCGCTAGACCACCTCACGAAGATGCGGAACCGGTTGAAGTAGGCGCAGTTGGAGAGCTACTGTTGACTTGGCCCAAGACGCCCACGACCAACTCCTCCGCCATCACCGCCTCGACACTGTCGTTGCTGACATCCCCTTCTGGTGGACCACCACCATCGCCGCTGATCTCGGCATCCACCGCGTCACCTTCCACGCCGTTGGCGTCTTTTCCTAGTTAGCCATGAACAACCTTAACAAGATTCGATCCAAGATTCGAGAACTCGAGAATGGAATCGAACCGATTGATCACGGTCCCTAACTTTCTGGACCCAATCCATCGATCAAGATTCCTAAGTTGGAGCTGTCGGGATTCCCCCGCTCGTCGAACCACCTCACGAAGATGCGGAACTGGTTGAAGGAGGCGCAGCTGGAGAGCTATGGCGTGGTGGTGAACACTTGTTCCTTACTTCACTACCATTGGCTGCCACTGTTGGTCCTCCGACTATGGAGCCATGCCTCACCGGAGCACGATCCACTGGCACCAGCCCGTCCCTTGTTTGAGCCAGAAAGAAAGAAGGAAAGAAAAGAAAGAAAGAAGAAGAAGAAATGAAAAGAAAGGAAAAAGGAAAAAAAAGAAAGAAAAGGAAAAGAAAATAAAAGAAAAAAAGAAAGAGAGAGAAAAAGGAGAAGAGAGAGAGAGTCTCTTCTCTCTCTTTTCTTTATTTAATTTATTTTTTTTAAAAACTAGGGCATTTGAGGTGGGTCAAAAATTTTTGCTGGAACAATGCCTGCCTCTGGAATCAGAACCAGTGCAACGACAAGTGGAACAACCTTCTTCGTGATTACAAGAAGGTCTGCAACCATGAGGCCCACACCATAACTTTCGCTGTCGGCAGTGCCGCTAGAGACTGGCCCTCCTACTGGGCCATGGAGCGGCATGAGCGGAATTCAAAACGTAAGAGCACGCATAGAGGGCCGGGCCAAGGGTGGATGGCTGGGATGGGAGATGTTGGCGGCGACAGGAAGGGGGCCGGACAGGAGGCAAGGGAGGAGAAAGGAGGGGCAGTGGTAGCACTGGGGGCGCCGAGGGGTGTGATCGAGATTGACGTTTGCCGACAGAGAAGGGGAGCCGTGGTGGGATGGTAGGAAAATATTATTAACAATACTTTCTAAAACCCCATCCCTTCTTCGAGGGGTCGAGCGAAGGAGGGATGGCCGGGATGGGAGATGTTGGCGGCGGCAAGAAGAAGATCGGGCAGGAGGCAAGGGAGGAGAAAGGAGGGGCAATGGTGGCGATGGGGGCAGCGGTACTGACAGGGTCATCGAGGGGTGCGATTGAGATTGGTGTTTGTCGAGAGAGAAAGGGAGTGATGGGGCATCGAGGGGTAGACCGGCACCGGCAGGCACGGAGAAGGTACAAAAAGAAGAAAGGGAGCGGGGGTACGATCGGAATCGGCATTTGCTGAGAGAAAAAGGAAGCCGTGGTGAGGCGACAGAGGGTGGGGCGGCACCGACGGATGAAAAATCATAGGTATATATATATATATATATATATATATATATATGTATGTATGTATGTATAGATATATATGTCTATAGATACATAGATACACACACACACACATATATATATATAATTTTTATTTCTCACCAAGAAGAAGAAGAGCAACATTATTAAGGGCATTTTGAAAATTTGATTTCACATTACCGATAATCTGATTGTCATATCAAACATGTCAACTAAGATTTTCAGTAATTTTACTACAACATTACATGCGTATCGAAACACAGTAATCAATATTACTAATAATTTGATGATGGCAATCTCTCTTGAAAGTAATCCACGTTATCTTTCAAGATTACATCATGATGCACGAAACACAACCTAAAAAAATACTTATTATAAATATTTATTAATAAAAATTTTAATAATTATAAATAGTAGTTATCCATCCTGCGCAACATGCGGGTCTTCGACTAGTTTAATTATAATTATCAAAATTATGAATTAAAGTTAAAATAATTAATAATAAAATTTAATAGTATATAATTAATGGTATATATAAAAATAATATGAATGAAAAAATGAAGAAATATTATAGTTTTGTCAAAAATTTAATAAGAGATAATTTTGTCAATGAAAAAATCTATCCATCAATGCTCCATCCATCCTTCCTTGCATGCTCTGAAATTAGAAGGATGCAAATTGATGGACCAGGATGGATAGAGAATCCTACTTTTTTTATCCATTCTTTTTATAACTTTATGAACCAAATAGTGGATGGAAGCCATCCATCCTGCCAACCTTATCCATCCTCCCTCCCATGACCTCAACCAAATACAGGGTTAGAGTTTAATACATTGTTCTATAGTTTCAGGTTGGAAAATGTTAATCTGCCTACTATCAAGATAACCATTATTAAAGGACCGTGTCAGCAATTCTCTTCCACAAAATTAAAAAAACAGCATTAGAGACTTGGTCCAACAGATAAATGCTGCTGAGAATAACATAGAAGTGTAGAGGCCAATCTACTCTGAATTTCTTAAACAATGTATTAGTTTGTTGATGTGTATGGAAGATGATGAAGCAAATCATTTCAGGCTAACAAGCCATTTTTCTCAAAACCTTGCAATTATCTGAAAATTCTGACTTAAACCCAAAAAAAAAGTGGTGCAGATAATCTTTTAATAATGATATTAAATGAAAAAACATTACAGTTTTAGATATGCTGCACTCTTCTTTTAGATGAGGCCTAATAATCTCATATTTTCTGTTAAAGGCAAAATGAAGGGGGTTTTTATCACAATCCATTCCTTATATGTCTTCCAACTGGGGTTTGATTTTCTGAGAGATATTAGGATGTTCCCCTAACACAGGTCACTGTAACATGCTTCTTTTTTTTTCTTTTTTGTTGAACTAGAATGAGAAAAATTGTGGCTGAAGTCGGGATAAGGATAGAACTTGAACTTAGGTGCTTGGCACGAGCCCCCAAAGACTTGCACTAGTTGGCACCCTCCACGGTAACATGTAAAAAATTAGAATGCCAAAACTGAAATCTGTCCATCTTTTCTCCTTTTAAAATCTGGGAGTCTCGAGGTCAATAAGCAGGAGAAGAGTAAAAATATATGGTGAAAAGAAGTGCTATCCATCATTACAATAGCAACTAGGCAATCTCTAATTATTTGAACATCCACCCCTGAGAACCAATGTAACCTATCAAGGTAAAGCAGGGAATGTAGCATGCTATTCAAGATTATGGTATTAGAATGATGGTCATAAAGAATGTACATCAAATATAGTGGAGTATACTTGGGGAGGCAGCCTCTAAGTGGTCTTTTTGGTGATCCAAGCAATGTTCGAACTGAATCTCATTTTTATGGTTTTATCAAATTTTGGTTTGTTAGCATTAGTTTGCGAAACAATTAGCATTTTCAAGAGAGTTTAAATTTGCAAATATGAGAGAACTCTATAAATAGGTTTTGTTGAATAACAAGTGATAACCTCAGAGATCTCTCTCTGCAACATGCACAGCCTCTTTAACATATCTGGCAAGTTCTGGAGCAGCCAATAATCTTGTTTATGTTACAAAGTATCAAAATTAGTTTATGTTGCAGGGAGAATATAACTACAACAATATGAAGGATCTCCTTGGTGATGGAATATTTGCAGTTGATGGTGAGAAATGGTACCACCAAAGAAAAGTAGCGAGTGTTGAATTCTCCAAAATGGTGTTGAGAGATTACAGTAATGCAGTCTTTATTTACAATGCAACTAAGCTTGCTTCAATCATTTCAGAGGCTGCAAGATCAAGCAAGATAATTGATATTCAAGTGAGTGATAGAATCATTGTGTTAGGTCTTTGTTTTATTACCTTATACTAACTGATAAGCCACTAGAAGGATAAGGAATTAAAATCCTTCATGTATTGTAATCACATAAATGTTGTTGGCCTACTTGCAGGACCTATTCATGAAGTCAACAATGGATTCAATCTTCCAAGTGGCCTTTGGAGTGGAAATAGACAGTTTGTGTGGATCTAATGAAGAAGGGAGCAAATTTGCTGAGGCATTTGATGACTCAAGTGCCTTAATCACATGGCGTTATGTTGATATCTCTTGGAAAATTAAGAAGCTCTTAAACATTGGGTCTGAAGCAGTGCTAAAGAAAAGAATTCAAGTGGTTGATGACTTTGTGCACAAAGTGATATGCAACAAGAGAAAGCAATATGATTTGGTAAGACTGGTTTATTGGCTCCACATCCCTCTCCCCTGCTTTTCTGTTACTCTTTATTTTTATTTTTAGCTATAGTTGATGGTGAAAATGGTACATAATATTAAAACAAGCAGATACATATACATCTTCATAATAATAAATAGACAAGAGTAGGCCTTGAGAGTTCTAATTAGTGTTTGATTCTTTTGCATGAGTGGCATTGCAGTTGAAGAAGGAAGACTTCCTCTCGAGATTTCTGGTTGAGAGTCAGCAGGATCCAGAAAACATCACGCACAAGTACTTGAGAGACATCATCCTGAACTTCATGGTTGCGGGAAAAGATACAACAGCAGTCACTCTTTCATGGCTTTTCTATATGCTCTGCAACCATCCTTCTGTCGAAGAAAAGATGGTTGAAGAATTGATCCTTGCTACTAAAGAGATTGGAAATGATGCATCTATTGGAGAATTTGCAGCTAGTTTAACTGAAAAAACCATGGACAAGATGCAGTATCTCCATGCAACACTATCAGAGACTTTAAGGTTGTATCCAGCAGTTCCCCTGGTAAATATTTACTGCAAAAGTCATTAATGCATGTAATAACATGCAAAAAACTAAGATCATGTTCTAACCTCATCATAAGTCCTCTGACCAAGTTGCAGTACAGAATCCCAAGATTTGTTTCGCAGATGATACTTTGCCAGATGGGCATGATGTGAAGAAGGGGGATATGGTGGCTTATATGCCTTACGTAATGGGCCGAATGACATTCATATGGGGTGATGATGCAGAAGACTTTCGGCCAGAGAGGTGGCTTAACAATGATGGAGTTTTCTCTCCTGAAAGCCCATTTAAGTTTACTGCATTCCAGGTAATCGTTATCATATAATTTTAGAATTCTTCATCGTCCACTTTGTTGAGGGGGTCATGATGTAAAGATGGTTTACTGGAGCATCTAATGCCATTTGAAAAGAAAAATGTCGAACAAACATTAATCTTTCTACCTCACGGTATTAAGTTTACTTTCAGCAAGATACTGACATGGCCTTCTCATGGTGGGCATGCAGGCTGGTCCACGTATATGCTTGGGAAAGGAATTAGCTTGCAGGCAAATGAAGATCTTCACTGCACTACTGTTGCGTTTTTTCAGATTCAAGCTAAGTAATGAGAGACAACCTGTTAAATATAGGACCATGCTAACACTTCAAATCGACAAGGGTCTTCATCTCCATGCATTCCACAGATGAGTCGTCCAGAATTCTGAGTTGTGTTACATCTACTTGAGCTGGCTTGGTAAGTCCATGCCACAAATGCAAAGAAGCAGCAATCTGATTCTCTAGTTAACGCCATTTCATAATGGATACTAAAAAGAACTCTGTATTCAAGATTTGTCATATAAATAATCATTCGTAAATAAAAGAATAGCTTTATTTTATGATCTGAAGAATGCCATTCAAGTTTTGTCATGTAAATTAACAATCAGTCGTAAAATTTTACTTTCAGGCATACGGTATGCATGGCTAAGTTTGAAGGATGAGCATTCGGCAGGCAGTTATAATCAGACAAAATTTGATCAGATATCTTTGTATGATCATGAAAACGCAAAGTGAATTTTAAAGAAAATGGAAAGCATGTATGTATGGGTGCAAATGCGCACACGAGCACAATGAACAAACTTGTTCCTAGGTGGAAATACACTCAGAGTGGATTATTAATCTTTTCTTAGTTGAGTGTCTAGGTGAAGAAACCTTTTCCATTAATACATGTGTGATGTATGGGGCAAATTTAGAGGCTAATTTTGAAAGTTGGAGGATGGCTGGTTTTACCATATCTTTTGGTTGCTGGATTGGGTTATCAAATATGTAGGTTGTCATCTTCATGATTTCTTCTGGAGTGGAGCTGGGACTGATTGGAGGATCATCAGTCTCACTGCTTGGGGTCAGACCTATAGGAGTAGAGATTGGAGGGCCAAAGAATATTATCGCAGAAATCGTGTTGAATGGAGGAATTTTTCAGGAAATTTGTGGAGTTGCTCCTCTACTAGTTGAGCTCGGGAAAAACAAAAAAATTTCCAAAGTTTCTCTTTGAATCAAGCATTTCCGGGAAAGTGGTGCTTGTTTTGTCTCCTTTCTTTCATCAAACTATATCTGAACATCAATTATAGGAGGTGGCAAGCTGCTGCAAGGGCTTTGCAGGTGTGTTGATGTCATTTGACATACAAGGGGAATATGGCATTGGTGTTCTGACGGCATATTCTACGTTCAGCCCTCCTACCATTTCCTCAACAACATCGGTGTGTCATGCCCTGTCACCAAATACATTGGGCGAGTAGGCGAAAGTAAAAAGAGCAACTTGGTGCATGGGATTTCTACTGCTGCAGAGTCCAGAGAGAATCAGATGTATACAATTTTATTCTCTCGCATCTAAATAGACTGTTTATTTTCATGTTTCGAATACATGATTCATATTACAATGGAACAACCTTACCTTTGTGCCAAAATGTGCAATGGCAACTATTTTTCGTTTAGTTCATTATATATAAAAGAAAGGGATTCCTAAGATTAAAAATAGGAAAAAATGAGCATGGGTTGGGGATCCTTTTGGCGATCTTCAAAATATAGACACAGCATCGAGGCCACTGAAGTCATTAAGGTCTCTCTAGTTTAGATTAAGGGAAAGTCATCTGCCATCTTGTTGGCTTGTAGATTGGGATTTTTTCAGCTCCCAACCATTGTTGCCGATATGGATGAAGAGAGATGGCTGCATCTTTAATAGCAAGGAGAGTTTCACCACTAGCATCTGGGCTAGTGAATGAGTGGAACCATCTCTTGATAGGAAGAGGAAGGCCTGTGTTGCTTGGAGGCTCTGTTTGTGCTCTTATGGGGCCTCTTGTGGCTGATTCTTGCATTTGAGATCTTACCTCACTCTGCTTTTGTTACATGGGTTTGGTGCAGTTTGGTCGGATTGCATAGGTGATGATTGAGGTCTTCTTTGTCTAGTCATTGCATGGGTCATGTTTCTATGTTTCTTCCTCATCTCTCTCCTCTCTGCAGAGTTCATTGTCGACTCTAAGACGAACATTTGAAGGTATGGCTGGTGAGGAGTTGCTCAGTGAGAATTTGTCTACAGGTAGGATTTTGTGTAGCAAAATGATAAAAAATATACTGTAGGATTGCTGGTGTGTTGAATCTTATCTAGAATAGGATATATGTGGAGTTCAAAAATTAGTGTAGATCCGGGCAATTCTTAGTATGGAAAGGGGGTTGACAATCAAGCGTGAATCCTAGTTCTAGTAAGAGTTTTTTTTTTTTTTTTTTTTAAGAAAGAAAATTGGGAACAAGTCAGCACTGAAGTTGTTTGGTATATCAAAGGTTCTAGGTTTGAGTCTTAGATAGTTTTTTTTCTAAATATTTAAACCTTTTGATATATTATAGGTGAGACTCTCTCTCTTTCAAAAAAAAATTTTTTTTTGGTAGTTTTCGGAGAAGTTTGTTTCCATGATCCAGGATGATCTCCAAATTTAATGTAAATCACTTCAACCACAACGAGTAGGGCTGGGTAGGCTTCAAGAGTCAGATATGCTACCTTAGGAAGTCAAGTCATAAATCCAACTTTTGAAGATCATAATTTGATTGTATGGCATCTTTTTTTTTTACTAAATTTAATAATTTTTTAAGATCTACAACGTGATGCCGCACCTTTTAGGATAGTATCTCTAGCAATCAAGCTCAAAATTCATTGTTTAGGCCCTAAAACAAGCCGATCAAATTGGAAGTTTTTTTTTTTGGAAAAGATTTTAACCTAACGTATCTCCTAATTCAAGATGAATTTGAATTAAGTAAAATAATAAAAGATAGAGTTGATATAGAAGTCGAGATCTACTTCTTAAAAAATTTTAATATTTTTGAATTTATTTCTATAAGTCATGTCTATTCTAGGAAAGAAAGTCGTATTAAAATTAGAAAAAAGAATTCAATCTAAATTATGCAAAGTCATATTTCTTCATTATAAATCTTTATTTTTAAATCATCAGTGAAAGATAAAAAAAAGGAGTTAAGCCTAACTTTGGCGATCCTTTCATTTTTTAAATTTTTTTTAAAGAAATTCGGGTTGAATGGATTGACTTCCTCTCCACGTGCCTAATGAACAGGCACTTTTCTCGGCTTAATATAAACTAGCTTAATATTTTTCAGTCGACCACCGAGAAAGTAGCTTCATTCCATGTATTCAGTTTTTGAAACGTACCAAAAATGAGTAGTTGAACAGGCTTTGACCGAACCGGCTATTTCGGCCGGTAGTTAGGACTGGAACCTCGGGGATTAACCGTAAACCGTCCAGGTCATGCGACAGCATGTTAGGTTATGCTCAGATACCGATGTAAGAAGAGGCTTTTACTCGACTTCATTTTAAGGCTTGAGACTCCAATTAAACCAGTGAGCTACTGTTCTTGATAGAACTTTGAATAAAAACCGAAACTATAGCACATGCTTGCACATGATGGAACAACCAGATGAACTGGTAATGACAAGACCGTAGACATATCTGGACGGTTGTGTTAGGTTAATCATTGCAGAGGAACCATAAATCTAACACGAAGATAGCGTATAATCCAAAATTCATCATTGAATCTTAATTTAACCCGGGACCATAAGGAATGCATCCTTAAGGTGGTACGATGTCAAAATTTGTCTCCATTCGCTCATAAGCAGAACATGTACGGATGCTTTAGCAATAAAAAAAATTGCATCGTAATCAGAAACGTGAAACGGTAGACATCTTCATCCTTTCATGTGAAGCATCATGGGGTTTCTTCGATGCCTTCAAAACAGGAACTCGTTTTAATTTTACCAAATCTTTCAGATCTCAAGATAACAATAATTAGTTCTGTAAGAAATTATTTACAAGGACGCAGAACTCGGAAGGGATGGATACCTCAGGAAGCGACAACTTGGGTGGAGCCCCAACAATTTCGCCAAATTTGATTTCTTCGTGCCCAGGGAAGTCTGGAACATCATGCGTCTTCGCTTTCTTTTGTTTCTTCCTTTTAGCTTCGAGATACCTTGACAGATGTTGTAAAGAATGCTGAAATGAAATCAACGATTGCAACAGATCATTGTTCAGACTCAATTAAAATCAGAGAAGCTCCATAAAAGCAAGAATTCATGGTCTGATTACTTCAACAGAAAGACTAAAAAGTAGCTAAAATCTGCAGCTATTTGGCCAAGATGCAGCAAGTTGTTTGCTTTAATTTAATTTGCTAGATACAACTTGCTATTTCCCCATTCCGACGATGCACACCCAAAACAACTCCGACAAGTTGCAATAGCCATTTTTTTTTGCTCATCGGTACCCATTTTCAACAAATAGTCGTTGATTATGATATGTAAACTTATTGAATCTGCAGTCACATAGTGTATTTGTAGACGCTCAAAGTTTCACGCAATCAACCGCACCAGCACCGTCTTTTTGATGAGAAAACTTGCCGTCCGTGCTCCTGCACCCTTGGCTTCCCTTCTTTCTTCCCAAAGTGATCCACTTTTGTCCTACATAACTTCATAAATCCATCACCACTTAAATTCATGAAGCATATGAATTGCAAAATTGCCAAGTCAGCAAAAAAAAAAAAAAAAAAAAAAAAAAAAAACTCGAATTTTAAAATCACAATTCCTAGAGTATTAGGATCGACTTTTGCATCAGGCAACGTAAAATTAATTTGAATCCAATAATTTCACTGTATGGAAGTTATAATCAATTTCAGATTATCCAACCTCACCAGAATGTTTGCGGGCCCACCTTTTCCGCACAATCTTGATCCGGCATTCACGGTAGATCATGACACCTCTAAATCCTCTAAAAAATCTGCCTTCTTACTCATTTTCTGGATCTTGTTCGAAAGCCTCGTATACAGCAAAGTTTTAAGTTTCGGATCCTCAGGTCCGAAACTTAATTTTACTGTCATCACTATGGGCCCTTCTCTGATGCATGTGATTTTAATCTCCAATAACTAATTTTTTCTGTTGTGCAAAAGATCATTATGGGCCCTTCTCTGATGCATGTGATTTTAATCTCCAATAACTACAATAGCCATTCAACCAGTTGTTTTTGATGGTCATTCTTATCCTGAGGGAATAATGCATTGGAATAATAGATCAGTCCCAATTTTCTAGTATACTGGAAGATTGCAGCCCATTAACATTTTTTGCCTCTTTGTGCTCTTAAATGCTGTTAAGTGGGTATAAGAATCAATGATTAAAGCACCAAGAGATTTAGCATGAACCATAACACAGCAAAATCCAATCTAGGAATTGGTTTCCCACTGCAATAAGCATTCCAACGAATTAATTGGATTCATATTGTAAGTAGTTGAAACCAAAGGGAATCGCAGACAAAACAACCAATGCATAATTAAGCTCAAAACAAATTGCAATCTATCATAAGTACTTTTATCTGAAGACCACATAGTTGGAAGTAACTCAAGAGTCCTGTTAATGTTAAATAAATTCAGTATCCTACCAAGAGATTTCTTGATGGTTCAGACATAAAATAAGAAGTCGGTCTTGAAAAAGCTCCGGATGATACAAGACTTGCAGTTGAAACAGTGAGGAGTGCTGCAGCTAATGATGCAGCAGCATATGTAACAGTAGCAATGATAGAAACCACTGAAGATATTACGGGTACAGAATCTGTTACATGCAAACACAAGATTTTAACTGACTGCCCCAAAAGAGAAGCATAAACAGAATATACTACTCAATCTACTAATTATATGTCATGATGTTTCAAATTTTGAGATCTGCATGTTGAGAAGAAATCACATGATATAAACACCTGTCATTTGGATTGCGAAAGACATGGTTTTGAGAGTTCTTAGTAATCGATTGATAACAAGTATAAACCTTTCACCAGTCAATATAAACATAGTGATAACAGTAAAAGTTCTAACAGGATACTGTTATTGTTACTACAGACATAATAATCACAACATAATAATCCTCGTAAGTCAGATTGGTAGGTCTGGTCATAATTTTGCTGGCCTTAATTTAGGCTCAAATTAGGCCTTAAGCTTGGTTCCAAGTTGGTCTTGGGCCTGATTCCAAGCAAGTCCTAAGCCTGGTTGAGGACTTAACCTCAAGCTTAGATTGGGCTAAAATTTTAGGCCGGTAATGGACCAAGCCAAGCATCAACACGGCTTGGCCCAAAGTCTCTTCGGGCTCTATTTTAGGCCTATACCCATCTCAGAGAAAGTCTTTGTGCACTATATGCGGTATAATAAAATTAACGTAGAGTGCACCACACCATCCCATTAGACCATATAGCTACCATTTTTTAATGCACATTAAATGCCTATAGTTCCACGTTAATTTTTTATTGACGAAAATGCCCTTCCTTTCTTATGACATCATGTTTTTAGGAAATCATAATATGTCTTTAGGATATCATAAGAGGGCCACGAAATGGCATAATTTTTTCGGAATAGAAGGGTATTTTCATTATTTACAATTTTAAACCAAAGAATGAAATATGTTGGAAAGCGGTGGCTATCTGGCCCAATGGAATGGCATGGTGCACTGTTATTACACATCGCATATGATGCACAAAGAATCAAAAAAAATTCATGAAAAAAATTAGAAAAAAAATTTAGAAAAAAAAAAAGGCACCCTGAAGGCGCCTACATTTAAAATGTAGGCACCTTCAAGGTGCTTGAAAGCGCCTTTTATTTTTTTTATTTTTATATTTTTTAAATTAAAAAGTTTTAGAAGAAAAAAAAGAAAAAAAAAGAAAGAGAGGGGGAAGGCGCCTACATAATGAATGTAGGTGCCTATATTCATTATGTAAGCGCCTTCCCCCTCTCTCCCTCTCTTTCTTTTTTTTATTTTTTTATTTTTTTCTTCTTAGACTTTTTTAATTAAAAAATATAAAAAATAGAAAAAAAAGTGCCTGAAGGTGCCTACATTAAATGTAGATGTCTTTAGGGTGGGTTTTTTTTCTAATTTTTTTTTGAATTTTTAAAGATTTTTTTAATTTTTTTTAGATTTTTTTTCAAGTAGCAACAGGCCTTTTTTTTCTGAATTTTTTTCAAACACATCTACGCTTATATTTTTTTTCAATCGATGCTTCTTTTTAGGCACGCATTCCAAGATGCGCATAGATCAAATGGTTGGAAATCTAACTGGATGTAGGCTGAGCTTCGATCAACTGAAGCCTAGTTCACCTCTCTATATATATATTCTCGTGAAGTGTATGATATAATTAAGCGACAAAAATAAATAGAACTTAACTCAAGAAGTGGATAAACCACTGTCCTAAAGGAGATTCTGGCTCCTTCTCATGCGAAAATCTGAGCCGCACACCCTCCTCCAAGGTACAACTTGGAAGCCAAGCACTCCAATGCCCGTTAGTGGCACGATCTCAAATGGATGCCGATCAACTTCGTCGTCCAAATAACAACAAAACGAATGAGAGGATGTAAGGAAAGAATTTGAATGAGAGGAAGAGTATGAAGAGTTTTTTTTTTAAAGTGGGAAGACTTGATATAATTTTTTTCTATATACCTCGGAAAGAAGGAAGGGGGCTCTTTTTATAGGCATAGAGACACCACGTAAATACCATATGAAAAAATAGTACATGGCACTGCCGCCTGCGCAAGTAGAGCTCGCAAAACAATCGTGGAACGGCCGCATGGAGCGTTTCTGCATGCTTCTCCCATAGAACAGCCAAACGATCGAACCGCACATGGACTCACCACGGAGTCCATGCGGAGGAGTTTTGAAACTCCTAGGAAAAGGAAAAAAAAGGTCAACAATCCCCCACAAGTTTCAAAACTCACAAAAAATATATAAAATATTTAAATTTAGCAAATACATTAAAATTTTATTGGGCTTTTATTGTGCTTAGTATAAGTACCTTCTAGGTTTGAACTTGTATTTAGTATAAAATACACACGGTATGAGGATGAGCTAATCATAATATAGGGTAGCACTATTTAGGCCATGCACAAGTGCCTTGATTTGCATGAGAGTTACTAGGGATTTGCCCTAATCCCATAGTTACGGCCTCACGACTACTCTCACTAAAATAGATCCTCCAAGGGTATGTATAATGAAACTATATCTTGTGGAACATTCAGCCTTAGATCTATTAAGAGCTATATTTAATCTAACCGTTACACAGAGCACTACACTATAGGAATGGATCGGAGAAAAACTCCTAAAAATAGTGTTCCTAGATGTCACCTCAGAGGTTATTTCTCTTTGAACCTCGACCAAGGGATCTCCGATAGCAAGGTAGGGGTCCACTCTGATGACTAATCTATGGGCTTAAGCCCCATCCTCCCTCAATGTCTCAAATACCAAAATTTTTGAAAGTCCTTTAGTGAAAAGATTAGATAAATTATTTTTAAATCTTATAAATTGAAGTGATATCACATCTTTCATTTTATTTCTTATAGTTTTATATTTAATAAGAATATGATTGTTCATTTTTTTATTTAAAGTCTATTGATTTAACAGATCTATTAGAGCTCTATAATTTTAATTTATTGGTATTATAGATATTTTAAATGGAAGAAGTTTAATATTATTAATTAGATCTTTTAGCCATTGTGCTTCAGTGCAAGTGGTGTCATGAGCAGTTAATTTAGACTTTAACATACTTCTTATTATTATTGTTTGTTTACATGATCTCCAAGATACTGCACATCCTCCAAACATGAAGAGATATCTTGTGGTGGACTTAATATCTAAATTATCTATCATCCAATTAGCATCACTATATCCTTTTAGTACTTCTGGATAATCAGAGTATAAAAGAGAATAATCAAGAGTTTTCTTCAAATATCTAAACACTCTTTCAAGGACTTTCCATTGTTCTTCACTAGGATTGCTGGTATATCGACTTAGTCTGCCTACTACATAAGCTATATTAGGACAAGTTCTATTTGCTACGTATAACAGAGATTCTATCCTTTAAGAATACTCCAACTGCCTTATAGGTTCTCCTAAATTCTTAATTAAATGAAAACTATGATCATATGGGGTAGAGACAAAATTAAGATCAAAATATTCAAATTTTTTAAGTATTTTTATTGAATTTGTTAGGTTTATTGCTATTTTATTATTTATTCTTTTAAGCTTCATTCCTAAGATTATATCAGCTTCTTCTAAGTCTTTCATATCAAAATTACTTGACAAATATTCTTTAGCTTTTTGTATTATTTTTAGTGATATTCCAAATAATAGAATATTATCTACATATAGGCATAAGATAATAAAATCTGAGTTATTTTTTTTATAATACACACATTTATTATATTCATTAATCCTAAAATTATCATCTAGGATAATTTTATCAAATTTAATATGCCATTGTCTAGGAGCTTATTTTAATCCATAAAGTAATTTAATTAGTTTACATACCTTATGTTCTTGTCCTCTGACTATAAAACTTTAAAGTTGGTTTATATAGATTTTTTCTTCTAATTCTTGATTTAAGAATACAGTTTTTACATCCATTTGATAAATCATTAATTTATGAATTGATGCTAATGCTACTAAGGTTCTTAAGATGGTTATCCTAGCTACATGAGCATAGGTATCAAAATAATCTATGTCTTTTTTTTGGCGTATCCCTTAGCTACTAACCTAGCTAGCTTTATATCTTTCTATTGTTCCATCTGATCTTAATTTTTTTTAAAAAATTATTTAATTTCTATTACTTTATTTCTTGGAGGTAAATTTGATAAAATTCAAGTTTTATTTTCTAGTATTAATTAAATTTTATTATTTATAGCTTCCTTCCAATATAATGGGTCTGATGATGACATAGCTTCATCATATGTGCAAGAATCATCCTCTACAAGATATATAAATAATTCTTCTCCAATTTTTTTTTTAATTCTATTCCTTTTACTTCTTCTTAATTTAGTTTCAATTTCAAGTTTTAGTTCTATGGATCTAGAAGAAGGTTTACATTCTAGGGATTTAGAAATTCTAGTCTTAAAAGAAAAAAGATCCTCAAAGAAAGAAGCATCTCTAGCTTCAAGGATTGAATTATTACTTATATTACTAATATCTGATTTAATTACTAAGAACCTATGGGCATTACTATTTTGGGCATAGTCTACAAATACAACATCTATAGTTTTAGGTTCTAGCTTTTTCTTTTTGAGTTCAGGAATATTCACTTTAGCTAGACACCCCCATACTTTGAGAAAATTTAAGTTAGGAGCTCTATCTTTTCAAAATTCATAAGGAATCTTACCACTATCCTTAACAGAGATTCTATTAAGGATGAAGCAAGAAGATAGAAGAGCTTCCTCCCATAAGTTCTCAGATAGGTCAGAGCTAATCAGCATAGCATTCATCATATCTAAAAGGGTACAATTTTTATGCTCAGCCACACCATTGAACTGTGAAGAGTAAGGAGCAGTTACTTCATAAATTATTTTATATTTTTGATAAAATAAAAAAATATTTGAAATATATTCTCCTCCTCTATCAGACCTAAGAATCTTAATTTTCTTTTCTTCTTGATTTTCTACTTCACTTTTATAAATTTTAAACTTATTGAAGGTTTCATCCTTGGATTTAATTAGATAACAATAATAGAATCTTGAAAAATCATCTATAAAGGTTACTATATACCTATTGCCACCATAGGTGGTAGTTTTGGTAGCATCACATACATCACTATGTATCAACTCCAAGATGAAATTTTTTTTTTAAACTGATTTGAATGGTTTTCTTGATTGTTTAGATTTAGCACATATTTCACACTTAGATGTATCTAAAATTAATTTGAAAATTAGTTTTAAATCCATCATATATTTAATTTTTCTTAAGTGTACATGACCCATTAATCTATCATGCCACAATTTTGATTAGATTTGTTCGCAAAATAAACTTGATTCTTAGCTTTATTAATAAAATAATTTATTACATTCAACTTGAATAAGCCTTCACTTGCATATCCTTTTTCTCTAAAAATATTATTCTTAGTTATCACAACTTTATTACAATCAAGGATAATTTTATATCCCCTCTGAACCAGTTGAAACCTACTAACAAGATTCTTCCTAAGGTCTAAAACATACAATACATCCATTAGGATAAGAACTTTTCAGAAGTCATCTTTAAATTGATTCGTCCTTATTCCTTGATCCTAGTGGCTGTATTATTTTGAAGGATTACACCTCCTCCGCTTGAGTCTTAAAAAGTAGTGAACTAGGAGCAGTCAAAATAAATGTGAACATTAGCTCCTGAATCTAATCATCAATCAAGATTAGAGGAAGTAACATTAATCTCAGGCTTAAAGCTTACTAACCTAAAGATAATATCTTTTGGACCTTCAACTACATATGCTTGAGGTCCTGAGGAACCAGAAGGCTTGCAAAAGGGCTCTTTCTTCCGGTGATAACAATCTCTCGTCAGATGATTGGTCCTTCTGCATACAAAGCAGAACTTATTACTTAAATCTTGGGCAGGCTTGATGGATCTAGAGTTATTGGCCTTAAAGTTTTAATCCTTAGGCTTGAACTTATTTGAGTAGGATCGGTTAGGTTGGTTTGACTGGTGTTATTGGTTTGTTTGAAAATTAGGTTTTGATTTGAATTTGGTAAGAGTCAGGTTAGCTTGAGCATCTGGGATTCTGGTTTGCTGAATTTTGGACCTATGTTGGTCTTCTATCCTAATTGAATTAAGAAGTTGAGTTAGAGTTAGCTCTCCTTGCTTATGGAGCTGACTTTTAATAAAGCTTTCCTAAAAAGGAGGTAACTTATTAAGGAGGCTCGAGACCTTAAATTCTTCAGAGAGAACAGTTTCATTGGTTTGAAGCTTCCTAAGATATTCTTGAAATTGGTGGAGTTGGTCATTTATGGGTTTATCATCAATCATAATATATCTAAGAAATGATGCGATATTGAATCGCTCAACACTAGCATCATCCAGGCCATATTCAGACTCTAGATTATCCCATAATTTTTTTGCACTCTTTGCAGATAAATAAATATTATAGAGTGAACAACTAAGGGCACTTAGAATTCTACCCTTACAAAGATAGTCTTCTTTAGGGGTGGCAGGAGAGGTTGAACTAGAGGAGGCAGAGGATTGGTCAATAATTGACCAAAGCCACAGAGTGGTTAGCCAAAATTTCATTTGGCTTTGCCACCTCCTAAAGTTGGTTCCATCAAACTTATTGGGTTTAAGACTAGAGGTTTCATCTCTAAAAGTAGCCATTTGGTCCAAGTAAGGTTCAGAGAGAAAATTGGTATTTAAAAAAAAATTATTAGTTAGTTTTTTCTTAACTAGTGGACTTAATAAATTTTATTAAGGTTGAGCATGCAACAGTACAACTTTTAAGGGGATCTTTAATTAATTTGTACAATACAAAATTATAGTAAATAATGCTGATCAATTAAATATTAAAAATAATAAATATGCAAATAATATAAGCCCTAAATATGTACAAACAATTATATTTAATATGCATGCACTATATAAAAATAACAGAATCTTCTTTAGACTGTTCAAGATAGTAATATATATATATATATATATATATATATATATATATATATATATATATATGATTGATATCTAAATTGCAAATAGAATCTTTCTTAAGCTAACCTATTTATTCTGTTCTTATTAATATGACCCAACCTATAGTGCCAAAGGTAGACTTTGGATACATCACTAATTCTAGGATATTTACCAGAGGATTGAACCACATTAATAGACATAGTTAATAAATAAATATCGTTATTCAATTATTTAATAAAAATTATCACACCATTCAAAATGATATTATAAAATTTTTTTTATTGATATTTCAAAATCATTCATGGCCAAAAGGCCTACAAAAATGACATTCAATAAGAAAGTTGGACAAAAATGACATTCATTAAGAATAACTTTATTTGAATTGATTACAAGGTTCATGATTTCTAAAGCTAGAATTGAAACTTATCTTCCATCTCCAATATTTAGGAACCTCTCATCTTGATTAAATCTTCTACTGACCTGCAAATCCTGCATAGAATTACAAATATGATAAGGACTTTCAATATCTAATACCCAGGCAGTAGAATCAAATAAGAAAAAATTGTAAGGTGTTATCATATAATTATCTTGCCCAGCAACCATTTACTTCTTTCTTGGCCTGTTCGAGTTCAGAAAGGCAATGTATAGAGGACAGTTCCTCTTTCAGTACTCCTACTTTTTATAGAAGAAGCACTCCGTCTGGCTCTGATCGGGCTTGCACTTCTTGGTCTGATCCTATGCAGTCATCCCAGCACATGGCTGCACCTTCTTATTTTTCTTCTTCTTGTTCTTCTTTTCTTTCTTAAAAGGTCGACGACCAGAAGAAAATCCTCCCACTACATTCATCATTTTCTTATGGAGTTGGTGATCCTTCTCAAAATTCTATAGCAACCCCAACAAGTCGTGGTAGTTGACTGTAGGCTTTGTCATTCTAAAATGAGTCAGAAAAGGAAAGGACTTGGGCAAGAAATTAAGAATCGCATCCTTATTGAGCTACTCATGTAGGAAAAAGCCCAACTTGCTAAGACGCTCAATCATCTCGATCATGTGTAATATATGATCGGTGATTGAGACCCTGTCCCTCTTTCAAGTGTTAAAAATAGTATAACTTATTTTGTGCCTTTCAACATCGTCAGGTGTGCCAAAGAAGTCATTCAATATTTGAAGCATTTTCTATGGCTGGACATTTTCGATCCTGTGGCTGAACTCGTCGTTCATTGCCGCCAACATTATGCACCAAACGATGGAACGATCATTGAGCCACTTTTGGTAAGTATCTCATACCGCTCCTAGAGTTGATTCCTCAGGTGCTGGATCCGTTACTATATAAAGGATCTGCTCATGCTCTAGGATAATTTTTAACTTACGATACTAGCTATTGAAGTTGGATCTCATTAATTTATCATTATCTAACAATGACCGGAGCGACAGGTTAGTGGCCATTTCTGCTCAAAAAGAAAAATCAAATCTAATTAGTATATAAATCAATTATCCTAAAGATTTGGACTCTAGTCTAAAGGTTCTTTCACTATTTTATACAAATTGATAGCCTCTACCTCCAATTCAAAGAATTACTTTAATTTCTTATTGGATACTAGAATCCACATAGACTACACACGAGCTTAACTTTGGTTGGTCAATCCATGTGCATCTATGGATAGATTCAAAATTAATTATTTCTCTAAATAATTTTTAGTAATTTTGATTTTGCCCTAGAGACTTAATCAGTAGGCTTTGGCCTCCACTGAAAAAGTCTGATTAGGTCTAACCATTAACATGACCACATTTGATCTTATCTAACTAATAAATGATCAAGCCCGACTTTGATCGGCCAACCTAACCACCATTAGAAAGACTTAACCAAATTATCATTTGATGAATGATAATTTTATTAGTCAATAATCACCAAGCCTTTGGGCCTTCAGTGATCATTATACTAATGAATCCATTATCACTCAACTTAATGGAAGGCTATGATTTAGTTATCTATATAATTATTTTATTTTTAAGGATCTAATAATTTTAAAAAATTTAATTAACATATTTTAAGAAGAGGAAGAAATTCAGCAAGTCAATTTCGATCCTCCCACTGACTTCACAAAGTCAGATTAAAAAGGATCTAATTTAAGCTGGCATTAGGAGTACCTAAATCAGTCAAACTGATTTACCTAATTGACATGGGTGAGCCCAAATCATCAAGTGATCTAATCAAAACTTAATTCACCAGGATGACCAGGTAAGTAAGATCAGTGGAAGGGATATGTCATTAACTCATTAAAAATCAAATCAATGCGAGTAGCTCCCAATTAAAAACTATTAGTCAAACTGTCAGACTTACCTTAGATACCATCTGATTAATTAGTTTCAATTTGATCAACCTAATAATTACGGTTTCAACCGCGTAGCCACGAATCAAGTCCATTTGATCCTCATTAAAGGCATGGACTTGACCAACTACAACATTGTAATTGATTCTATAGAATCCTTAACCTAATCTAAATTAATATTTAATTAGATTTGATCAATTACTCTAAATTAGTTCATTCTTTAACTAACCTTAGGTCTAACCCAATTAATAGACCTGTTGGGGATAAATCCCGCTCCTGCCGAAGCCCGGCCCGACGCTCAGCCCAATGTAACCAGTAGCCGCTGAAGAGCTTCAGCGCCAGGCGCCAGGCCGAGCCCCTAACACGGCCGAACTGCTTAGAGGCCGAACTCCCCTGCACCAAGGTCCGGGCCGAACTGCCTAGAGGCCGAACTCCCCTGCACCAAGGTCCGGGCCGAACTGCCTAGAGGCCGAACTCCCCTGCGCCAAGGTCCGGGCCGAACTACCTAGCTGTCGAACTCCCCAGCGCCAGGCTCCGGGCCGAACTCCCACCGCCAGCCGAACTTCCTGACGGCCGAGCTCCTTGGACTCCAAGCGGCAGGACTTCTTCGGGAGACGGACTCCTCCCAGACGCCCGTTCGGCCACCCGAACTCCTCCCGAGTTTTCCTTTCGGACCGACTCCAGGCGAGCCCAAGCGGCCGAACCCTTTCGGACCGACCCCAGGCGAGCCCAAGCGGCCGAACCCCTTCGGACCGACTCCAGGCGAGCCCAAGCGGCCGAACCCCTCCGTACCGGACTCCATGCAGCCCACGACTCGCCAGTATGGCTCCCACGATCCACCGGACGACGCCGTCCTCTCCGTACGGACTCCATGCGGCCCACGACTTGCCAGTATGGCTCCCACGATCCACTGGACGAACGCCTTCCTCTCCGTACCGGACTCCATGCGCCCACGACTCGCCAGTATGGCTCCCACGATCCACCGGACGACGCCGTCCTCTCCGTACCGGACTCCATGCGGCCCACGACTCGCCAGTATGGCTCCCACGATCCACCGGACGACGCTTCCTCTCCGTACCGGACTCCATGCGGCCCACGACGTGCCAGTATGGCCCACGATCCACCAGACGACGCCGTCCTCTCCGTACCGGACTCCATGCGGCCCATGGTTCGCCAGTATGGCTCCCACGATCCATCGGACGACGCCTTCCTCTCCGTACCGAACTCCATGCTGCCCGACGACTCTCTGCCAGACGGCACAGCCGTCACCATCAACTAAGCTCCGCTATAAAAGGACCCCTCCCGACATACTAAGGCTAAGCTCTCTAACTCTCGACTCTCTAAGCTCTCCTCCACATCTCTAAGCTCCGGAACTCATTCCGAGCACTCCATTACTGTTGACCGGAAACTAACTTGACCGTCGGAGGGTCCTGCCGGAGCCACCACCCCACCGGTTCCGGACGGGACTTCATTTTGTAGGTCCCCGACGGTGCTCAGCGGCCTCGATTTCGGCGACCTCCGGCGGCGACGGATTTCTGCACCAACAGATTGGCGCTAGAAGGAGGTCTGAACCTTCGAGGTTCCCTTATTCTTAAAGGAGTGCTCGGCGACGATTTCCTTCCCCTGCTCCGGATCTCTCTTCTCCCTCTTCAGTATTCCTTTTCTGGAGAGAAAAATGCCCCCCAGAAGAGCCTCGACCCGGAGGTCGGCAGCCTCCGTGGCCCGATCCCGTTCGGGTCCGTCCGCTCCCACTCCGGCCCCGGCAACACGGGCCCGCTCCGTACTCGCGGTAGATGCGGAGCGGTTCGACCTGCTTGCCCAGCAGGTCTGCGATCTTACGGAGGCGGTGCAGGCAGTGCAGGCCACGCATTCGCGAGGTCCGGCGCCCACTCGACCGATGCGGGGTTCCCCGGAGCCGGGAACCCAGTCCAAGGAGCGACCGATGTGGGCTACCCGAACCTCCGGCCCTCGGGAAGAAGGGCAGCCGGCAAAGAGCCCCTGCTCGGACCGCGGCTCGACCCAGGGAGCTTCACACCTATTCCGCGAGAAGACCTTGGGGATTAAGGATCGCGAAGATTTCCTGGATCAAAGGCTCTTGGAGATGGGACGACGCATAGAAGAACTTCGTCATACTCCTTTCTCCCGTGGTAACGATATTTGCACTGATCCTCCCTTCTCACAGAAAATTATGCAGGAACAGGTACCGCCGAACTTCAAGCTCCCATATTTTGAAAGCTACGATGGGACCACCGACCCGATCGACCATTTGGAGGCCTTCAGGACAATGATTTTGCTCCATGGCGCGCCTGATCCATTTTGTGTCGGGCTTTCCCTTCTACCCTCAAGGGAGCGGCCAGGAATTGGTACTCGGCGCTTAAGCCGGGCACCATCCTATCGTTTGACCAAATGAGTCAACAATTCGCGGCCCACTTCGTCAGCAGCAAACGGCCGCGCAGAGGCTCGGATTCCTTGTTGGCCATCAGGCAAAAAGAGGGGGAACCCATCCGGGCTTACGTCACCCGGTTCAACGCTGCCGCGCTGGAAGTCCGGAACCTGGACCAATCAGTCAGTTGCTATGGCCGCCCTCAAGGGCGGCCTTCAGAAGAACGACCTGTTGTTCTCCCTGGAAAAGAAATATCCCAGGGATTTCGCTGACATGCTAGCTCGGGCTGAAAGCTATGCCCGGGCAGAGGAGGCTTTTGAGGCCAAGGATAATGAAGCTCGCGACAAGCGACGAGTAGGCAGAGCGGGAAGGCCCGCCGAAGAAAGAAAGCGCACTGAAGCTTGGCCGCGCTCCCGAACTCCCCCTGGTCGCGGGCGAGCCCGGACTCCACCTCAGGCTCGGGGGCGGGAAGCCACCGACGGAAGGGCACGCCGAAGTCCCCCCTGATGCCGAAGTTCCCCCCGGCGCCGAGGTTCTCCCCCGCGACGAGGTTCCTCTCCGCGCCAAGGTTCTCCCCTCCGACGGCGTTTTCATAGCTACGCCCCCCTCAACGCCCCGAAGGCTCAAGTGCTGCTG
This sequence comes from Cocos nucifera, assembly GCA_006176705.1. Lineage (NCBI taxonomy): Eukaryota > Viridiplantae > Streptophyta > Magnoliopsida > Arecales > Arecaceae > Cocos > Cocos nucifera. The sequence continues at coordinate 1,603,631 of QRFJ01000108.1, read as the reverse complement.
GAGATCAAGGGACGACTTCCGGAGCCGGAGAGAATGCGTTCCCATCCCAGAAAATGCAACCCCAACAAGTTCTGCCTTTACCACCATGACCACGGTCATGATACCGAGGAGTGCATCCAGCTCCAGGACGAAATCGAGGAGCTGGTCCGGCGGGGCAGGCTTGGCCGATTCCTGCAAAGACAACCTAAAGAGCGGGAAGATCGGCCGAGAATGTTGCCACCGAATGGGGAGGATCGGCAGGAGGATCGGCCGCCTCTCGGCGTCATTAACACCGTCTCGGGAGGACCGCAGTGGAGAAAGACCGACGGATCCGAGGGACCGGCGAAGAGGCAGAGGACCTCGGAGCCCGTGACCTTCACCGAGGCAGACGCCCAAGGGATCCGATTTCCACATAACGACGCGGTTGTAATCTCTTTAAACGTCGCTGATTATGATGTACGCCGCATTTTGGTGGATAATGGAAGTTCGGCGGACATATTGTTTTACGATGCCTTCTTAAAAATGTCCCTACCTGACACCCGCTTAGGACCTGTAAATTCCCCCCTGGTAGGATTTGCCGGACACGCCGTTCCGGTCGAAGGCATGGTGACTTTGGCGGTGACGGCGGGCCAATCCCCAAAATTGGCCAAGGCGCGGATCGACTTTCTGGTCGTGAGGACCCCGTCCGCCTATAATGCAATCCTTGGGCGACCCGGCCTAAACGCACTACGGGCGGTAGTGTCAACCTACTACTTAAAGATGAAATTCCCGACGAGCCACGGAGTCGGCGAGGTCAGAGGAGACCAGGCCCTGGCAAAGTACTGCTACTCAGTCGCCCTGCGCGGGGGAGACCGGCCCGACCCTTACCTTGTTGATGGACTGGACGTCCGCGACGACCTCATTGAAGAACGGGGCGAACCTGTGGAAGACCTCGTCCCTGTGTCCTTACACGACGGAGACCCGGGGCATGAGGTGCGGATCGGCTCCAACTTGGCGGCCGAGATTAGGGGACAGCTCGTCGCTTTCCTCAGAAGGAATGCGGACGTCTTCGCCTGGGCCCCAGCGGATGTACCAGGGATCGACGCCGATGTTATAGAACATCGGCTGGCCATCGACCCAAGGCACCGACCCATCAGAGAAAAGTTGCGCCACCAAGCCCCAGAGAGACAGAAGGCGGTAGCCGAAGAAGTGGATAAGCTCCTCGAAGTCGGACTCATCCGGGAGGTCAACTATCCGACTGGGTCTCGAACGTGGTCCTCGTCAAAAAAGCAAACAACAAATGGAGGATGTGCGTCGACTTCAAGAAGCTGAACAAAGCCTGCCCAAAGGACAGCTACCCCCTGCCGAGGATCGATCAGCTGGTGGATGCAACCTCGGGCCACGAGCTCCTCACTTTTATGGACGCATTTTCTGGTTATAACCAGATACGCATGGCGCCCGAGGATGAAGAAAAGACCACCTTTATTACTGACCGAGGTCTCTATTGTTACAGGGTCATGCCTTTCGGACTCAAGAATGCAGGAGCCACCTACCAGCGCTTGGTCAATAAGGTCTTCAAGGGGCAGATCGGCCGCAACATGGAGGTGTACGTGGACGACATGCTAGTCAAAAGCCGAGCCTCGACAGACCACCTCGTCGACCTTGAAGAAACTTTCGGTGCGCTTAGGAGGCACAAGATGAAGTTGAACCCGACCAAATGCGCCTTCGGCGTGACCTCCGAAAAATTTCTAGGATTCATGGTGTCGAGACGCGGAATCGAGGCAAATCCCGAGAAAATCCGAGCCATTCAGGAGATGACTGCCCCGAAAATAATTAAGGAAGTTCAGCACCTGGCTGGGAAGGTGGCGTCCCTAAACCGCTTTGTCTCGAGGTCGGCCGAGCGGTGCCTGCCCTTCTTCCAGGTCCTCAGGCGACCGAAAGATTTTTGCTGGACAGCGGAGTGCAAACAGGCATTCGAGGAGCTCAAAAACTACCTCGACGCGCCCCCGCTGCTGGCAAAGCCCGAACCTGGAGAAGGGCTGCTCCTGTACCTAGCTGTCTCTCCAATGGCCCTGGCGGCTGTCCTGGTCAGGGAAGATGCGAAGGCGCAACAACCAGTCTACTACGTGAGCCGAGCCTTAAGGGACGCGGAGATCAGGTACTCCAAGTTAGAAAAATTAATTTACTGTCTTCTAATCGCTGCCAGGAGGCTCCGACCTTACTTTCAGGAGCATACCATAACGGTCCTCACGGACCAACCAATAAGAGCCGTCCTCCACCGAGCAGACGCTTCAGGAAGAATCGCCAAATGGGCGATCGAGCTCACGGAGTTCGACATCAATTACCGGCCCAGGCCATCGATCAAGGCTCAGATACTGGCGGACTTCGTGCTGGAATGCACCACACCAGTTGAAGCCGAACTTGAATCAAGCGAGATTATCATCGGAGGGAGACCAAGCCCCAACGAAGCCGAGCTGTGGCGGTCGAGCTTCCCTGAAGAAGGGCCGACCTTCTTGAAGGCGCCTGGGTTCTGCACGTGGATGGCTCATCCAACTCTAGCGGGGCCGGCGCAGGGCTGGTCCTGGTTAGCCCCGAGGGGATCGTCACCGAGTACGCACTGCGCTTCGAGTTTCCCACAACCAACAATGGGGCCGAGTATGAAGCGCTGATAGCCGGGCTGCAGATAGCCAGGGAATTGAAGGTGGGTCGGCTTCAAGTCTATAGCGACTCCCAGTTGGTGGTCGGTCAGGTCGGCGGCAGCTACGAGGCGCGGGAGGAAAGCATGGTGATGTACCTCGGGAAGGTGAAGAACTTAATACCAGCCTTCGACAGCTTCGACATTCGGCACATCCCAAGGACCGAATACAAGGGCCGACCTTCTCTCCAAGTTGGCCACTTCTGCCCCGGCCGAACTACCAAAAGAAGTGTTTCTGGAAACTCTGAAGTGCCCGACCACCGAAGAACCTCAGGCCATCCTGCGGACGGACTTCGAGCCCAGCTGGATCGACCCGCTGATCGCCTACCTCGAAGAAGGGGTCCTCCCTCACGACCGGAGAGAAGCTCGGAAGCTCAGGAGTCAAGCCTCCCGCTACGTCTTGTACGAGGGCAGGTTATATAAAAGGTCGTACTCCCTCCCGTTGCTGAGGTGCCTCCGACCCTCTGAGGCCTACATCGCGCTACAGGATGTCCACGAAGGACTCTGCGGGAGTCACGCGGGAGCCAGATCCCTATCGCAAAGACTACTTCGGCAAGGGTACTACTGGCCAACCCTACTTCATGATTCCACGGAATACGTGAAGAAATGTGACCGCTGCCAGAAGAACGCCAGCGTGCAAAGGCAGCCGGCGTTTCCGAACTCACTCCGCTCAGCTGCCCCTGGCCCTTCGCGCAGTGGGGGAATGGACATCTCGGCCCCTTCCCAACGGCGTCCGGACAACGGAAGTTCCTCCTGGTCGCGATTGACTACTTTACCAAGTGGGTCGAGGCGGAACCACTACGAAGATCACCGAGGCCAAGGTGCAGGACTTCGTCTGGAAGACGCTGATCTGCCGGTTCGGTCTGCCCCGAGCCCTCATAACCGATAATGGGCGACAGTTCGCTGGAGCCCGGTTTGCCGAGTTCTGCGAAGGACTAAAACGTCTCCCACCACTTCACATCGGTGGCTCATCCGCAAGCCAATGGGGAAGCCGAAGTGACCAATCGGACCCTGCTGCAAGGCCTCAAGACGAGGCTCGACAGGGCAAAAGGGGCCTGGGCAGACGAACTCTACCACGTCCTCTGGGCATACCGAACAACGCAGAGGGTACCGACCGGCGAGACACCCTTCGCCTTGGCCTTCGGCACCGAGGCAGTCATCCCGATCGAGCTCAAACTTCCATCTGCTCGAATCGTGGGCTTCAACGAGCAACTCAACCCCCAGGACCTCAGAGCCAACCTCGACCTTCTAGAAGAAAAGAGGGAGGCAGCCCGCATCCGGATGGCCACCTACCAACGGAAGGTGGCTCGGTATTACAATTCCAGAGTCAAAAGCAAGGCGTTCAGAGTTGGGGACTTGGTGCTCCGACGAGCAGCCGTCTCTCAGCCCCAGAGTCAAGGGAAGCTCGTCCCAAATTGGGAAGGTCCGTACGAAGTGGTAGAGGTCATCCGACCTGGAACCTATCGCCTAAAGGAGCTCGGAGGACTAGCGCTTCCCCGACCTTGGAACTCAGAAAACCTGAGAATGTACTACCAGTAGTTTCCCTCAATAAAACCTTGTTGCTCGACACTATCGTTTCAGGGTCGCTGGGAAAAAAGCGAGCGGAAATGTCCCGCTAGGAACAGGAGGAGAACCTCGTCCTAGCGTGAGCAAAGTCGAAGGCCCCGTCCAAAGGACGGGATGGGGGGAGAAGCGGACGACGGTCCTCATGTGCCCCCACAGCCGGCTAGGAACAGGAGGAGAACCTCGTCCTAGCACGAGCAAAGTCGAAGGCCCCGTCGCAAAGGACGGGATGGGGGGAGAAGCGAGGACGACGGTCCTCATGTGCCCCCACAGCCGGCTAGGAACAGGAGGAGAACCTCGTCCTAGCGCGAGCAAAGTCGAAGGCCCCGTCCACAAAGGACGGGATGGGGGGAGAAGCGAGGACGACGGTCCTCATGTGCCCCCACAGCCGGCTAGGAACAGGAGGAGAACCTCGTCCTAGCGTGAGCAAAGTCGAAGGCCCCGTCCACAAAGGACGGGATGGGGGGAGAAGCGAGGACGACGGTCCTCATGTGCCCCCACAGCCGGCTAGGAACAGGAGGAGAACCTCGTCCTAGCGTGAGCAAAGTCGAAGGCCCCGTCCACAAAGGACGGGATGGGGGGAGAAGCGAGGACGACGGTCCTCATGTGCCCCCACAGCCGGCTAGGAAACAGGAGGAGAACCTCGTCCTAACGTGAGCAAAGTCGAAGACCCCATTCACGAAGGACGGGATGGGGGGAGAAGCTCGGACGACGGTCCGGATGTGCCCCCACAGCCCGTTAGGAACAAGAGGAGAACCTCGTCCTAACGTGAGCAAGGTCCAAGGCCGAGCCCCAGAGTCTACGGCAAGCTTCACTGCTGAAGACGAGGTCTCCTTCGGACCTCAGCTTCAACTTCAGTGTCAGCATCAGCGGGAGACAGGATCTCCCCCAAGCGATCATAACCTTGACTGCAAAAGAGGAGGTCTCCCCCGAATCGACTTCGGTTGATGAAGGCAATGTCAACTCCGACCCTGACCACGGGGGGCGACATTGACTCCGGCCTCAACATCGGCTTCACCAATTTTGGCTGGAAACGAGTCCCACTTCAACTCCAAACATCGACTGGGGATGAGGCCTCCCCCAAGCCTCAGCTTCAACTTCGGCGTCAATATTGGCTGGAGATGAGACCTCCCCCGAGCTTCAGCTGCAACAAATACGGAGCCTGGAAGAAGACTTCGGCAGTCGCCTGTTTTGGTACTCCCTTCCTTCAATTTTTGAACTCGGGAGTGGGGGGGCTACTGTTGGGGATAAATCCCGCTCCTGCCGAAGCCCGGCCCGACGCTCAGCCCAATGTAACCAGTAGCCGCTGAAGAGCTTCAGCGCCAGGCGCCAGGCCGAGCCCCTAACACGGCCGAACTGCTTAGAGGCCGAACTCCCCTGCACCAAGGTCCGGGCCGAACTGCCTAGAGGCCGAACTCCCCTGCACCAAGGTCCGGGCCGAACTGCCTAGAGGCCGAACTCCCCTGCGCCAAGGTCCGGGCCGAACTACCTAGCTGCCGAACTCCCCAGCGCCAGGCTCCGGGCCGAACTCCCACCGCCAGCCGAACTTCCTGACGGCCGAGCTCCTTGGACTCCAAGCGGCTAGGACTTCTTCGGGAGACGGACTCCTCCCAGACGCCCGTTCGGCCACCCGAACTCCTCCCGGGTTTTCCTTTCGGACCGACTCCAGGCGAGCCCAAGCGGTCCGAACCCCTTTCGGACCGACCCCAGGCGAGCCCAAGCGGCCGAACCCCTTCGGACCGACTCCAGGCGAGCCCAAGCGGTCCGAACCCTCCGTACCGGACTCCATGCGGCCCACGACTCGCCAGTATGGCTCCCACGATCCACCGAACGACGCCGTCCTCTCCGTACCGGACTCCATGCGGCCCACGACTCGCCAGTATGGCTCCCACGATCCACCGGACGATGCCTTCCTCTCCGTACCGGACTCCATGCGGCCCACGACTCGCCAGTATGGCTCCCACGATCCACCGGACGACGCCTTCCTCTCCGTACCGGACTCCATGCGGCCCACGACTCGCCAGTATGGCTCCCACGATCCACCGGACGACGCCTTCCTCTCCGTACCGGACTCCATGCGGCCCACGACGTGCCAGTATGGCTCCCACGATCCACCGACGACGCCGTCCTCTCGTACCGGACTCCATGCGGCCCACGGTTCGCCAGTATGGCTCCCACGATCCACCGGACGACGTCTTCCTCTCCGTACCGAACTCCATGCTGCCCGACGACTCTCTGCCAGACGGCACAGCCGTCACCATCAACTAAGCTCCGCTATAAAAGGACCCCTCCCGACATACTAAGGCTAAGCTCTCTGAACTCTCGACTCTCTAAGCTCTCCTCCACATCTCTAAGCTTCGGAACTCATTCCGAGCACTCCATTACTGTTGACCGGAAACTAACTTGACCGTCGGAGGGTCCTGCCGGAGCCACCACCCCACCGGTTCCGGACGGGACTTCGTTTTGCAGGTCCCCGGCGGCGCTCAGCGGCCTCGATTTCGGCGACCTCCGGCGGCGACGGATTTCTGCACCAACAAGACCTAATTCAACTAACCCAATAACCCATGTTTTATGATTGATGACTTAGAGTCTTAATTCATAATTCTAAATATTAAATCATTATACTTAATTTTGATTAAGTTTATAGGCTAAGGGTTAGGGTTCGGTATTTTAAAAATATTTTTTAAAATTTTGAAAGATTCTTTATAATTTAGCATTGTTCACCAATTGAGTCGACTCACTTTAAAATTGAATCGGCTCAATTCACAAACAATACTAGTTGTAAGATTTAATCTGAAACTATGTATACTACATAATACTAAATCATGAATCAAACTTTAGATCCTATCTAAATATACATTCATGATAAAAAATTAGATTAAAGCCTTATTTAATTAGATCATAAAAATATTAGATCAGATCTAAGGTTTTACGATTAATGATTTAGATCAGCAACATACCAAGAGATGGAGGTGAAGAAGACAAGCAAAGGAGATATTGATGGTGGCGACGAGGGAAAGGAATTAGGTGAGGAAGTGGTGGCAATGGTGGGTGGGTGAGTCTGGTGGAGAAGGAGGTGGCGTGGTGGCAAGGTGAGTCCGATGGAGAGAGAAGAGGTGGAGAAGGAGGAGATGCATAAGGAGTGAAGCTCAGCAATAGCAGTGGCGGAAAGGAAGGAGAGGAAGTGGCAATGGTGAGGTGAGTTTGGTGGAGGTGGGGGTGGTGTAATGGTGGGTTGAGCAATAGAATGAAAGAGGAGGAAGTGGTGACAGTGATGGGGTGAGTCCGATGGAGGAGGTGATGACGATCGTGGGGTGAGTCGAGACAAAAAAGGTGAAGAAGAAGAAGGTGGCGATAGTGGTGGGGTGAGTCCCATGGACACGAGGAGGTGGCACCACCGAGGGTGGGAGGGAGGGGTGTGGTGGGTGTATCAGGCTTGAAAATGGAGGAAAAGGGAGAGAGGTATTTAGGAAAAGGCTCTAAAGTTTAAAAAAAAAACACACACACTAAACCATCTATGCCACTATATAATGTTCCTGGAGTTCTACAAAATTATTCACGCTAGCCACGCGCACAATTGGCAATAAAAGATTGCCGATGGATGGATCTTGATGTTCCATGTTGAATCAGACAGCTAGCAGTTTTTTTAGGGTTAAAAGATGATTCCACCCTTTAAAAGCACTATAGCAAATGTCACATGATGTTTTTTTTATTGAATCTTGCTTTCAATTAGTCCTATTAAGCTGAACAAGAGAGTATACTGACTTTTCCTTCTATCATCAATAGTGATGATAATTGCATCATCCCTTTTCTCCATTTTTCTTATGGGCCATCTTGGTTCCTCCACTTGAAGCAATTCATTTTGAAGACCAGAAGCAATGAAGTTTGATTTGCTTGGCCAATACATGCATCAATAAAGATCAGATTGAATATTCCTTGGGTGAGTTTCCTGATGGACCATGATCTTCATAACAACTTGATCACCTTATCAAACAACAAACATGCATAGTGATATGGGGTTAACCATGGATGACACTGGAACCAACTATCCTAAGGCTGAGGTGGCTCATGCGGGTAGGATGCCCTCGATCTAGTGCGAGGATTATACTAGCACGAGATTGCCGGCGAGCATCCATATGAAGAATCACCAAAATCTCATAAAAAGGATAGGGAGTTACTAAGATCGCAATGCCATTGGTAGAACAACAAAATAGTGCTATGCATTGATCCTATGTATATGGTTATAGAATGGCCACCAGCCCTTCATCTACAAAATAAAGAAGAGGAGACCCTCGGGGTAAGTCTCTCAAGCATCCTTAAGGATTAATCATTTTTCTCCTATCTTGCTTTACCTTTCTTCTTCTATTCATAGCTTCTGGCTAATTTGATCATTGAAGGATCTCCTACCGAACACACTCTGGTAAGTGGACTTGTTATCTCATTGAATTATGATTTGGCCGGGAATTTATGGCAACACATAATATCATGACATTTGCTTGATAATTCCACTTAGATGAAGATATCACACCCCACCCCTCCAAAAAAAAAAAAAAAAAAAAAAAAAAAAAAACCGGGGGTCATTGCATGAATTAGGGACATTATTGATAATTATCTGAGGAAGAGGACTCAATTTCATGTTGTTTTTGGAGTACTTTTTGGTCAATCAAGTTTGGTCACCTGAGCAAAGTTGCTGGCTAGAGATCCTCCACTTTCTTCCAAAAACAAGTCGAGGTGCACATCTTTTTTCCTTACCTCTTTCAACTTTTGCTCAAGTAATGACTTGTTTAACACAACTTCTTCTCGGCCAACCTCTGACGTTTCGTTGACGAGCAAAAACCAACACCTCCAAAGTGGGATTCAGCAAGAAGGGAGGTCCAAGAAGAGAAATGTAAGTATTTTTCGACCTTTACATACTTTCATTTATTGTGAGGACAATTCCTTATGCAATTTTATTTTGCAAAGGTTACAACTGCTTTGCCTCGATTGCTGTCACTATATTTATCGGCCATCCTGCAGCTCGACCATTGCCACCCTCTACGTGAAAGGGAAAGGTTTCTGCTTTTAGATAAGGATGAAATGATGATGACGACATTCCAGGGACACTGAACACAGCCTCTAATAGGAATGGTAACGGAGCTGATATCTAAACATTTTATCTATCCTCAAATCGAATAAAGTGTTATTAACTAAAATTAAATGAGATAGTTCAAGTAATCGATTTAAAAATTTAAAATTATTCAACCAAATTTAATACCGAATCCAAAATCGAAGATACTCAATATTTGATATCCTTAATATTCTTTATATTTAAGATAAATCTAAATTATATTTTCTTTGATGTAATTAGACTTATTTTTAGTTCAAATTATTGTATTTGTTGGATGGTTAAATTATTTTTTTGAATTATTAAATTTATTAGATAATTATGTTATTATTTTATAATATATTTATTAGATAAATTGAAATGAATTATCTTATAAAAATTATAGATGATACCTTTCATTTAGTTATCTATGCGTGAAAATTTTGAAATGAATAAAAATATTAAATGATTTTTAGTTTTTTTTGTTTCGATTTTGGTTGTGCAGCTTTTTTGGGTGGTGGTTATAAATTTTTTATTTAAAAAAATTTAATTTCAGAGTGCATTAATGGATTCCTATTTGGGTTTTGACTTTTTCACTCACGGTTCTAATCATCTTAAGGATGATGCATCTCAAGACCATGATTATACACTGATGATACTATATGTACTAATTCCAAATCATTCTACTTCTTAAATCACCGTCCAATCCAATAATAAAAAACGTGATCTTGAGTTTCGATATCCAAAATCATTCGAGACAGCAATCTTGGGTTGAAATTTGGAGACCAACCCACTTGCAATTTAAAATAAAAAATAGTATATCAATCTACCTAATATATTATAATGATATTATTGATCGCTGTTATAGACGGTCAAAAATAAAATTAAATTTAGTACTGCATAGATAGAATAAGTCAAGATTGTATCATCAAAAATCGTATTAATTATATTTAAATTATAAATTAAAAATAAGATTAAAATTAATTAAAAATTAATTAATTAAAAAACTACTTAAATTAATTAAGAAAGTAAATAAATAATAAATTAATTAAAAGTAGAGTTGCAAGTGTGAAAGATGGATTCTCAGGATCTCAATTGATCTTTTATTTAACAGCAGGTATTCTTTTTTAATATACTATAATTGATATCTAATCAATAAAGATATAATCTATCTTAGAGAGCACGGCCTATATCCTTGGATCACAGTCTATTTCTTAAAGTTATAAGCTAGTCTAAATTAAATTAAATATAATAGAAGAAATTAATCTAAATATAATCTATCCTAAAAGTATGAACCGTACCCGTAGATCACGGCTTGTTCCAAAAGTCATAAACTATTCTAAATTAATCTCATGCAAGAAAATAAAGATATAAAAATATTATAAATAAAAATAATCTTTATTATAAATTAAAAAATATATAAAAGATAAAAAATAGAAAATACTATCAAAATAAGATCACAATGATCTCCTGAGATCAAGATGATCAGCCGGACATCGGGAAGCTCCTCGTTGATGTCTTCATCCTGATGATTTATAGAAGAACCTGGGCAGCAGCTGGTTATAGAGATCAGGAGCAGAAGAGAAGTTTTAGTGGAGAAATTAGAGGCTTTTATAGTGTGTTGAAGAAAGAAAGAAGACTCGAAGAAAGAAGAGTTTAAGAGAGAGAAATAGGGAGAGAGATCTTCCGATGAAGGGAAGGCTTTGGAGGGGCTAATGGCTCATTACTTTGCCTTAGGAGGCTTTTTATAGAGGAGAAATTAAAAGAATTTGAGTTAAAAATAGAGAAAAACTAAGAAAAATAAGCCTGGATTGAATTATACTTCATGTGATAATTTTTAGCCACCAGATTGGATTTAATTCATATCTGGTCAAAATCCATCGCTTGTAGCTTCACTAGGATCCAAATTAAATTATAGTCGTCGAATCATCTGATCAAGCAATTTGGAACCATCGGATGGTACTGGGATCTTTCTGAATCAAATTAGAATGATTTCTGGCCATTAGATCTTCACCGGCATAAACACGAGCCGTTGGATCATGCAAAATCGCTAAATGCAGCCGAATTAAACCAAGAATCAATATTGGCCGTCGGATCCTGATCGAGATAAATACCTACAGTCCGATTGCACATTCCTATGCCTATAGACCATTGTGGACCGAGCACACCGAAGACCTGGGCCAATTGCCACGTGCCATGCTTGAAGAATTGATGATTCTGCCTCTGCGAGCCGCATGGGTTTTTTTATAAACCCCCTTAGCAGTCCAGGTCCATCACGCAGTGGCCGCTGATTAGCATGCTTGCTGAGCTGGGTGGTCCGTGCTTGGATCTATGGATCGGTTGGTTGGTCCATCATGCACCGACCGGCCTAATGGGCTGGTTTGTACCAATTTTTGAGCCAATTTTTTTTTTCTTTGAATCCTCATTTTGGGTCCATTTTAAGTTTGATTCACTCCAAATTTTTTTATTTTGACCCATAAATCAAGCTCTTTTTATTTATGATTTTTTTATATAAAAAATAAATAAAAATATTAATTTCTTAAAAAATAAAGATAAATTAATTAATAAATTAATATTTATATATATTTAATGTATTTATCAATTATATATATTATATTATAATAAAATTACATATATTATATGATATATATATTATATTGAAATATATTATTATTATCATTCTATTATTTGATTAAACTTTTAAAGTATAATAGAAATATATTATCATAATTTGTATTTATATTATGAAATTATTTAATATATTCTTCTATTTACCTTATATTTCTCTATAAAATAAATATTAATATTAAAATAATATATTTTTCAACAAAAACATTAATTTATAATGATGATTAACATATTTTATAGGATTAATAATTTACAAGATTAATGAATATATATAATAATAAATATATTTTATGAACTATATAAAAGATGGTTTTGATATTATATAACCGGCAATCTTGGATTCCCATGAAATATCTCATGGATGCTCAAAGATGTTTAATCACTATAACGTAGCACACCAGATATGGTGACATTAGATTATCGAGAATCACATGCATTACATTAGAATAAGGATAACCAGTAATCTCAAATTATCCCAATGATCTAAAATTACTTTGATGATCCTATTTGGATCACCAAATGCCACCTTATAGTGCTATTAAATTCAAGTACTTTGCCAACTCCTCTAATGAAGATAAATACTCCTAAAAAGCAAACTGAAGTTTTGGTATATTTTAGACTTAGTTGCTTAAAAAATTCTATACTTTTTTCTATTTTCAATTTTAGCACATTATTTAAATTTTTTTAATCGATATGAGTCCTTTGTAGGTTGTTACAATATTGTTCTGCTATCAACCAGTGTCCAACTTTACCATTAAACTACATATGTAAAGATGATATATCAACATCATAAGGATAACGTATCATTCATGATGTTAAGCATAGAAGATAGGTAGGAAATGAGAGAAATACCGAGATAGAGAGATGGAGATGAAGAGAGAGAGAGAGAGAGAGAGAGAGAGAGAGAGAGAGAAGATAAGGGTCGAAGGGGTTGAGGGTAGAGTTTAGGGCTTGCATTTTGCAACTTGCTCTTGAATACCCCATATTTGTATGTGCTTAAAAGGGTGAAGAGTTACATTAGGGTTTGGAATTGGAAAAATGCAAGTTCGATGGCCCTGGAAGCTTCAATACGATAGTATGGATAACCATCTCAAAAACAAACTTATGATTTTCTTCTCTCGCAATGGTCTCTCATCGAACCTCTCCTTCAATGGTCCCTCATCAAGCCATTTGATTAAAAGCCTAAGAATTTTTTGCAACACAAGATAAAAGTAAGTTTTATAATATATTTAATTAACTATTTATTTGATTAATTAACAATAGTTTTGTACCACATCAGGGTAACAAACAAGTAGAAATCATTAGGTTATTGTCTAATGTTATATGTATTGTATAGCATATGTCAGATATGCAATTTGGAATACTTGAGTAGTTTAAATTAAATAATTGAAGTAATGCAAGGTTGCATATTAATTATTTTAATAAATTTTGTATTGTTTTGTTCATAAACAGTACATAATAGTATGATTTTATCATATAGGATGAGAAATATGTTCAACATACATATGTATTATTGGGGGTTCTTTGCAAAAGCATTTGGAAGTGACAAATGTAGGAGGGAAGGTTGATATATGGAATAACTATGATCCAGATTTTATTTCATATTTTGAGTTGGTAGATATGGTTAAGAACTTAGGGTATGAAAAGTTATCAAAAATATGGTACAAAGTTGTAGACATGAATGTAAGTGAGGATGCTAGAAAATTAAGAAGGACAATACAGTGATGAAAATAGTGCCCATTGCACTTCAATATGGGACCATTGTGATGTATGTAGAAATTGTGGCCCTTAAAAGGATAAAAATATAATTGAAGTTAAGGAGTCTGATGCTAAGATTATCGTTACACACTAGATAAAATTGATTAAAATAGTTAGGTTGTAGCACTTGTAAATAGTGATAGGCCTACTGATGAAAATAATGGTCCTGACTACATGCCAATGGAATCAAGTGAATCTGAGGAGACTCTAAGTAATGAAGAATATCTATAAGCTAGGAATAAAAAGAAAAATGGAAGGCAAAAAGTTAGTACTAAAGTTCATGATCTTGGATTCGGAGCAAATAGACTTGAAAGTAGAGCTAATAATGTTGGATCAGGTGTTGTTGGACCAGACGTACTTGGACCAGATGCTGTTAGACCCGATGCAAGTGGATCAGTACATAAGGACGAGATACTATTGAGCTAGATTTTGGAATAATTGAAGGTAACAAAGCTTTTCATTATGTATAAATTCATAGTTATCATAGTGATTGTGAAGCTTTAAATGCTGAAGTCTTAACTCCAGATAGTAGTGAAGATGATCAGTTTGAATCTAGAAGTGAGTGGAGGGTAAGGTACACTTATTCCAAACCAAAATGAGATAATAAATATGTAAAGTTGGAACTAGGGATGAAGTTCAAGGGCTCTAAGCAATTTGAGGATGTTGTTCAGAGATATGCTATGGTAAATGAATACAATATTAGATGGGAAAGGAATAGTGAAAAAAAAGATAGAGGAGAAATGTGTGAACAAGTGTTCTTAAAAGATATATGTAAGCTGAATATAGATAGAGAAGACATTTGTTGTTAAAACACTTGAAAATGAACACAAGTATTACAAAAGTTCAAACAATAGACAAGCTAGTTCTAAATGGCTTGTCAAGGAATATGTTAATAAGTTTGGAGTTAATCCTAATTAGAATGTAAAAGAGATGGAAAAAGATGTGAAAAAAATATATGTCTTGACTATAACTAAAGTACAATGTTATAGAGAGCTAAGTGGAGGGCATTGACATTGATTACAAGTACTCTGAAGGATCATTACATCAAGTTGTGGTCCTATACTATAGAGTTGAGAAGGATAAAGAAGAATAGGAATTTTAGTATGAAAGTTGATAGGCCAACTACTGGGAGGAAGCCATATTTTCATTGAATTTTTATGTGGAATTTGATGCTTCGAAGAGAAGTTGGTTGGTAGGATGCATGCTAATCATTGAATTGGATGATTGTTTCTTAAAGACATTTCTAGAAGGCCAATTATTTGTACTATAGGAAGAAATAGGAACAACTAAATATTCTCAATAGCCTGAATAGTTGTTGAGGGTGAGAGTGAGAATACTTAGACTTAGTTCCTAGAGCTACTGCTTGATGATCTTGGAATTCATTACCGCGATAGCTACACAATAATTAGTGACCACCACCAAAAGGGAGTTCTGTTAGTATCTTAACAACTCATTTTCCATCTTTTCTAATTGTCTTCCTTTTATTATGTTAATAACTTAACATGTAATGTTTGTTTGTTATAAGGCCTTTTTAATGTGGTTAGAAAAATGATTCTACATGCAAAACATAAATACTATGCAAGACACATATATGCCAAGTGAAGGAAATCCAATTCTGGCCATGTATTTAAAAAATAGTTTTGGATAATCGTACAGGTGATAAATCAAGCAGATTTTAATGATACCATTAAGAAAATACAAGAATTATCAAGCAAGGCTGTTGAAGACTTTATGAACTAAGGTCCAACCCCTTTTTCCAAGAAATACTTTATGCACCGCATGTAGTGCAATAAAATTGACATGGAGTGCACCATACCATCCCATTGAACCATGTAACCACCACTTTCCAATATTCATTAAATACATGTAGTTCCATTTTTTGGTTTGAAAATTTGAATGGCGAAAATGCTCCTCTATTCTGAAAAAATTATAACATTCCATGGCCTATTCAAATTTTCAAATCAAAAAGCAAAACTATAAAATGCACATTGGAAAGCATCACTACGTGGTTCAATGTGAAGGGGCGGTGCACTATTATTGCACCATATGCAGTGCACAAAGAATTACTCTTAATTTATAAAGCATTTATCCATAACTTTTCAGGTTTGTGACATAATTGATAATAATCTAGCAGAAACTTTTAATGATTGCATTATTTAAGCAAGGCATATATATATATATATATGTTAAAAAAAATAATAGCTGCATTGAGGTAGAGGATGTTTAAGAAGAAATAAATAATGGTAAATTCAAATGATAACATATGTTCAAGAATAAGAAGTTCGAAAATACTAAAGTGGGATCCAGGGTTTGCACTTCGAGGTCTAATGGAGAGTTAAAATTTAAGGTTAAAATTTTGGATGATAGGTATATTATAGATCTTAGTGAGAAGTCTTGCTTATATAGATAGTGAGACTTAACTGGCATTACCTTGCATCTGTGCAATATCATGCATCAATTGGATAAAATAAGATATGTCTGTTGATGATTGCTACAAGATGAAAGCATACTTGATGACTTATCAGTTGCATTGCAGCCATTGAATGGCCAAAGGATGTGGCCTCCAAATAACAATAAGACTAGCTATCTTGCCCCCTCGTATCAAGAAGATGATTGGAAGGCCTACGAAAAGCAGAAGGACAAGGATGAAGAATCCAAGAACAACGACAAACTAGCTAAGACAGGACTGAAATTGCAATACAATGCATATGACCAATATGGCCATAACAAAAAAACATATAAATGGAAGGACCAATCTAAAGAATCTAGACTTGAGAAGCTCCCAATGTAGATAAAAAATATAATGTATGATGCCTTATAGTCTTACATGAGTCACAATGACTTTATAAAATTTTATGCTATTCGCAGGTTAGGAAAAGAGGGAGACCATGAAAAGATCAAGATGTAGGAGCCACTTCTTAAATACCAAAAAGTGCAAGAAAGCAAAGAGTCCTACAAAGACAAGGAGGGCAAAATCCAATTGCCAGTGACAAAGGGTAACATTATTTTATATTTACTTCAGTATAAATATTAGTTATTTTTAATTACAATTCTATGTACTACAATACTAAACTTGTATACATTCTTCATCATAGGTTATTCAAGGTTATGGTGTCTATCAGTCTCCTTAGACAAGACTAAATTATGTTAGATAAATATCATTTATCATTGCATTGAATTTATATATAATGTTGACTTTAATCACTACCAATGTTTGTAATTTAAAGATGCCTAAAAGTAATACTATTTGAATCATTAGAGGTACTACTATCAAACCTATGGTTGAAGATGCTGCAATCAAACCATCACTTAGAAATGCTTCAATCTTAGAAAGCTTTGAGAGTAGCCAAATGATATTAACTCAGACTCAACCAAGCCAATGAAAAAAAGGAGAATTAGTAGAGTGTTTATTATAGTACATTGTTTCAGTTGTTTTAGACTATTTGTAAATGACTATGTAATTTTTTTTTTTTTTGGTTTGGAATATGTCATACACAAGTGTTCTAGTTATTTTCTTTTGGATAGTTGCTTTTTAAACAACCATCATAAATCTATATGGGTTGACATGAAATAAAATTTCATTTTTCATTCAGCTCTATTTGTTCATACTTGATAATGCTCTTATTTTATAACATATATTTCTTCTGAAACTTTTCTTTTGAAAGTTTCACCTATTCAAATTATGTATCGCTAGTTGTATAACATGACTAGAAGGTGCAGGATCAGAACAATAGGTTATAGTTGTGTCATAGGATCAGACATAATGGTTGTATCAGATTCTTTCCATTAAATTAACTATATATTGTTTAAATCAGAGTTTTTTTTTCATACTATTGTATTAATATGCAAACATTTGTATCAATTCAAAACTTTAGTTCAGATGACTACATTGCATCCAACATATGACAGCTAAAGCAACTAAAGCACTTTGTAACACCAATCACTTTACAATAGTAAAATCATAAGCCTACTCCAAAACGTGTCAATGAAAATCCAATGAAGAGTACATACACACACTAAAACATTATATTGGGACATAAAGATATTAATATAGCATAATATAATTTACTGATCATAATTAACATCCTTGTTCTAATATTAATATATATCCTAACATCGAAACATGAAATATTAATCTTTAACCATTGCCTCACATAAAAAATCAGAAACTAGGACAAATATTGCTGAGATTGTTTCCAATTCATCCTCAAACAACCGATATATCATAGCATTATCATCCATGAGAGTATAAGAGCCCTAACATAATTTTTTTCTCTTTGTTTCTATCTTGAAATCTCAATCCTTAAGCACTTGTTTTCCTTTTGTAACTTTGCATACTCAATTTTCATTTTTCCAAGCTCATCCTCCATTTTTACTTCAGAATCTTCAATTTAACAATCTTCTCTTCTAGCATTTTCACCTTCTCTCCTATAATTTCTTTCATCTCCTCCATCAGTCAAAACTTCTCCTAAAGCCCTTTCCTTTGATTTCTCAATATAATAGCTACATCTTTCCCATGATCACACATTTAGGATCAATTTACTGAAGAAACACAAGCATTATCCTGCAAAATTATAGTTCAATCAATAAGTACTAGTTTTCAATTTCAGCTAAGTATTTGGAAAAAGAATACCTTCTAAAATTGGCATTGTAGGAACCTCCTCCCCAAATTCTTTTACTCCATGAAGTGTACAACCTAAATTATGGTGATGGCATTGCATTTCATCTCCGAATACCATTGAAATGGGTGAGGTTGTTATTTCCTTGACCATATCCAAGCTTTCAAGAACATCCATCTTCCAAAAACTATAATATCGACCTCCCACCAATCACCAAATAAATGAAACCTTAAAAATAAGTCTTTATCCCTCTTTATATCTCCTTCCGGCTTTTTTGTTACTTATTTTTCAATACATTTCTAATTTTTTTATCAAAATTTGATAAATAATTTCTGCACCTACAGTTTAGTTTAGTGATAGAGTTGGATGACAGACCAATATTACAATAATTTACAAAGTAAATATATTTGATTGAAAAAGCTTTAACGATATGTTAAAATTAAAAAATAAATAAATAAATAATTTTTTAAGCAATTAAACCTCTATTTTACTTGATCTTCAACTTGCATAATTATGAAATAAAAATTTTGAATTTATTCATGCTCGACCTGACGAGGTACTTAGCTTGAAAATCTTGTTTCTAACCTTGAACCTGGACCTAATCCTCCTGTGGCAATGCTAGAAGCTTGATCGAGTAATCAAAATTTTCAAGCCAGGGACCAATAAGAGGATCAAGAATGTGTCCAAGCGGCAAATCCATTATGTTTGGCAAATGGGATTGTATTGCGATATCCATTATGTTTTGCAATACCAATTCATTTGGATTTAAAAAATACCAATTCATTTGGATTTAAAAAACATAAATTGCGGGAATAATGTAATTAAGCGGTTTACATATGACATTGTGCTGCAATATCCACAATGTGTTGGAAGAACCTAAAGTGTTTATTTACATGATAGCCCTAATATATGCTAATATCAACACCCATTAAACATTCTATTCTGTTGGGGATAAATCTCACTCCCACCGAAGTCCAGTCTGATGCTTAGCCTAATGCAACCGGTAATCACGGAAGAGCTTCGATCGAAAATTCTCCTCCAGTGGCTGGATCCCAGTCGAACTCCTCCAGCGGCCGAACTCCTCTCGGATATCTCCCTCAGTCGGACTCCTCTAGGAGCCGAACTTCTTTCGGATCTCTCCTTCAGTCGGATTCCTTCAGGAGCCAAACTCTTTCCAAATTTTTTCTTCAGTCGGACTCCTATAGGAACCGAACTCCTTCCAAATTTTTTCTTCAGTCGAACTCCTCTAGGAGCCGAACTCCTTCCGAATTTCTCCTTCAGTCGGATGCCTACAGGAGCCGAACTCCTTCCAGATTCCTCCTTCAATCAGACTCCTACAGGAGCCGAACTCCTTTCGAATTTCTTCTTTAGTTGGATGCCTACAGGAGCCGAAATCCTTCCGGATCTCTTTTTCAGTCAGATTCCTCCATGAGCCGAACTCCTTCTGGATTTCTCATTTAGTCAAGTTCCGTCAGGAGCCGAACTCCTTTCGGACTCCTCCTTCGGTCGAATTTTTATAGGAGCCAAATTCTTTTTAGACTTCTTCTTTAGTTGGATTTCTCTAGGAGCCGAACTCCTTCCAGACTTCTCCTGCAGTCTTCCTCTCGGAGCTGAACTCCTTCCGGACTTCTCCTTCAGTCGAGCTCCTTCCGAATTTTTTCTTCAGTCGGATTCCTCCAGGAGTCGAATCTTCTGAACTTCTTCTTCAGTCGGATTCCTCCAGTGGATTGCTTTCAGATTTTAGCTAGCATTTCTCTCGGATGATCTCCTCTAGCCGTATCCCCTTTAGAAGTCCGAACTCCTCTGAAATTGATGTATGTCAAAGCTCTTCACCGATCAATGCCTGCTTCCTAAGAACTTTGATTATTGAATCTCAACCAACGATCATTATCAGTCTGACGACACCTCTCCCTCTCCGTATCAAACCCCATATGACCCCAAGCGGCTTAGTATTAAACAGCTATGGCTGTCGCCATCAGTCTACTACAGACAGCACCCCTCTCACGAGGTTCTGAGCGGCAAACTATCAGACAGCTATGGCTATCACTATTAGTCTGCTGCAGGTGTCACCCCTCTCACACGGCCCCGAGCGACCAGCGACCAGCTACCAGACAGCTACAGCTGTCACTATCAACTTCGGACTCCATCTATAAAAGAGATCCTCCAGATATATTTTCTCTAAGCTCTCTTCTTCTTTTCGAAACTCTGCTGAACTCTTATCTAAGCACTCCATTTCTGTTGGCCAGAAGAGCAGACTTAATCGTCGGAGAATCCTGCCGGAGCCACCACCACCGACTTCAGATGAAACTTTATTTTGCAGGTCACCGACAGCGACCTCGTCTTCCTCGACTCCAGCTCGATCCGACGTTAACCAGATTCTGCACCAACAGGATTGGCGCTAGAGACCGGAGCCACCGCCACTGATTTCGAATGAAACTTTATTTTATAGGTCACCGATAGCGACCTCTTCCTCCTCAACTCCAGCTCAATCCGACGTCGATCAGATTTTGCAACAACAGAATTAACGCTAGAGGAAGGACCCTTTATTTCTAAGGTACCCTTGTTCTTAAAGAAATGCTTAGCCAACCCTTTGGATATTCTTCTCCAAGGTCCATCTCCATCCTCTCCCTCAATTTCAAGAAATCCTCCAAAGAAGGTGACTACCCGGAGATCTACCGCTTCTACCGTTAGATCCGAGCCAGACCCGCCCGTTCCAGCTCCAGCACCGGCGCTTCAACCTCCTCCTCCACCGGTGGCCACGATAGATCTGGAGCAGTTTAACCCACTGATGCAGTGGATTCAGGATCTCACTGAGATGGTGCAGGCCATGCGACAGCCTCCGATGATGATTTCATCAGAAAATCCACCATCAGGATGTCAGAAATCAGTCCCAAGGAAGAGCACTTAGACTAGCATATCCGTCGCCCCTAGGAAGGAGAAATAGAGAGCAGAGGATCCTTATTCAGATCGTGATTCTTCTCCGAAAGAAATCTTCTCCATCTATAGCCGGAAGCCTTCCAAGGTCTGCGATCGAAATGACGTCCCCGATCAAAAATTATGGAGGATGAATCGATGGATTGAGAAGCTCGACCACATCACCCCGGCTCACCATGATGACATCGACACTGATCCCTCCTTTTTTCTCCCCGAATTATGTGAAAGCCCGTTCCGCCGAACTTCGAGCTTCCCCTGGTTTGAAAGCTACAACTGAACCTCTGATCCGGTCGATCATCCGGAGGCCTTCCGAACTATGATACTGCTCCATGGTGCATCAGACGCCATCTTATACCGAGCTTTTTCGTCTACCTTAAAGGGAGCAGTAAGAAATTGGTACTGAACGTTGAAATCGAGTACGATCTTCTTCTTTGACCAGACGAGCCAATAATTTATGGCTCACATCGTCAGCAGCCGACGTCCGCATCGAGGTTTGGATTTTCTGATGAATATCAAACAGAAGAAGAAAAAATCTATCCAAATTTATGTCACCCAGTTTAACGCCACTGCATTGAAGGTCCGAAACCTAGACCAGTCTATTGCAATGGCCGCACTAAAGGACGGCCTTTATTTAAGGATGGCCTTCAGAAGAATGATTTACTGTTCTTCCTAAAGAAGATGTACCTCAGAGACTTTGTCGATCTGCTAGCTTGAGTTGAAGGATATGTCCGAACGGAAGAAGCCTTCAAATTAAGAGATGAGGGAGCCATAGGAGAGCAACAGACGGGCAAGTCTAGTAAACTCACGGCTGATGGAGGGCCGAATGAAGTTCGACCATGCTCACGAGCTTCTTCTGAGCGCAAACGAGATCGAACTCTCCCTCAAGCTCGTCATCAAAGAAGTCCCGATAGAAGGGCACGAAGAAGTTCTCCCTTCAGAAGGTTTCATAACTATGCTCCCCACAATGCTCTATAAATGCCGACCTGAAGCAAAAGAATATCAGCCAAGGGCGCTACCACAGCTAGAACCACCAATGAGGAAGAAACAACAAGAAGATCGACCACCTCTCAACATCATCAACACTATCTCTGGGGGGCTTAGTACTTTGGCGAGCCGCCATCTCTCAGCCTCAGAGCCAGAAAAAGCTTATCCTGAATTGGGAAGACCCATATGAAGTAGAGGAGGTCGTCCGGTCCAGAACTTGTTGCCTAAAGAAGTTCGAAGAAATAACGCTCTCACGACCTTGAAACTCAAAGAATCTGAGAATGTATTATCGATAATTTTTCTTCAATAAAACTTCTCCATTTCAACATTATTATTTCTCGGTGCAGAAACTATGTGATGACAGAAAAGAAGCAATCAATAGTGGCCATATTAGAAACAGAAGGAGAACCTCGTCCAAATATGAGCAAGTCGAAGATCTCATTCATTTTAGACTAGATAAGGGGAGAGGCCCTGACAATGGTCCATATGTGCCCCTACCGTCTGTTAGGAATAGAAGGAGAATCTCATTCTAATGCGAGCAAAGCCGAAGGCCTCGTTCATTTTAGACGACATGAGGGAAGAGACTCTGACAACGACTCTTATGTACCCCTACAGCCCGTTAGGAACAGAAAGAGAACCTCATCCTAACACGAGCAAAGTCGAAGGCCTCGTTCATTTTAGACGAGAGAAGGGGAGAGGCCCTAACAACGGTCCTTATGTGCCCCTACAATCCATTAGAAATAGGAGGAGAACCTCGTCCTAACGTGAGCAAAATCGAAGGTCTTGTTCATTTTAGATAAGATGAGAAGAGAAATCTTTCAACCTCGACTGGAGATAAGATCCTTCCAAGCTTCTACGTCAATAAGAGATAAGATCTCCTTCAACCTCTGCTGAAGATAAGATCTTTCCTAAGCTTCAATGTCTACGTCAACAGAAGATAAGATCTCCTTCAACCACGATTGAAGATAAGATCTTCTCCGAGCTTCAACATCTACGTCAATAGGAGATAAGATTTACTTCAACCTTAGTTAGAGATAAGATCTCTTCTGAACTTCTACGTATACGTCATAGGAGATAAGATCTTCTTCAACCTCAACTGAAGATAAGATCTCCCCCGAGCTTCTACGTCAATAAGAGATAAGATCTTCTTCAACCTCGATTGGAGATAAGATCTCCCCCGAGCTTCAACATCTACGTCAACAGAAGATAAGATCTCCTTCAACCTCGGCTGGAGATAAGATCTCCCCCGAGCTTCTACGTCAATAGGAGATAAGATCTCCTTCAATCTTGACTGAAAATAAGATCTTTCTCGAGCTTCAACGTCTACGTCAACAAGAGATAAGACCTCCTTCAACCTTGACTGGAGATAAGATCTTCCACGAGCTTCTACATCAACAGGAGATAAGATCTCCTTCAACTTCGGCTGAAGATAAAATCTCTCCCGAGCATTAACATCTACGTCAATCAGAGATAAGATCTCCTTCAACCTCGGTTGGAGATAAGATCTCCCCCGTGCTTCAACGTCTATGTCAATAGGAGATAAGATCTCCTTCAACCTCGGTTGGAGATAAGATCTTCCTCGAGCTTCAACGTCTATATCAACAAAAGATAAGATCTCCTTCAACCTCGGCTAGAGATAAGATCTCCCTCGAGCTTCTATGTCAACAGGAGATAAGATCTTCTTCAACTTCGACTGAAGATAAGATCTCCTCCGAGCTTCAACTTCAACATCAACCTCGGCTGGAGACAAGATCTTCCCCGAGCTCTAATCCTTCAATAAGAGAAAATCTTTCCCGAGCTTCAACTTCAACCTCGGTTGGAGATAAGATCTCCCTCAAGCTTCAACATCTACGTTAACAGAAAATAAGATCTCCTTCAACCTTGGTTGGAGATAAGATCTCCTCCGAGCTTCTACATCTACGTCAAAAAGGAGATAACATCTCCTTCAACCTCAGCTAGAGATAAGATCTCCTCCGAGCTTCTATGTCAATAGAAGATAAGATCTCCTTCAAGCTCGAAGGAGATCTTAAACCTCGACTGAAGATAAGATCTTTTCCGAGCTTCAACGTCTACGTAAACAGGAGATAACATTTCTTTCAACCTCGGGTAGAGATAAGATCTCCCCCGAGCTTCTACGTTAATAGGAGATAAGATCTCCTTCAACCTCGACTGAAGATAAGATTTTCTCCGAGCTTCAACTTCAACCTTGGCTGGAGACAAGATCTCCTATAAGCTTCAACTTCAACGTCAACCTTAATTGGAGATAAGATCTCTCCCGAGCTCCAACCTTTCAATAGGAGATAAGATCTCCCTCGAGCTTCAACTTCAACCTTGGCTGGAGATAAGATCTCCCTCGAACTTCAATCTGAATTGATGCAGAGCTCAGAAGAGGACTTCAGCAGTCATCTTTTTTATACTTCCTTCCTTCGAATTTCAAACTCGAAAGTGGGGGGACTATTGTTGGGGATAAACCCCACTCCCGTCGAAGTTCAGCCTGATGCTTAACCTAATGCAACCGATAATCACGGAAGAGCTTCGATCGAAAATTCTCCTCCAGCGGTCAGACTCTAACCAAACTCCTCCAGCGGTCGAATTTCTTCCAAACTTTTCCTTCAGTCGGACTCCTTCAGGAGCCGAACTCCTTCCGAATTTCTCCTTCAGTCGGATTCCTTTAGAAGCCGAACTCCTTCCAAATTTTTTTTTCAATCGGACTCCTACGGGAGTCGAACTCTTTTCAAATTTTTTCTTCAGTCTGACTCCTCTAGGAGTCGAACTCCTTTCAGATTTCTTCTTCAGTCGGATGCTTACAGGAGCTAAACTCCTTCTGAATTTCTTCTTCCGAATTTCTCCTTCATTTGGACTCCTCCAGGAGCCGAACTCCTTCCGGATCTCTCCTTCAGTCGGATTCTTCTAGGAGCCAAACTCTTTCCAAATTTTTTCTTCAGTCAAGTTCCGTCAGGAGCCGAACTTCTTCCGAACTCCTCCTTCAGTCAAATTTCTACAGGAGCCAAACTTCTTCCGAACTCCTCCTTCAGTTGGATTCCTCCAGGAGTCGAACTCCTTCCAGATTTCTCCTTCAGCCGGATTCCTTCAAGAGCCGAACTCCTTCCGAACTTTTTCTTCAATCAAACTCCTTCCAAATTTTTTCTTCAGTCGGATTTCTTCAGGAGTCGAACTCCTTTCGAACTTCTCCTTCAATCGGATTTCTCCAGCGAATTACTTTCAGATTTCAGCTAACATTCCTTCCGAATGATCGTCTCTAGCCGTATCCCCTTTACGAGTTCGAACTCCTCTAAAATTGATATATGTCAAAGCTCTTCATCAATCAAAGCCTACTTCCTCTGAACTTTGATTATTGAATCTCAATGAATGGTCACTATTAGTCTGACGACACCTCTTCCTCTTCATATCGAACCCCACATGACCCCGAGCGGCTCAGTACCAAATAGTTATGGCTATCGCCATCAGTCTGCTACAGATGGCGCTCCTCTCATGCAACTCTGAACGGTCAGCTACCTGACGGCTACGACTGTCACTGTCAATCTGCTGCAGGCGCCGCCCCTCTCACACGGCTTCGAGCGGCTAACTACCAGAAATCCTTCAGATACGTTTTCTCTAAGCTCTCTTCTCCTTTTCGAAACTCTGATGAACTCTTGCCTGAGCATTCCATTTCTGTTGGTCCAAAAAGCTGACTTAATCATCGGAGGGTTCTATCGGAGCCACCACCATCGACTCCGAATGGAACTTTATTTTACATATCATCGACAGCGACCTCGTCTTCCTCGACTCCAGCTCGATTCGACATTAATCAGATTCTACACTAACAAAATTGATGCTAAAGGCCGAAGCCACTACCACCGACTCCAAATGAAACTTTATTTTGCAGATCACCGATGGCAATCTCTTTCTCCTCAACTCCAATTCGATTCGGCATCGAACAGATTCTACAATAACATATCTCATCCAACATCTATAGCTCATTAAATTTTCAATAAAATAACTCATTTCCTCTCATAAATAAGAAAAAACTGCCATTACCACGTTCCTGCAACCAGAACATACCATTGTAGCCCAGCAAAAGTTAAAGATTAAAAATAAATTAAAAGAAAAAAAGCATGTGAGGTGAGAGAATTAATTAAAACATTAATTTCTAGAGTTAAAAAAAAAGTTAGCCATTTAATACGAATTTCTCATCCTAAGAGCCCAGCACCAGACGGAATCCAACCCGCGAATATTCGGTGTCCCCACGTCTACGCCGGTCCACGTGTCGACTCTCGGGAGACTCGGTCCCCACCCCACACTTCCATCTCCCACCGGACGCGTATACCCTACAGGTGGGGTCCACCGCTTGGTTGCCACCTACCGTTCCTTGGGTCCCGTTCCAACCCAATCACGTGATGGATAGTTGGTGGCTCCCGCCGGTGGGGACCACTGTCCCTAAACCCAATCACGAGCTCTACAAAGGCAGCAAAAAAATTCATATATACTCACGTGCGCTCGTGCGTCCCACCTTGACCAACGCTTAGGATTACAAGTGGGATGGAAGAAAAAAAATAAAAATAAAAATAAAAATCGTTCATGGGCCATCGCCGCTCTACTGAACTAAATACAACGTTTTTTTTTTTTTCCCCTTAGAATAGAAAGGAAGAACAAGGGAAGAGAAAAACCTAATCTTCTGGGCTGGATTCCGATGGCGGCTCTTCGTCCTTTTCTTCTTCCTCCGTCTCCTGCCGTTGTTCTTCCGCTTCTTGGCCGTGCTGGCTCTCCACTGACTCTCCCATCAGTTGTAACTCCTGCGTCTTCCCGGTCTCGTCGGCGGCGGAGGCCCCGTCCTCTCCTCGCTTATCGACGGCGGCCGAGCCATCCGCCACCTGCAGCTGGGCATCCACCGTCGTTGCAAGATTCAACCCCGCCGGGAACACCGCGGGAACTGGCCCGGTACCTGCGAGGTTGATGATCTGCGGCGGCGTAGGGAACGTCCATATCTGCGGCTGCTGAGTCGACGGCCCTGCCGCGATCGCCGAGGAGGGCGGGAGCATCCAGAGAGCTCCGGGAGGTATTACCCTCCCGCCAACGGTGTTCCCCACCGCCCACATCGGTGCCAGCCCAGGCGGCGCCGCCCCCGACGACGCGATGGGGGCGAGCCCCGTCGAGATGGAAATGGCACCGCCGCCCTGGAGCAGCGGGTCTGCTGCCGCGATCGGGTAGTACGGAACTGCTGCGACGCCGCCGCCGCTGTGGGCGGCGGCCCGCGTGGGTTGTAGCTTCTTCCTCCGCTTCGCGGCTGACTCTTCCCCTCCGGCGCCGTCCGTGGCGGAGGTGGTGTTCCCGGAGACTGAGGGAGCGTCGGTGGGGATTTTGAGGGTGCCGTCGACGGTGGTGGCGATGGCGGGGACGGTGCCGGTCCCGGTGGCGGCGATGATGGCAGGCTCGGCGTGCTGGAGGAGCCACCGGATGGTCTCGCCGTCCGACTTGTGCCCGAGCTCGCGGGTCAGTTGAAAGATCCTCGCAGCGCAAGCCGCTGGCATGCGGATCCTCCGCCCGCGGCCCTCCACCTTGGTGTGCCGGTCCTTGCTTCGCCCGGCCGGCCGCCTGAGGAACGGCAGCGCCCCCATGAACTCCATCGGCTCCGGCTTGGGGACGATCAGCCGGTGGTGAACCGGCATCGCCACGCCTCCGCCGCCGCCCCCGCCCATTCGAAGATCAGTCCTCTGGCTATCCTCGTCCTCCTCCTCTTGCTTCTGCGAATCCATCCGCTTTCCCCAAGATCTAAAGCGAGGAACCTCTCCGTGCGTCCTTCGCCAGCCGTCGTCCCTTCCAAAAGCAAAAAGACGCGCAGCCTACTTGCCTTCCCTCCTCGTCTCCAGCTCCAAAAACACGCAATTAGAGAGCAAGACCCTGAAAACCCAAGCCAGGGGCTTCCTTTTTTTTATCCCCTCATCTGCCCCACCGCCCCCAACTTCTCGCCCAGCAAACCGCCCGATCCAGCTGGGCCCCACCGGATCCAACGGTTCAGCATGATTTGTCGATATGGGCGAGGTAGATCTTGTAATTTAATTTCATTATTTTAATTATTCATAAACATGGAGAGTATCTCCTCCGTCCGTTGGGTCCACCATCGCCGTCCCTTTCGCATTCGTACCCATAGCATCCCTCCATCCTTTTTTTTTCTATATTTCATCGGCTCCAATCTGCGTGGCCCCATAAATTACGTGCCTTGATGTCCCCCAGTGTATACGTGTCGAGTTTTTATGTGGATAATGTTCGTTTTACCAATGGATCGTGGGCAACAGAGGATCCGTCCCGTGGTACGATAGTGTGCACTGATCGGACGAACAAAGCTTGCGGAGCCAACCAACTGGAGCCAAGCGAGGGTGGGACCACAGAGTTACCGAGATCCAAACGTATCTCTTTTTCTTTGATGGGCCAAAGTAATGACGTGTCATGTTTGATCGTGGATCAAACTTTATTATCTGATCTCATATAGTCCATACTATTATTTTTTTATTAATTAATTTAAAATTTTATATATTATGCGCCGTTTTTTGAACAGCTGCACTTCTTCATGTCTATCTCTCTGTAGAAAAAATTTATCTTGAAATGAATGGATGGGAGCGTAATAACAGTGGTGGTGAGTCCCGTCGCTTTGATAGCGCTGGTGACTGCGGGGAAGCTTCTTTGCATCTGCGCCGTATGATTGATGGTACCATCTGTTATGTGGGGAAGATGTTGTGCTGGAGGTCCATTAACTGGATGGCGTGGATTGGTGCAACTTTTGTCTGGGAGGTCATTCAATTTGCTTTGCTTGCGGACGAAATTACATAAAAACGAACGAGACGGGTCTTCCGAGACACAGCTGGAAAACGACCCAATAAGGATTTACTGTACCCAGCCCACATGACATCTTGGGTTGAGTTGGATCTAAGCGTACATATGAATTTATAATTGGGGTGGGGAATCATTTTTTTCTTTTTGATATAAATTGTGGCTAAGTTCACCCAAGCCTCACGCCCGCGCCAACACATGCTTAGCTGTACGGATGGCACATAGATTGGATTTGATTCAGGTTAGTGGCTAACTAACATATAACTCACACGATGATGCATGGGGTATGGTTTGCTTAATCCTACGATCCAGATCATTCGATCAAGTATATCAGAAAAGATCCACTTTTCCTATGTAGGCATAACATTTTATTCTTAAGATCTCTTATCTCATCAAGATGAAAAATTAACCAAGAATTGCATTCAATTCTTAACCTTATTTAATCTATACAATAATCTAGTCAGGGCTCACCAACCGGCATTTTTGTGTATGTTCTTTTAAAGCGACACCAAGAATTGCTTTCTTGTGGCACGATCACCATATAACATGTTGGATTCTTCACCAGAGAACTGAAATGCTCGTATCCCTCTCTTCACTCAACTACCAAGGAATTACGCTCTACTCACTCCCCATCTCTTATAAAATTCCTAAATTAATATACAAACTATAGCTGCTTATTGGGCGGGCCGGACCTGCCTCAACCCAAGTACTACAGTGATTTTCCAAGCTCGAGCCTAACCGATTCAATCTTTGGGCCTCCTTCCTAAGGCCAGGCTTGCTCAATGCCGTGTTTCGGACTTTCAAGCCGGACCTCAGGCTTCACCGAGATGATGCGAGGAGTTGAAGAGGCTGCAAGGAGGCAAGCAGGTAGGGAGAAGACGAGGATGAGGCCGGGAGGTGGGGATGATGCGAAGAGGAGGCAGGGAGACTAGGAGAACACAAGGAGGTGGTAAGGAGGATGCAAAAAAGAGATGGTGAGGTGAGGAGGAGGTCGAGAGATGAGAATGGTGCAAGGAGGAGGCGGCGAGGCGGGAGGATGCGAGAAAGTGGCAAGGAGGAGTAGCCTTAGAGCTATAGCCGTTTCTTTCCTATTTCCTCAAGAACCACTTCTAAAGCGATGGATTAAGGATTACCGGAGGAGAGGGATAGGGCAGTAATAGTTGAATTTCTTAAGGATATAGTAAAATTATATTATATATGATATATTATATTTATTAATTTAAAATTTATATATCAGCTTGGGTTGGGTTTGGGCTGGAACAACATATATAGAAATCCAGCCCATTTAATGGATCAGCCTGATTTTTGGCCTGATCCAACCCATTAGGCTGAAAAATGTGGCCCACGGTCATTTTAAAAGTACCGGGCTCAAGCGGCCTGTCCGAAATATAAGTAGATCTAATATAATCTATCGTTAGATCATATTCTACATCACTTCTAAAAAACCTGACAATTTTCACTCATCTACCAAAAAAAAAAAAAAAAAAGTAATGTAGATATTGTTGATAAAAGAGACAATATCATTACATTTTTTTAAGTTTTTTTGGAGGATATACCATAATGATATTTTATCCAGCAGTATGGTATTTATATGGTGAATGAAGAACTTTGTACAAGTTGAGCCTTCATTTTTGATAGAAAATTTGATTTCATATACACGTGAAATGTAAGAAGAATATATTTCTTGCCATTAATGGTGGTTAATGATCTTCTAGATTTGAATACTTACATGTCAATTTCGATTAACCTGCCCATCATCAATATAGGCATCTATATATGAATAGCAAAGCTAGGCCTCCACATATGGTACAATATCTAAGTGTTACAAATTTTGTCTGAGTTGGCAACTGCCATCCTTGCTTAGATTGATGACTTCAAGTCAGAAGGTGAACCATCTTTTGTTGCTACAAATCTTGTCAATAATCATTCTTTTTCTCAACATGCGGGTGAAATAGATTTAATATTCTTCGACGATAAAAGTATTCTCTAAGATTCTGTGATGCCATTAAAAAAATGAAAAGTTTTATAAGATTAAAAATGTTGGGTCATTGGGCCATGTTAATATGGTTCAGAGATGAAAAGTCAAGCTTCATAGAGTTTGAGACAAAATATGTGGCTAAGAAAAAATGGTCAGATCAATGTATAGATTGGTCGGCCTATGGCAAGCAATTCCATGCATGGTTGGTTAGATCTCAGCCTCCAAAGCCGATGGCTAGATTTGGAATTGAGGATCTAGTAACTACCATTAAATCCATCATGGATAGCTCGGTCACCTTGATTGGTTATTATTGCTTAGATTAGAATTTACCAGCTTTCTAGAGAGAAATCTTTGTAACTCTTGGCTATAAATATGAGTCGATGATAATTTGATTAATATCATCTCTTCACCAATTTAACTCTTTCATTTTATTTTACAGCTCCTGTAAAGGCCATCCTTGTTCAACCTGCTCAGTTTGAGGCTAAGCCATCAGCCTCCCAATGGAAGTAGGCCATGGTTAACAAACTTGGGCCAACTACATCATTGGACCTTGGCAGCAATGGAGACAAAGTTGTAGCTCGAGTGAGAAAACGGCCTCTGACCTCTAATGACCCAGCAGGATGGTGAGGGGTCAAATAAAGGGTCCTTATCCAGAATCAATGACTTGACCAACATTGCCACCTCTCTATCAGCCAAACTTTATGAAGAACTCTCTTGACACCAAGAGCAAACCGTAGAGCCCCTTAAAGATCTAGTCTATTCTCTTAATCATTGGTGCAAGCCAAATCACTATAGCAATCTCATCCGGAGCCTCAATCACCTTTGCAAAGCCTAGAAGTTGTCATCGAAGCTGCCTAGATCGATGTAGAACCCTCACTAGATTCTATTCCTCTCCTGATCTTGCTGCGGAGTCCACCTCCAAGTTTTTGTTCTCCAGCTCCTCAGCCACTAACCAAGAGGTTAAAGTAAGTCATCTACTTTATATCCCTTTTACTTGTGGTCTTAATCTAAAAAGTTAATTCATGCCTATAGAGTAGCAGAAGCCATGGTAGCTCCATCCTTAGCTCATCAGTCTATATGAAGGCTTAGTTGGCTATGTATTTGGTCAGGTCATCCCCGATCATCATTCTTGTCCCACCTAGTCTTTCAACCAAAATTCTAAAAGGCAGGAGGGCAATTCAAAGTGTCATCAATCTCGATCTCAATGACCTAGCTAACCCTTGAAGAATGGAGCCATTGCATGACATGATGTTTCAAGATCGATCTTAGCATGGTTTGCTAAGCATGGTGTTAGCATGGCATTCCAAGATCAAACCTGATGTGTTCTCATCATATTGTTAAAAAAAGTAGAAAAAATTTTATTTTCATTTTTTTTTTTTTTGAGTTTCAGTCCAGCATAGAGAGCCATTGATACTATTGCATGCCACTGATCTACCAATTGGTCAAGCAGCAAACTTGACTAACCTGAGGGATAGACTTTCTTACTTCATTTAGCCTATAACCACTAGTTTTGTTGACCGATGAATTTGAGCAAGAGACCTTATAAATAGAGGAGCTTGAGTTCAAAGTAGTTGTTCACAAAAATAAGCTTAAATTGATTGTTGGGGATAAACCCCGCTTCTATCGAAGTTCAACATAATGCTTAGCCTAATACAATCGATAATCACGGAAGAGCTTCGATCGAAAATTCTCCTTCAATGGTTGGACTTCAGTCAAACTCCTCCAGCGGCCAAACCTTAGCCAAACTTTTTCAGCCGACCGAACTCCTCAACGGCCGAACTCCTTCCAGACTTCTCCCTCAGTAGGACTCCTCTAGGAGCCAAACTCCTCCTGAACTTCTTCTTCAGTCAGATGCCTACAGGAGCCGAACTCCTTCCAGATCTCTCTTTCAGACGCATGTCTATAGGAGCCGAACTCCTTCCGAACTTCTTCCTCAATCGGACTCCTTTAGAAGCCGAGCTCCTTCCCGATCTCTCCATCAGTCGGGTGCCTACATGAGCCAAACTTTTTTCGGATCTCTCCTTCAGACAGATACCTACAAGAGCCGAACTCCTTCCGAACTTCTCCCTCAATCGGACTCCTCCAGGAGCCGAACTTCTTTCGGATCTCTTCTTTAGTCGGATGCCTACATAAGCCGAACTCGTTCCGGATCTCTCCTTCAGTCGGATGCCTATAAGAGCCGAACTTCTTCCGGACCTCTTCTTTAGTCGAATTCCTTCAAGAGCCGAACTCCTTTCGGACTTCTTCTTCAGTCAAACTTCATCTGGATTTCTTCAGCAGATTACGTCCAAATTTCAAGTAGTATTCCTCCTAGATGATCCCCTCCAGACGTATTCCCTTCAGGAGTCCAAACTCCTCTAGAATTGATGCATGTCAAAGTTCTTCACCAACCAATGCCTGCTTTCTCTGAACTTCGGCTATTAAATCTTAACGAACGGTCACTATCAGTCTGACGACATCCTTCTCTCTGTAGCAAACTTCATGCAGCCTCGAGCGGCACACTACCGGATGGCTACGGCTGTTACTATCAGTCTACCACAGGAGACACCTCTTCCTCTCCATATCGAATCTCATGTGGTCCCGAGCAACCCACTATCGGATGGTATAGCCATCACTATCAATCAAGCTCCGTCTATAAAAAAGAATTCTCTAGATATATTTTCTCTAAGCTCTCTTCCTCTTTTCAAAACTCTGCCAAACTCTTTTCTGAGCACTCCATTTTTGTTGGTCAGAAGAGCTGACTTGATCATCGGAGGATCTTATCGAAGCCACCACCATCGATTTTGGATGAAATTTTATTTTGTAGGTCACTGACGGCGACCTCTTTCTTGGCTCTAGCTTGATCCGATGTCGATCAAATTCTGTACCAATAAAATTGACACTGGAGAAAAAAACTCTATTTTTGAGGTACCCTTATTCTTAAAAGAGTGCTCAGTTGATCCTGTGGATCTTCTTCTTCAAGGTTCATCTCCATCCTCTCCCTCAATCCCAAGAAATACCTCCAAAGAGGGCGACTATCCGAAGATCTACCGCTTCTATCGTTAGATCTGGATCAGATTTGTCTGTCCATGCTCCATCGTCGGCGCTTCAACTTCCTCCTCTATCGATGGTCATGGTAGATCTGGAGTAGTTTAACCTGCTGATGCAGTGGGTTCAGGGCCTCACCGAAATGGTGCAGGCCATGCGGCAGCCTCCGATGGTGGTTCCATCAAAAAACCCACCATCGAGATGTCAGAAATCGGTCCCAAGGAGGAGCACTTAGGCTAGCATACCCATCACCCTTAGGAAGAAAAAATAAAGAGCAGATGATCCTTGCTCGGATCATGATTCTTCTCCAAAAGAGACCTTCCCCATCCATAGTCGAAAGTCTTTCAAGATCTGTGATCGAGATGACGTCCTCGATCAAAAACTATGAAAGATGGACCCACGGATTGAGGGACTCCACCACGTCGCCCTGGTTCATCATGACGATGTCTGCACCGATCCTCCTTTTTCTTTTCGAATTATACAAGAGCTCATTCCGCCGAACTTCAAGCTCCCCCAATTTGAAAGCTACGACGCAACCTCTGATCTGACCGATCATCTGAAGGCCTTTCGGACTATGATGCTGTTCCATGACGCACTAGATACCATCTTATGTCGAGCTTTTTTGTCTATCTTGAAGAAAGCAGCAAGAAATTGATATTCGATGTTGAAATTAGGTTCGATCTTCTCCTTTGACCTAATGAGTCATCAGTTTATGGCTCACTTCATCAGCAGCTGACATCCATGCTGAGGTTCGAATTTTTTGATGAATATCAGGAAGGATCGAATGAAGTTCTTCAGCATCGCTGGTAGAAGGCCGAATGAAGTTCGACCGCATTCACGGACTCCCTCCGAGTGCAAACGAGCCCGAACTCCTTCTCGAGCTCATCATCAAAGAAGCCCAGATAGAAAGATGTGAAGAAGTTCTCCCCTTAGAAGGTTTTACAACTATGCCCCCCTTAATGCTCCTAAAACTCAAGTTCTGATGGAAATTAAAAATCAACCACCAAGATTAGAAGAATTACGATCTTCCCCAAACAAGCGCAATCGAAGCAAGTACTATTTGTATCATCATAATCATGGCCACGATACTGAAGAATGCATTCAGCTCCAAGATGAGATTGAGGAGCTCAATAGGAGAGGTCAGCTAGGTCGATTCCTCAGACGTTGGTCTGAAGTAAGAGAAGATCAGTCAAGAGCGCTACTGCAGCTAGAACCATCAAAGTGGAAGGAACAATAAGAAGATCGATCGCCTCTTGGCATCATCAACGCTATCTCTAGAAGGCTTAGTACTTCGGTGAGCCGTCATTTCTCAGCCTTAGAGCCAGGAGAAGCTTGCTCCGAATTGAAAAGATCGGTATGAAATAGAGAAGATCGTCCGACCTGAAACTTATCGCCTGAAGGAGCTTGGTGGAATAATGCTCCTACGATCTTAAAATTTTTGAGAATGTACTACTGATAATTTTTCTTCAATAAAACTCCTCCATTTCAATATTATGATTTTTTGGTGTAAAAACTATATGATGACGGAAAAGAAGCAATTGAAAGTGGCCTTATTAGAAATAGAAGAAGAACCTCATTCTAACATGAGCAAATCGAAGACCTTCGATTATTTAAGATAGAAGAAGGGGAGAAGTCCATTCAATGGCCCATCTGTGCTACTACCACCATATTAGAAACAGGAGGAGAACCTCATCATAACATGAGCAAATCAAAGATCTTCGATTATTTAAGACAGAAGAAGGAGAGAGATCCATTCAACGGCCCATCTACGCCTCTATTGCCATGTTAAAAATAGAAGAAAAATCTCGTCCTAATATGAGAAAGTCGAAGGCCTCATTCATTTTAGATAAGATGAGGGGAGAGGCCCTGACAACAGCTCTTATATATCCCTACAATCCATTAGGAAGAGGAGGAGAACCTCGTCCTAACGTGAGTAAAGTCGAAGACTTTCGATTATTTAAGATAGAAGGAAGGGAGGCCCATTCAATGGTCTATATGTGCCCCTATTGCCATGTTAGAAATAGGAGGAGAACCTCATCCTAACATGAGCAAGTCGAAAGCCTCATTCATTTTAGATAAGATGAGGGAAGAGGCCCTGACAACAGTCCTTATATGCTCCTACAGCTCATTAGAAGTAGGAGAAGAATCTCGTCTTAATGTGAGCAAAGTCGAAGACTTTTGATTATTTAAGATAGAAGGAAGAAAGAGGCCCATTCAATGGCCCATCTGTGCTCCTATTGTCGTATTAGGAATAGAAGGAGAACCTCATCCTAACACAAGCAAGTCAAAGGCCTCATTCATTCTAGATGAGATGAGAGAAGAGGCCCTGACAATAGCCCTTATGTGTTCCTATAGTCCGTTAGGATGAAGAGGAGAACCTCATCCTAACGTGAGCAAAATCGAAGACCTCCGATTATTTAAGATAGGAGGAGGGGAGAGGCACATTCAACGGCCCATATGTGCCCCTATTATCATGTTAGAAACAGGAAGAGAACCTCATCCTAACATGAGCAAGTCGAAGGCCTCGTTTATTTTAGACGAAATGAGGGGAGAGGTCCTGACAATGGCCCTTATGTACCCCAATAGTCCGTTAGAAATAGGAAGAGAACCTCATCCTAATGTGAGCAAAGTCGAAGACCTCTGGTTATTTAAGATAGAAGGAGGAGAAAGACCCATTCAACGACCTATCTGTGCCCCTATTGACATGTTAGGAGCAGGAGGACCTTGTCCTAATATGAGCAAGTCGAAGACTTTATTCATTTTAGACGAGATGAGGAGAGAGGTCCTGACAATGACCCTTATGTGCCCCTATAGTCCATTAGAAAGATGAAGAGAACCTCATCCTAACGTGAGCGAAGTCGAAGACCTTCAATTATTTAAGACAGGAGGAGGGGAGAGGCCCATTCAATGGTCCATCTGTGCCCCTATTGCTATGTTAGAAATAGAAGAAGAATCTCATCCTAACATGAGCAAGTCAAAGACCTCATTCATTTTAGATGAGATGAGGAGAGTGGCCCTGATAATAGTCCTTACGTACCCCTACAGCCTGTTAGAAATAGGAGGAGAACCTCATCCTAATGTGAGCAAAGTTGAAGGCTTCATTCATTTTAGATGAGATGAGGAAAGAGGCCCTAACAACGACCCTTATGTGCCCCTATAGTCCATTAGGAACAGGAGGAGAACCTCATCTTAACGTGAGCAAAGTCGAAGACCTTCGGTTATTTAAGATAAAAGGAGGAGAGAAGCCCATTCAATGGCCCATCTGTGCCTCTATTACCATGTTAGGAATGGGAGGAGAACCTCATCCTAACATGAACAAGTCGAAGGCCTCGTTCATTTTAGATGAGATGAGGAAAGAGGCCCTGACAACGGCCCTTATGTGCCCCTATAGCCCGTTAGGAAGAGAAGGAGAACCTCATCCTAACGTGAGCAAAGTCGAAGACCTACGATTATTTAAGACAGAAGGAGAAAAGAGGTCCATTCAACAGCCCATCTATGCTCCTATTATCATGTTAGGAACAGGAGGAGAACCTCATTCTAACATGAGCAAGTCGAAGACCTCATTTATTTTAGATGAGATAAGGAAAGAGGCCCTGGCAACGACCCTTATGTGCCCCTACAGTCCGTTAGGAACAAGAGGAGAATCTCATCCTAACGTGAGCAAAGTCAAAGATCTTTGATTATTTAAGACAAAAGGAGGAAAGAGGCCCATTCAACGGTCCATCTATGCCCCTATTGCCATGTTAGGAACAGGAGGAGAATCTCATCCTAACATGAGCAAGTCGAAGGTCTCGTTCATTTTAGATGAGATGAGGGAAGAGGCCCTGACAATGGCCCTTATGTATTCCTACAGTCCATTAGGAATAGGAGAAGAATCTCGTCCTAACGTGAGCAAAGTCGAAGACCTTCGATTATTTAAGATAAGAGGAGGAGAGAGGTCCATTCAATGGCCCCTCTATGCCTCTATTGCCATGTTAGGAATAGGAGAAAAATCTCATCCTAACATGAGCAAGTCGAAGGCCTCATTCATTTTAAACGAGATGAAAGAAGAGGCCTTGACAATGGTCTTTATGTGTCCCTATAGTCTATTAAGAACAGAAGAAGAACCTCATCATAACATGAGCAAAGTCGAAGATCTTTGATTATTTAAGACAGGAAGAGGGGAGAGACCCATTCAACGCTCCATTTATGCCCCTATTGTCATGTTAGGAACAGGAGGAGAACCTCATCCTAACATGAGCAAGTCGAAGGCCTCGTTCATTTTAGACGAGATGAGGGAAGAGGCCCTGACAATGGCTCTTATGTGCCCCTACAGTCCGTTAGAAATAGAAGAAAAACCTCATCCTAACGTGAACAAAATCGAAGACCTCTGGTTATTTAAGATAGGAGAAAGAGAGAGGTCCATTCAACGATCCATTTGTGCCCTTATTGCCATATTAGAAATAGGAGGAGAACCTCCTCCTAACATGAGTAAGTCGAAGACCTCGTTCATTTTAGACAAGATGAGGGAAGAGGCTCTGACAACGGTCCTTATGTGCCCCTACAGTCCGTTAGGAACAGGAGGAGAATCTCATCCTAACGTGAGCAAAGTCGAAGATCTCCGATTATTTAAGACAGAAAGAGGAGAGAGGTTCATTCAATGGCCTATCTGTGCTCCTATTGTTATATTAGGAACCGGAGGAGAACCTCGTCCTAATATGAGCATCGAAGGCTCTCATTTTAGCGAGATAGAGAGAGGTCTGTAAGGCCCTTTGGCCCCATTCGTTGACGAGAATCTCATCCTAATATGAGCAAAATCGAAGACCTCCGA
Organism: Cocos nucifera; assembly: GCA_006176705.1. Taxonomy (NCBI): domain Eukaryota; kingdom Viridiplantae; phylum Streptophyta; class Magnoliopsida; order Arecales; family Arecaceae; genus Cocos; species Cocos nucifera. The sequence continues at coordinate 1,564,769 of QRFJ01000108.1, read as the reverse complement.
TTTGTTAGATATATGTGCCCTAGAAGCCAGAATTGGCTGACACTTGTAATACACTTCTAGGGGCAAAATTATAGTTTTGACTATAATCAATGAAATGGGTTATTTTCTATCACATATGTGTATTTAGTGTCTGTGATACATCCTTTGAGTTAATGGTAATGATAATTCATATTTTCAAGAGTTGAAAATTTAAGACATGAATAATCATTATTAACTCATAAACAGCTCCCGACCATAGGATCATCACGAGGATGGTGATTGATCCGGAAGGTTGGTGTACGAATCGCTTCTCTTTAGTAGATGAGTCTTGAGTCTACGGTGTGGAGACACCGGAGCGAGAGTACAGGTACTCGTTAGAGAACGAGGGCACTGAGCGTGACCACCTCGAGTAGTCATTAGGAAGTCTACCTTCTCGTCAATGACTGACTCGATGCTGCAGTAGTGTGTCTGGTTCTTTGACCTGAGATGCATCGGCAGTTCACCTTGAGGGTGTTATAGTTTGACTACACCATTACTCGGTCTCCTAGCCATATGGAACCCTGAGGTGTATGTTGGCTATAGCATGTTCATTGTAGGAACTGGATTGCATCAAGATGGAATCTATCTACCTCGATGGTAGAGAAGTAGCCCTATGATGATCATGAGAATCAAGTCCAGAAATCCATGGCCATGGTAGAGTGAAATAATAGAAAGAGTTTCTATTTAGATTTTCACATTGGACTCGAATCGAATGATTACATCATATGACAGAGACTAGGGTTTGACGAGTTCACCTTAACCCTAATCTGATCGGGGCTCAAGATAGAAGAACTGAATCACACAGGTAGCTGTACCAAGAGGTTCACATTCAGCTCTGATGGGTTGCCACCATATACTGCTAGGTGTCACTGGTGGATTTTGGGAGCAATTAGAATGATTTAGATGATCGATCATTCTAGCTGTTCGAATCAGAAGAGTTCTGATCCATCTAAAGAAGTTTCGATGATGTCTATGATAGAGATCATGACATATCCCATTACCATACAGAATTGAACCTAACTGGGTCACACAAACAAGGGTTTGAATCTGAAGATCATCAATTGAACTGATCTAGTTCAATTGATCTGAATGAGATTCAATTAGGTTCAAGGAAATCGTGCTAGCACTCGATTGAACCTAACGTTCTTCTTTATATACACAATAAGTTATCCTGACTGAGCTAAAGGAGTTTGTGCTCAATCAGAGGTCTTCATATGGTCTGACTGGAGGTTGTCCAAGTCAGAATAGGTTGTCTTATTTGTAAGACATTACCTGCCATTTTTGGTCACCTGCCATTTTTGGTCACCTGCCATTTCTTGTTCTTTGACTTTGGTCAAAGTCTACCTTTGACTGGTCAAACGTTGACCTTCACCCTTTAACTTTTGACCACATGTCATGCACCTATTGGAGAGCTGGTGGGGGCCTGTCCCCCTGCCAGAACCTGGCAGGAGAAGGGCGCACGCCAAGGGTGGCGTGAGCCCAAGTAGGAGGCGCCTAGGAGTCCTTGTTGGACAAGGACTCCACCTCCCTTTTGGATTCCAATCAGAGTTCTACTAAGAATCCAGTTTGACTGGTCTTAGGCGCCCTCTAAGGAGGAATCCAGGGGTCTCTATCCAACAATCAGATTTAGATCTGATTTCACAAAGGGTTGTGATTGGTTGAGAGGAAGAAGAGTTGGATCACAAGAGGTCTATAAATAAGACCCTGCGCCAACCCTAATTCTAAGAGAAAGTGAATTGCTATTAGACACGCCCCAAGGCTGCCTCTCCCCTCTTTCTCCATGCCAATAGTCTCTTCTCCCTTGCTCTCCACGTCCAAAAAGTGTTTTGGACTTAGGTTGGTGCGATTCAGATCAAAGAAAGGCGATCAAAAGCAAGAAGGCTGCGCTGCTGCAAAAGGACGACTGCAGATCTTCAAAAGAGTTTTGAAGATCCTCCAGATCAGATCCAGATCTGATTTTTGGAGGTGTGATAGAGAAGAAGAGGATCTCCAGATCCAACCCGAGTGGATACCGGTAGAGGCCAGGCGCTTGCGTGGCTAAGATCCAGAACCTTCCGCTGCAATCAGGATCATCTACAGGGTAATAGAATTACCCAAATCAGGTAAATTAAATTTGATTTAATTTATCTTATTTTATTTTATTTATTAAAATAATAATAATCAGATCTGAAACTTATCAAGATCTGATTGAGATCAAGAGAAAATTTTTGAAATATATCTCTTGATCTAATCAGATCTGGACGAACCTGGATCGGAAAATCAGGATTTCCCTTCACGATTATTTAAGATAGGAGGAGGGAAGAGGTCCATTCAACCGCCCATCTATGCCCCTATTGTCATGTTAGGAACAGAAGGAGAACCTCTTCCTAACATGAGCAAGTTGAAGGCCTCGTTCATTTTAGACGAGATGAGAAGAGAGGCCCTAACAACAGCCCTTATGTGCCCCTACAGCCTGTTAAGAATAGGTGGAGAACCTCGTCCTAACGTGAGCAAAGTCGAAGACCTCCGATTATTTAAGACAGGAGAAGGGAAGAGTTCCATTCAACAGCCCGTCTGTGCCTCTGTTGCCATGTTAGGAATAGGAGAAGAATCTCATCTTAACATGAGCAAGTTGAAGGCCTCGTTCATTTTAGACGAGATAAGAAGTGAGGCCCCGACAATGATCCTAATGCACCTCTGCAGTTTGTTAGGAACAGGAGGAGAACCCCATCCTAATATGACCAAAAGTCAGAATCTCGCAGACCAAAGATGTGGAGAAAAAAGAAGCTCGATGGAGAATCCTTATCCATATTTTTTCATGACAACCTGACTACATCAAATGTGAAAGGCAAAACCTTCTCCTGATTTGCAAGAAAGGATTAGGTTCGATGATCAGAACAAGCTCGACATCCACAACGAGCTCGGCGTCCGCCATAAGTAGCAAGCATGGAAATCCGGGATCGAAGATAAGATCTTCCCTGACTTTCAACTTCAACGTCAACCTCGGTTGGAGACAAGATCCCCTTCGAGCTTCAACTTCAACATCAACCTCCACTGGAGACAAGATCTCCTTCAAGCTTCAACTTCAATGTCAACCTCGGCTGGAGACAAGATTTATCCCGAACTTCAATTTCAACTTCAACCTTGGTTGGGACAAGATCTCCTCCGAGCTTCAACTTCAACGTCAATTTCGGCTAGAGACAAGATCTCCTCGAGCTTCAACCTCGACTGAAGAGAAGATCTCTTCCGAGATTCAACTTCAACGTCAATCTTGGCTGGAGACAAGATCTTCCCCGAGATTCAACTTCAACGTCAACTCAGCTGAAGATAAGATCTCTTCCGAGCTTCAACTTCAATGTCAACCTCACTAGAGACAAGATCTCCCCTGAGCTCAACTTCACCTTCAACCTCGGTTGGAGATAAGATCTCCCCCAAGCTTCAACTTCAACATCAACCTCGGCTAGAGACAAGATCTCCCCCGAGCTTCAACTTCAACGTCAACCTCGACTGGAGACAAGATCTCTTCGAGCTCAAACTTAAACTTCAACCTCAGTTAGAGATAAAATCTCCTCCGAGCTTCAACTTCAATTTCAACCTCGACTGGAGATAAGATCTTCTCCGAGCTCAACTTCAACGTCAACAGAGATAAGATCTTCTTCAACCTCGGTTGGAGATAAGATCACCTCCGAGCTTCAACTTCAACCTCGGCTGGAGATAAGATCTTCTTCTGAGCTTCAACTTCAAACTTGATTGGAGACAAGATCTCTCTCCAGCTTCAACTTCAACTTCAACATCAAAAGGAGATAAGATCTCCTTCAACCTCGGTTGGAGATAAGATCTCCCTCGAGCTCCAATCCTTCAACAAGAGATAAGATCTCCTTTTATCTCGGCTAGAGATAAGGTCTCCCATGAGCTTCAACCTGAACTAGTGCAGTGCTTGGAAAAGAACTTCGATAGTCATCTTTTTTGTACTCTCTTTCTTCGAATTTCGAACTCGAAAGTGGAGAAACTATTGTTGGAGATAAATTCTGCTCCTATCGAAGTCCAGCCTGATGCTTAGCCTAATGCAACTGATAATCACGAAAGAGCTTCGATCAAAAATTCTCCTCTGGCGATCAGAGCCCAGCCAAACTTCTTTAGCGGCCAAACCTTAGCTGAACTTTTTTAGCCGATCGAATTCCTCAGCTGTCGAACTCCTTCCAGACTTCTCCTTCAGTCGGACTCCTCCAAGAGCCGAACTTCTTCCGAACTTCTCCTTCAGTCGAACTCCTCCAGAAGCCAAACTCCTTCCAGACCTCTCCTTCAGTCGGTTGTCTACAGGAGCTGAACTCCTTTCGGATCTCTCCTTCAGACAGATGCTTACAGGAGCCAAAATCCTTTCGGACTTCTCTCTCAATCGAACTCCTCTAGGAGTCGAACTCCTTCTAAATCTCTCCTTCAATTGGATGCCTACAGGAGTCAAACTTTTTTCGGATCTCTCCTTTAGACAGATGCCTACTGAAGCTGAATTTTTTTCGGACTTCTTTCTCAATCGAACTCCTCCATGAGCCAAACTTTTTTAGTATCTCTCCTTCAGTCGGATGCCTACAGGAGCCGAACTCCTTTCGGACCTCTCCTTCAGTCAGATTCCTCCAAGAGCTGAACTCCTTTCGGATCTCTCCTTCGATCGAATTTCTATATGAGCCAAACTCCTTCTGGACTTCTTCTTCAGTCAAACTTTATCTAGACTCCTCCAGTGGATTACTTTCAAATTTTAAGTAATATTTCTTCTAGATGATCCCCTACAGACGTATTTTCTTTAGGAGTCCGAACTCTTCTGAAATTGATGTATGTCAAAGCTCTTCACCAACCAACGTCTGCTTCCTTCGAACTTCGACTATTAAATCTCAACGAAGGTCACTATCAGTCTGACGACACCACTCTCTTTGTAGCAAATCTCATGCAGTCTCGAGCGGTCCACTACCAGACGAATACGGCTGTCACTATCATTCTGCCGCAGGCAACATCTCTTCCTCTCCGTACCGAACCCCATGCGGCTTCGAGCGGTCCACTACCGAACGATATAGCCATCACTATCAATCAAGCTCCATCTATAAAAAGGAATCCTCTAAATATATTTTTTCTAAGCTTTCTTCTTTTTTTCAAAACTCTGCCGAACTCTTTTCCGAGCACTCCATTTTTGTTGGTCAGAAGAGCTGACTTGATCGTCAGGGGTCCTGTCGGCCACCATTATCCGCAAACTATCAGCATGGATCACCGACGGCCTACTTTCTTCGCTCCACTCGCAGTCCGACCGATCTGCTGTCCATTCCATCTTCCTCACAGTCCTATTACACTGTCATTGCGAGTATCAGACATACCAGATATTCAAACAGGACCGAGACATGTATTAAGGCATATAAAGACTCACATTGCACTTCTAGATAGGAATCTAGACCTGCAATTAGCTTGAAAATTGAATACGGCTTCATGCTTATGCAAGTTACATAGGATGTGATAGCCTTAATATCTGAGAGCGATCATAGAAGAAGGAATGAAAAGTCGAGTCTCAGTAACTTGGCTTGGCTATGCTGCTATATTTCTTGGCTTCCAGAACTTCTTTCTAGAATGGACAAGATTGATGAGGAGGCTAAGCAATTACAACATGAATGGCACAAGAATATAGGTTATAGCTAGGAATCTATAACTTCCATCATCCTATAAACTCTAGCTTTCATATTAAATCAATATATTGGCTTTCTAACTGAAAACAATACATCTAAGATAAATGAATCTATTTTTTGTTGGCTAGTTACTATTATTGTATGCTTTGTTTATAATCCCATTTTAGATTAAATCAAGAACTCCCCATTCGAGTCCTCCTGCTGATATTTGCATGGTACAAATATCTATTTTATCTAGAGTTGGCATGAGGATTTTCAATAAGCTGAATGAGAATGACTGAGTTCTAGACCAAACAACATCTTTTTCCAAAAATACCAACAATCTACGGTTGATTTACCACCGTAGGCATATGATCACTCGGGTTCACTACAGTGCACATCGGAGTATGTTGTGGTGTGTAATATTACTCGTCAATAAAAACAATCTTTTCGATCTCCTCTGTAATCAAAGCTAAGGACGTCTTCTATTGTTTCTTAAGCGACCTCAATACATTAGCTGCTTCACTAGTGACTACTTTTGGTATATTGCATTGGATGGATGGATGAATTTTGAATCCATATAGCTTCAAATCCTATGTGATGTAGGAGTTTGCATGGTTGGCCCAGCCTGGGAGCTCAAAGATTCTTCGACATGGTGAAGTACACTCGCTGTTAGTCCTGATAATCGAGTATCGTTTTTTTTTTTTATGATGGCATCTTGATAACTACCCATACATCCCACTAGGCATGCAAGAAAAAGATGTGTTGGTGTTGGATTCTCTATAGGAGTAGAATGGCACATGCTTCCCTAGCCATATCATTAGAATCTATGGACATGCCATCATGTCAAGAATTGTAAAGAAAAAATGATAAAAGTTTTGGTAGCATAGCTATGGATATACACTAACAGTTATGGATAAACTAGGATAAAACAAAGTAAATAAGGTGAGGTAATTAAAGGTAATTGTAAATACAAAGATAAAGGTAAATAATAGATGTTTGATCGGTCAAAGGTTTGCTTTTAGAGTTACCTATTATTTATACATTGTGTCATAAATGGTCCGGTAACCATCTTTACCTAGCCTGTTCCACTTGGTGACACCTGATCCTACCTAGCCTCCACTCCTCCCACAATTTCAATGATTGACGCAAACTACTTTTCATACTTTATATTTTCATTACTAAAAAAAAAAAAGAAAAAAAAAAGAAAGACTACGACAGCAGTTATTTTTACTACTATAAAAAAAAACTACGACAGCGATTCGTAATTACTGCTGTAGTTCAAAAAACTATTCCTATGGCAGCAGTTTTCTAATCATTGCTACTACGGTTATCGTCATAGCTCTATGGCAACGGTTAGTGCAGCGATTGTTTGAACCGCTGCCATAGATAGTCTATTGCAATGGTTTATAAACCGCTGCAATAGATCGATCTATGACAGCGGTTATATAACAACTGCCATAGTTAATCTATAGCAGTGGTTACATAACCGTTGCCATAGGTAATCTATAGCAGCGGTTTCTTAACCACTGCTATAGGTCTAATGCAGTGGTTAGCACCATTTGCATCAAGAATCTATGGCAATGGTTGGCACAGATATAGCAGCGGTTATAAAACCGCTACCGTAGATCTTGAATAATTAAAAAAAATATTTTTTTTATTTTTTTATATATTTTATCTGATAAATACAGATATATATAATATAAGAAAATATAATAAATATAAAAATTATTCTGAAATACTAAAATTTTATTAACGAATAAAATTTATTATAATATTTTTTAAAAAAATAAAATACATCAAAAGTCTCCTAAATCTACATCATCGTCATCGTCACTAGGAGCCCGAGCCGAAGCTGGAGCCGGAGCTGGAATCGGAGCCGAAACTGGAGCTGGAGCTGGAATGCAGGCCAACATATCCTCGAAGCCCGTGACTCCAAAATGTGCGTTGAGCGTCAACATCATATCTCTCACGATGCCCTCCAAATGAGATGCACGCTTCTCAGCCCGATTTGCCGGCATCGCAGCATGATCTGCCCATGCCAACGCCTCCTCAAGCTCCTCCCGGTTGACGACACTGAAAGTCTGTCAGGAGATGCTCACCTCGAACCAGTAGCTCATCGACGTGTGTTCGAGCCTGTATCGGATCCTCCTAGAGTACTCAGGCCCCAAGATCTGAGACAGATGGTCATGGGGCCCAGAGGTATCCGGGCCCTCGCTCGCGAGCACATCTAACTGATCCTATAATTATAAATTAAAATAAAATTTTATAAAAAATATTATAATACTAATCATATATACTAATATATTTAATACTTATAAAAATATGTCCGATCATGGCATTCATCGATCTGCCCATCTTGTCCGTGCGGCTAGATCGAAAGATCTCGCTATGGTTGAGCATCACTCTATCTCTCATCAGCTATAACAAAGAACAAATTTATCAGAAAGATGATTATTGGGGATAAATCCCACTCCCGCCGAAGTCTAGCTCGATGGCAACCTGTAGCCGCGGAAGAGCTTCGATGGAAGCACTCCAGCCGAACTCCTACAGTCGGCCGAACTACTTAGCGCCCGAGCTCCTTGGACTCCAAGCAGCCGGGCTTCGGCCGAACCCCCAGCGGCCGAGCTTCTTCCAACCCGTTCAGCCGGCCAAACTCCATAGCGGCCGAGCTCCTCGAACTCCTCAGCTGACGAGCCTCAGCCAAAGTCCAACATTTGGCCGAGCTTCGGATTCCCAGCGGCCGAACTCCTCAGCGGATGAGCCTTAGCTGCATGCCTCCGGCCAGACGCCTATGGGAGCCGAACTCCTTCCTAGCTTTCTCTTCAGGAGCCCGAACTCCGAAATACGAAGGCCTCCAACCTATCATTCGGCTGGCTCTGCAGCCATCGCCATCGGTCCGCCGCAAGCGATAGCGACCCACTGTCAGGCGGTGATGGCTGTCACCATCAATCCGCCGCACACGACACCATCACCATCAATCCACTGCACACGGCACCATCCCGTAAGACTGACTCCGCCGAACCTCGAGCGGCCTGCCAGCATGCGGCTGTAGTTGTCACCATCAAGCTCCACTATAAAAAGGACCCTCCCGATACGCTAAGGCTAATCTCTCTGATCTCTAAGCTCTCCTCTTCTTCTCTAAGCTCCAGAACTCATTCCGAGCACTCCATTCCTGTTAGCCAGAGATGACTTGAGCGTCGAAGAATCCTGCCGGAGCCACCCCCCATCGGCTCCGGACGGGACTCTATTTTGCAGGTCCCCGACGGCGACCTCAGTGGCCTCGACTCCAGCGGTCCCCGGCGATGACCAGTTTCTGCACCAAAGATTGGCGCTAGAAGGAGGGCGGGGCCTCGAACCTCCGAGGGTCCCTTATTCTTAAAGGAGTGCTCGGCGACTTTTCTCTTTCCTCTTCAGAGATCTTCCTTTTCTCTTCCGAAGAAGAAATGCCTCTCAAGAGAGCTTTGACACGGCGCTCGACGGCCTCCGCAGCCCGATCCCATCCAGATCCATCTGTTCCCGCTTCGGCTCCGGCTGGCGCCCACCTGGGGCAGTTCAGGTTCCGTCTGTTCCTGCTTCGGCTCCTGCTACGGCCCCGACAGCTCAGGTTCCACCTATACCTATGGTGGAGGTAGAGCAGTTCGACCTACTTATCCGGTAGGTCCGTAGCCTCACGGAGGCATTGCAGGCTATACAGCAGCCTCCGATGGCGACTCCACCAGGAAACCCACCATTAGAATATAGGAAATCGACCCTAAGGAAGAGTACCAGGGCCAGCGTACCGGTCGCCCCAAAGAAGGAGAAATAGAGGGCCGAGGATCCGTGCTCGGATCATTGTTCCCTTCCGAGGGAGACCTTCTCCATTCGTAGTCGGAAGCACCTCAAGATCTGCAACCAAGACGACGCCCTCGATTGCAGACTACGGAAGATGGACCGGCGTATTGAAGAGCTCGGCCGCGTCACCTCGGCTCATCATGCCGACGTCCATGCCGAACCTTCCTTCGCTCTCCAAATTATGCAAGAACCTGTTCCACCGACCTTCGAGCTCCCTCAATTGGAAAGCTACGATGGAACTTCTAATCCGGTTGATCACCTGGAGGCCTTCCATGCCATGATGCTGCTTCACGGCGCTTCAGATGCCATGCTGTGCCGAGCCTTCCCATCTACCTTAAAGGGAGCAGCGAGGAACTGGTACTTGGCATTGAAGCCAAGTACGATTTTCTCTTTCGACCAAATGGGCAGTCGGTTCGCAGCCCACTTCATCAACAGTCGACGACCGAGCCGAGGTTCAGATTTCCTCATGAGCGTCAAGCAGAAGCAAGGGGAATCCATCCGGGCTTACGTCACCCGGTTTAACGCCGCGGCATTGGAGGTCCGGGACTTGGACCAGTCCGTCGCGATGGCCGCACTCAAGGGCGGCCTTCAGAAAAATAACTTGCCGTTCTCTCTGGAAAAAAAGTATCCCAGGGACTTCGCCGATCTGCTGGCTCGAGCCGAAAGATATGCCCGTGCGGAAGAAGCCTTCAAGTTGAAAGACGAGGAAGCCCTGAGAGAGGGGTTGGCGGACGAGGAAGAGCCGAGCGAAGTTCGGCTGCACTCGCAGACGCCCTCCGAAAGCAGCCGGGCCCGAACTCCTCGAACTCGCCCCGATAGAGTGGCGCGAAGAAGCCCTCCTCCCAGAAGGTTCCGTCACTATGCCCCCCTCAACGCTCCTCAAACTCAGGTTCTTACCGAAGTAAAGAACCAGCTGCCGAGATCGGAAGGGTTACAGTCTCTCCGAAACAAGCACGATCGAAATAAGTATTGCCTCTACCATCGCGACCACGGCCACGACACCGAGAAATGCATCCAACTCAGAGACGAAATCGAGGAGCTCGTCAGAAAGGGGCGGCTGGGTAAATTCCTCCGACACCAGCCTGAAGTAGGAAAAGATCGGTCAAGGGCGCTGCCATAGCCGGAGACGGCAAAGAGCTCGGCGCTGTCGTAGCCAGAGACCGCAAGAAGGTCGGCCACCTTACGGTGTCATCCACATTGCCCCTAGGAGGAGCTTGGTGCATCGGTGATTCGCCGTCTCCCAGCGACAAGAGCTTGCACCAAATTAAGGAGGCCAGCATGAGGAGGTCGTCCACCCTGGGACTTATCGTCGAAGAAACACGGAGGAACAACGCTACCACGACCTTGAAATACAGAATTTGGGGATGCACTACTAGTAACTTCCTTTCAATAAAATTCTTTCTTTCCAAATAATATTGTTTCTGGATGCAAAAACTACGCGATGACAAGGAACAAGCAGTCAATGATTGCCGCGTTAGGACAATCTCAGCTAGAGATAAGATCTCTTCCAAGCGAAGGCCTCGTTCACAAAGGACGAAATGGGAGGAGAGACCCTGACAGCGGCCCTTATGTGCCCCTACAGCCCATTAGGAACAGGAGGAGAATCTCGTCCTAACGCGAGCATCAACCTCGGCCAGAGATAAGATCTCTCCCGAGCGACCGTTGACAACCTCGGCTAGAGATAAGATCTCTCCCGAGCGACCGTGAACAATCTCGGTTAGGAACAGGAGGAGAACCTCGTCCTAACACGAGCATCAACCTCGGCTAGAGATAAGATCTCTCCCGAGCGACCGTTGACAACCTCGGCTAGAGATAAGATCTCTCCCGAGCGACCGTGAACAACCTCGGTTAGGAACAGGAGGAGAACCTCGTCCTAACACGAGCATCAACCTCGGCTAGAGATAAGATCTCTCCCGAGCGACCGTGAACAACCTCGGTTAGGAACAGGAGGAGAACCTCGTCCTAACGCGAGCATCAACCTCGGCTAGAGATAAGATCTCTCCCGAGCGACCGTTGACAACCTCGGCTAGAGATAAGATCTCTCCCGAGCGACCGTGAACAACCTCGGTTAGGAACAGGAGGAGAACCTCGTCCTAACACGAGCATCAACCTCGGCTAGAGATAAGATCTCTCCCGAGCGACCGTTGACAACCTCGGCTAGAGATAAGATCTCTCCCGAGCGACCGTGACAACCTCGGCTAGAGATAAGATCTCTCCCGAGCGACCGTGGGCCCGTTAGGAACAGGAGGAGAACCTCGTCCTAACGCGAGCACAACCTCGGCTAGAGATAAGATCTCTCCCGAGCGACCGTCAACCTCGGCTAGAGATAAGATCTCTCCCGAGCGACCGTTGACAACCTCGGCTAGAGATAAGATCTCTCCCGAGCGACCGTGAACAACCTCGATTAGGAACAGGAGGAGAACCTCGTCCTAACACGAGCATCAACCTCGGCTAGAGATAAGATCTCTCCTGAGCGATCGTTGACAACCTCGGCTAGAGATAAGATCTCTCCCGAGCGACCGAGTCAACCTCGGCTAGAGATAAGATCTCTCCCGAGCGACCGTTAACAACCTCGGCTAGAGATAAGATCTCTCCCGAGCGACCGTGAACAACTTCAGTTAGGAACAGGAGGAAGACCTCGTCCTAACACGAGCATCAACCTCGGTTAGAGATAAGATCTCTTTCGAGCGACCGTTGACAACCTCGGCTAGAGATAAGATCTCTCCCGAACGACCATGGACAACCTCAGCCATAGATAAGATCTTCCCGAGGAAAGCTCGATCGCAGGAGATGAGATCTCCCTCGGGTGCCCAATACAACCTCGGCAAGAGAAAGCAACCGTGTCAACCTCGGCTGGAGAGCTTCAACTTCGACCTCGGCCAGAGATAAGATCGGAGACAGCCTCGCCCTGAAATCAGATCTCTCCCAAGTGCCCACATCGACCTCAGCTGTAGGAGACAATGTCGCCCCCGAGGAGCGCAACCTCCGGCTTCGATCGCAGCGGACGATGCCCCCTCAACCTCAGCTGGAGATGGGATCTTCGTCGGGCTTCAACCCCGATATCAACGTCAGCTGGAGGCGAGATCCCCCCGAGCTTTGACCTCAGAGCTCAGAGAAAGACTTCGACAGTCGCCTTTCCCGCACTCCCTTCCTTCGATTTTCAAACTCGAGAGTGGGGGGGCTAGTGTTGGGGATAAATCCCGCTCCCGCTGAAGTCTAGCTCGACGGCAACCTGTAGCTGTGGAAGAGCTTCGACAGAAGCACCCCAACCAAACTCCTATAGTCGATCGAACTACTTAGCGCCCGAGCTCCTTGGACTCCAAGCAACCGGGCTTCGGCCGAACCCCCAGCGGCCGAGCTTCTTCCAACCCGTTCAGCCGGTCAAACTCCGTAGCGGCCGAGCTCCTCGAACTCCTCAGCTGACGAGCCTCAGCCAAAGTCCAACATTCGATCGAGCTTCGGATTCCCAGCGGTCGAACTCCTCAGCGGACGAGCCTTAGCTGCATGCCTCCGGTCAGACGCCTATGGGAGCCGAACTCCTTTCTAGCTTCCTCTTCAGGAGCCCGAACTTTGAAATACGAATGCCTCCAACCCATCATTTGACTGGCTCTGCAACCATCGCCATCGGTCTGCCGCAAGCGATAGCGATCCGCTATCAGGCGGCGATGGCTGTCACCATCAATCTGCCGCACACGACACCATCACCATCAATCCACCGCACACAGCACCATCCCGTGAGACTAACTCCATCGAACCTCGAGCGGCCTGCCAGCACGCAGCTGTAGTTATCACCATCAAGCTCCACTATAAAAAGGACCCTCCCGATACGCTAAGGCTAATCTCTCTGATCTCTAAGCTCTCCTCTTCTTCTCTAAGCTTCAGAACTCATTTCGAGCACTCCATTCCTATTGGCCAGAGCTGACTTGAGCATCGGAGGGTCCTGTCGGAGCCACCCCCACCGGCTCCGGATGGGACTCTATTTTGTAGGTCCCCGACGGCGACCTCAGCGGCCTCGACTCCAGTGGTCTTCGACAACGACAAGTTTCTGCACCAACAATGATAAAAAAAATATAAATTTAATTTATCTAGTATAATTTAGAATTAATTACTTCTCTATACACACGACTGGCCATAAACTCGTGGCCTAAAGTGTGCGTATACTCTTGAGCTGCACGGTTCTTTCGATTCTGATGGAAGATAGCCTAACAAGTATTCAAATAAATAATAAATATTTAAATAATATTTAAATAAAATTTTAAGCGTATTGAAAAATTAAAAAGTTAAAAATTTTACCTCGAACTCCTGGCTCCTCCACTGTCTAACCATCCTCTCTCACTGACTCGGAGGATAGTTTTGTATTCAAGAAATAATCTTCTTTGGAGTATCTCATCGATGCTCGAGCCATCCTCTGTGGAGCTTGACCTTGTAGCCGTGGTACAATTTTTTGATCTTCTTCGGTCGAGCATCTCGAGCCCTCTCGTAATCGGAGAAGTCGTACTTACTCTACATAAATTTATCAAAAATCAGTTACAAAATTATTCTAATCAAACATATATAGTGTAAACATATAAAATACATAAATCTAACTAAGATGCGCGTACTTATCCATATCTCCTTTCATATCCGATCCCTGACGACAGCATCCATCAAACATCAGTCTCTGGGCTCAATAGGAATGATGTCCGACCGCCTCACAAGCACTCCAAAAAAGAAATGCATCTCCCATGCGGTCTTCCCTACCGGCCTCTCCTCTACATCGTAATATACCATCACTTGATGCTGGCGGTTCCACACGTGTGCCATACGTGTAGGATCATAAAATATCCGGCTGGATGATGCACCTGCAATGCAAATATGTTATGCAAATATATAAGTATACAAATACTATATAAAAAATAAAGTTATGCTAATATAATAAAAATGTACACTCAGATGCCTGCGTAGTAGTATGTGCCTCATATATGGACGACGGTAGAGGCTCAGCTATCGGTGGAGTAGATGCCGTCGGTGGAGTAGATGCTGATGGTGGAGGTTCCTGAGCAGTCGATGCCAAGGTGAATGAAGTATGCTCCGACTGCTCCTTGGATGTTGAACTGCGCGTAACCCATCGAGGGGCAGGGGTGAAAGCTAGATGGCATTTCGGTGCCATCGTGACCTATAACGTTAATGAACATTAATCAATATAACATTGTGACATATCAAATTCTATTCATTCGAAAGTCGAGCCGGCTCCGTGCTTGAGACATCCAGCTAGGATCCTCCCCCAGCCAGCTCGATCATGGCCCGAGCCAGCTCGGCTGCGTATCCAAGCCAGCTCGACTGTGTGCCATCCCCTTGATCACTCTCTCTCTCGATCTCTCTCGCCAGCGATGGCGGTGAGGTCGAACCCCTCTCTTCCAGCTTTTCCATCTCTCGATCTTCCTCTTCCCCTCTCTCGATCTTCCTCATGGAGGTCGGACCCCATCTCTCCCTCTCTCACTCTCTCGATCTCCCTCGTCGGCAAGGCCAGACCACATCCCTTCTAGTGATGCCGACGAGGCCAGACCCCCTCCCTCCCTTTCTCACTCTCTCGATCTTCCACTCTTCCTCTCTCGATCTCCCTCGTCGGTGAGGCCGGACCCCTTCCCTCTCAATGATGACGGCGAGGCAGGACCCCCGCCCTCCCAATGATGGTGCCGAGGTCGGATCCCTCCCTTCCTCTCTCAAGTACAGATCCATTGGGTATTCGAATTCGGATCCGGTACCAGTAATTAAAATTGGGTCCGAATCTGAATATCCAGATTTTGATTCGAACCAATCCGTTGATAGATCTAGTCCACAACTGCCGACATGGCATGGCACAAGGCAACCACCATAGCACGGCCCAAAAACTATGGCATGCAGATAATTATAATATTTATAATAAATATTTATAATATTTATTATAAATATTCTATAAATTATTATAAATATACATGATTAATAAATAATACTATAAAATTAAAAAAAATATATACCTACGGCTATAGAGAGTGGATCATACTGAAAGCTCTGAGGGTCGCCGATGATAATGCTAGAGGAGGACGATGGCACTAGAGGTAACTTGCAAAACAAAAGCAAGATAATGAGATAGAGAAGAGAAAAAATGAGGAAAGAGAGAGAGAGAGCAGGGGCGGCTGGGCATGAGGAGCTAGGAGGGGGCACAGTGATGAGGAGGCCGAAGGAGGCTTCGCACTCGACCGGAGGAGGGTCAGAATGGTGGTGGTGGAGGTAGGGTTTTACGGGGGGCGAAGGAGGTTGGAGGGGGCTCACCGGAAGGGGTTTGGTTCTCACCGGGGTCGGAGGAGGATAGAGTGTGAGGGAGGGGTTTCACGGGGGGCCGATGGAGGGTTGATGGTGGTTGGGGGTTTCACAAGGGGTCGAGGGAGGGTCGAATAGGGGTTCGCCGAAGGAGGGTTCGCTGGGGATCGAGGGAGGGTCGGATGGGGGGGGCGGGGGTGTGGAGTTTTGCGGAGGATCGAGCGAGGGTGGAGGGGGGTTCACCGGAGGGGGATTTCGCTGGGGGCTAAGGGAGGGTCGGATGGAGGGTGGGGGGGTCGGGAGGGGGGTGGCAGGTTGCGGGGAGGGGCGGCCGAGGATGGGGGCCGGAGGGCGGTGCCGGTCGAGAGGGAAGGAGGGGCGACGCCGGTCGGAGGTGCAGGAGGGGCGACGCCGATCGGGAGGAAAGGAGCCTCACCGACGATGAAGAGGAGGGAGAGAGAGAGAGAGCTCATGAGAGAAAAAAGAAATTGAAGATTTTTAATCTAACCTATGACAGCGGTAATCGAACCACTACCATAGATCTACGACAACGGTTATCGAACCACTGCAATAGATCTATCGCAGCGATTTTTGATAACCGCTGCCATAGATGGAAGATGATTTTTTTCTCATTTTTTCTCTAAATATTATATATGTTGGGGATAAACCCTGCTTTCGTCGAAGTTTAGTCTAATACTTAGCTTAATGCAACTGGCAATTATGGAATAGCTTCGATCGAAAATTCTTCCTCTAGTGGCTAAACTCCAGTCAAACTCCTTCAGTAGTCGAACCCCAACCGAACTCATTCAGTAGGCGGACTCCTCTAGCGGTCGAACTCCTTTGGGACTTCTTCCTCAGCCGAACTCCTCTCAGACTTCTCCATCAATCAGCCCCCCCAGCGGTCGAACTCCTTTCAAACCTCTCCTTCAATCGGATTCCTCCAAAAGTTGAACTTCTTTTGGATATCTCCTTCAGTCAAATTCCTCTAGAAGCCGAACTCCTTTCAAACCTCTCCTTCAGTCAGATTCCTATAGAAGTCGAACTCCTTCCAGACTGCTCCATCAGTCGGGCCCCTCTAACGGTCGAACTTCTTTCGAACTTCTTCTTTAGTCGAATTCCTCCAAGAGTCGAACTCCTTCCGAACCTCTCCTTCAGTCGAATTCCTGCAGGAGCCAAACTCCTTCCAAACTTCTTCTTCAGCCAAACTTCATCTGAATTCCTCCAGTGGATTATTTTCAGATTTTAAATAGTATTCCTCCTAGATGATCTCCTCTAGACGTATTTCCTTTAGAAATTCGAACTCCTCTGAAATTGATATATATCAAAGTTCTTCACCAAACAATGCCTGCTTCCTTCGAACTATAGCTATTAAATCTCGGTGAATGGTCACTATCAGTATGACGACACCCCTCTCTCCATAGCAAACCCCATGCAGTTCCGAGTGGCCCACTATCGGATGATTATGTCTGTGACTATCAGTCTGACGATACCTCTCTCTCCATACCAAATCCCATGCGGTCCTGAGTGGTCCACTATCGGATAGTTATGACTGTCACTATCAGTCTGCTACAAGCTCCGTCTATAAAAAGGAATCCTCAGATACGTTTTTTCCAAGCTCTCTTCTCCTTCTTAAAACTCTATCGAACTCTTTTCTGAGCACTCCATTTCTATTGATCAGAAAAGCTGACTTGATCATCGGAGGGTCTTGCCGGAGCCACCACCACCGACTTCGGATGAGACTTTCTTTTATAGATCATCAATGACGATCTCTTCCTCAATTCCAGCTCGATCCGACGTCAACCAAATTCTACACAATAGAATTGATGCTAGAGAAAGGGCTTTCTATTTTCGAGGTATCCTTATTCTTAAAGGAGTGCCCAATCGATCTTGTGGATCTTCTTCTTCAAGATTCATCTTCATCCTCTTCCTCAATCCTGAGAAATACCTTCAAAGAAGGCGACTATCCAGAGGTCCATCGCTTCTGCCGTTAGATCTAGGCCAGATCCATTTGTCCCTGCTCCATCGCTGACGCTTCAACCTCTTCCTCCATCGACGGTCATGATAAATCTAGAGCAGTTTAACCTGCTAATGTAGTACGTTCAATGCCTCACCAAAATGGTGTAGGCCATGCGGCAGCCTTCGATGATGGTTTCATCAGAAAATCCACCATCGAGATGTCAGAAATCGATCCTAAGGAGGAGCACTTGGGCTAGCGTACCCGTCGCCCCTGAAAAGAAAAAATAGAGAGCAGAGGATTCTTGCTCAGATCATGATTCTTCTTTGAAAGGGGCCTTCCCCATCCATAATCGGAAGCTTTTCAAGGTCTGCGATCGAGATGACGTCCTCGATCAAAAACTATGAAAGATAGACCGACGAATTGAGGGACTCTGCCACGTTGTCCTAGTTTACCATGATGACGTCTGCACCGATTCCTCTTTCTCTCCTTAAATTATGCAAGAGCCCGTTCCGTCGAACTTCAAGCTCCCCCAATTTGAAAGCTACGATGGAACCTCTGATCCGATCGATCCATAGCATACCAGATGTCATTTTATATCGAGCTTTGTCATCTACCTTAAAAGGAGCAGCAAAAAATTGGTACTCGACATTGAAGCCAGGTATGATCTTCTCTTTTGATCCGATAAGCCATCAGTTTATGGCTCATTTTGTTAGCAGCCAGCATCCCCATCGAGGTTCGAATTTTTTGATGAATATCAAGCAGCAAAAGAAAAAATCTATTCGAGCTTATGTCATCCGATTTAATGCTGCTGCATTGGAGGTCCGAAACCTGGACCAGTCTGTTGCAATGGCTGCACTCAAGGATGGCCTTCAGAAGAATGATTTATTATTCTTTTTGGAGAAGTATCCTAGAGACTTTGCCGATCTACTAGCTCAGACTGAGGGATATGTCCGAACGGAAGAAGCCTTCAAGTTGAAGGATAAGGAAGCCATAGGAGAGTGGCGGACGGACGAATCTAATAGACCCACCGCTGATGGAGGGCCGAATGAAGTTCGGCCGTACTCATGAACTCCCCCTGAGCGCAAGTGAGTCCAAACTACTCCTCGAGCTCGTCACCAAAGAAGCTCCGATAGAAGGGCACGAAGAAGTTCTTTCCTCAGAAGGTTCCACAACTATGCCCCCCTTAATGCTCCTAAAATTCAAGTTTTGATGGAAATTAAGAATCAGCTACCAAAATCAGAAGAATTACGTTCTTTCCCAAACAAGCGCAATCGAAGCAAGTACTGTCTCTACCATTATGACCATGACCACGATACTGAAGAATGCATTCAGCTCCAAGAAGAAATCGAGGAGCTTATCAGGAGAGACCGGCTGGATCGATTTCTCATACGCTGGTCCAAAGCGAGAGAAGATCGGCCAAGGGTGCTGTAGTAGCCAGAACCATCGATGAGGAAAGAACAACAAGGAGATCGGCTGCCTCTCAGCATCATCAACACTATTTCTAGGGGACTTATTGCTTCGACGAGCCACCATCTCTCAGCCTCAAAGCCAGAAAAAGCTTGCCCCAAATTGGGAAGACTAGTATGAAATAGAGAAGATCGTTCGGTCCGAAACTTATCGTCTGAAGGAGCTCGGAGGAACAACATTCTCATGACCTTAGAATTCAAAAAATTTGAGGATGTACTACCAATAATTTTTCTTTAATAAAACTCTTTTATTTTAATATTATTATTTTTTGGTGCAAAAACTATGTGATGATAGGAAAGAAGCAATCAATAGTGGCCATATTAGAAATAGGAGAAAAACCTCATCCTAACATGAGCAAGTCGAAGGCCTTGTTCATTTTAGACGAGATGAGGGGAGAGGCCCTGACAATGGCTTTCTTCAACCTCGACTGGAAATAAGATCTTCCTCGAGCTTCAATGTCAACCTCAATATGAGATAAGATCTCTTTCAATCTCAGTTGGAGATAAAATTTTTTTCGAGCTTCAATGTTAATAAAAGATAAGATTTTCTTCAACCTCGGCTAGAGATAAGATCTCCTCCGAGCTTCAACTTCAACGTCAATAGGAGATAAGATCTCCTTCGAGCTTCAACGTCAACGTCAACAGGAGATAAGATCACTTTCAACCTCGGCTGAAGATAAGATCTTCCCCGAGCTTCAATGTCAACCTCAATAGGAGATAAGATCTCCTTCAACCTCAGCTGAAGATAAGATCTTTTCCGAGCTTCAACTTCAATATGAACATCAATAGGAGATAAGATCTTCTTAAACCTCGATTGGAGATAAGATCTCCTCCAAGCTTTAACATCAACCTCAACAAGAGATAAGATCTCCTTCAACCTCGGCTGGAGATAAGATCTCCCCCGAGTTTCAACGTCAACCTTAATAGAAGATAAGATTTCCTTCAATCTCGGCTAGAGATAAGATCTCCTCCGTGCTTCAACATCAATAGGAGATAAGATCTTCTTCAACCTCGGTTGGAGACAAGATCTCTTCCGAGCTTTAACGTCAACCTCAATAGGAGATAAGATCTCCTTCAACCTCAACTGGAGATAAGATCTCATCCGAGCTTCAACATCAATCTCAATAGGAGATAAGATCTCCTTCAACCTCGATTGGAGATAAGATCTCCTCCGAGCTTCAAAGTCAATAGGAGATAAGATCTTCTTCAACCTCGACTGAAGATAAGATCTCCTCCGAGCTTCAATATCAATAGGAGATAAGATCTCCTTCAACCTCGGCTGGAGATAAGATCTCCCCCAAGCTTCAACGTCAACCTCAATAAGAGATAAGATCTCTCCCAAGCTTCAACGTCAACAGAAGATAAGATCTCCTTCAACCTCGGCTAGAGATAAGATCTTTTTCGAGCTTCAACGTCAACGTCAATAGGAGATAAGATCTCCTTCAACCTCAATTGAAGATAAGATCTCCTCTGAATTTTAACGTCAACAGGAGATAAGATCTCCTTCAACCTTGGCTAGAGATAAGATCTCCTCCGAGCTTCAACGTCAACCTCAACAGGAGATAAAATCTTCTTCAACCTCGACTGGAGATAAGATCTCCTCTGAACGTCAACCTCAATAGAAGATAAGATCTTCTTCAACCTCAGCTAGAGATAAGATCTTTCTCGAGCTTCAACATCAATAGGAGATTAGATCTCCTTCAATCTCAACTGAAGATAAGATCTCCTCCAAGCTTCAACATCAATCTTAATAGGAGATAAGATCTCCTTCAACCTCAGCTTGAGATAAGATCTTCTCCGAGCTTCAACATCAATAGAAGATAAAATCTCCTTCAACCTCGACTGGAGATAAGATCTCCTCCGAGCTTCAACATCAACGTCAATAGGAGATAAGATCTCCTTCAACCTCGGTTAGAGATAAGATCTTCCTGACGTCAATAGGAGATAAGATCTTCTTCAACCTCGGTTAGAGATAAGATCTCTCCCGAGTTTCAACATCAACCTTAATAGGAGATAAGATCTCCTTCAATCTCGACTAAAGATAAGATCTCCTCCGAGCTTCAACATCAATAGAAGATAAGATCTCCTTCAATCTCGGTTGGAGATAAGATCTTCCCCGAGCTTCAACGTCAACCTCAATAGGAGATAAGATCTCCTTCAATCTCAGTTGGAGATAAGATCTCCTCCAAATTTCAACGTCAATAGGAGATAAGATCTCCTTCAACCTCGGCTGGAGATAAGATCTTCTCCAAGCTTCAAACATCAACATCAATGGGAGATAAGATCTTTCCTTAGCTTCAACGTCAACAGGAGATAAGATCTTCTTCAACCTCGGCTGAAGATAAGATCTTCTTCGATCTTCAATGTCAATCTCAATAGGAGATAAGATCTTCTTCAACTTTTGCTGGAGATAAGATCTCTTTCAACCTCGGCTGGAGATAAGATCTCCCTCGAGCTTCAATGTCAACCTCAACAAAAGATAAGATCTCCTTCAACCTTGACTGGAGATAAGATCTTTTTCAAGCTTCGACATCAACAAGAGATAAAATCTTCTTCAATCTCGGTTGGAGATAAGATCTCCTCCGAGCTTCAACGTCAACCTCAATAGGAGATAAGATATTCTTCAACCTCGGCTAAAGATAAGATCTCCTTCAAGCTTCAACGTCAATAAGAGATAAGATCTCCTTCAACCTCGACTGAAGATAAGATCTCCTTCGAGCTTCAACGTCAACCTCAATAGGAGATAAGATCTTCTTCAACCTCGACTGGAGATAAGATCTCTTCCAAGCTTCAGCTTCAATCTCAACAGGAGATAAGATCTCCTTCAACCTCGGTTGGAGATAAGATCTCTCCCGAGCTTCAATGGATGTAGAGCCCAAAAGAGAATTTTAATAGTCATCTTTTTTGTACTTCCTTCCTTCGAATTTCGAACTCCAGAGTGGGAGGACTATTGTTGGAGATAAACTCCGCTCCCATTAAAGTTCTGTCTGATGCTTAGCCTAATACAACCGATAATTACGGAGAGCTTCGATCGAAAATTCTTCCTCCAGCGGTTGAACTCTAGTCAAACTCCTTTAGCAGCCGAATTCCAATCGAACTCCTTCCAAACTTCTCCATCAGTCAGCACCCCCGATGGTCGAACTCCTTCCAGACCTCTCCTTCAGTCGAATTCTTTCAGAAGTCGAACTCCTTTTGGATCTCTCCTTCAGTCAGATTCCTTTAGGAGCCGAACTCCTTCTGGACATCTTCTTCAGTCGAATTTCTATAGGAGCTGAACTCCTTCCGAATCTTTTCTTCAGTCCTATTTCTATAGAAGCCAAACTTCTTCCGAACTTTTTCTTCAATTGAATTTCTCTAAGAGCCAAACTCCTTCTAGACCTCTCCTTCAATCGGATTTCTCTAGGAGTCGAACTTCTTTCGGACCTTTTCTTCAGTCGGATTCCTACATGAGCCAAACTTCTTCCAGATTTTTCCATCAGTCGGGCCCCCCAATGGCCGAACTCCTTTCGAACTTTTTCTTCAATTGAATTCCTCCAGGAGCCGAACTTCTTTCGAACCTCTCCTTCAGTCGAATTCCTATAGGAGCTGAACTTCTTTCGGACTTCTTCTTCAGCCAAACTTCATTTGGATTCCTCCAGTGGATTACTTCTAAATTTTAAGTAGTATTCCTCCCAGATGATCCCCTTTAGACGTGTTTCCTTCAGAAGTCCAAACTTTTTTGGAATTAATATATGTCAAAGTTCTTCATCAATCAATGCCTGCTTCCTCCGAACTATAGCTATTAAATCTTGATGAACGGTCACTATCAGTCTAACGACACTCCTCTCTTCATAGCAAACCTCATGCGGTTTCGAGCGATCCACTATCGAACGGTTATGATTGTCACTATCAGTCTAGCGATACCTCTCTCTTCATACCAAATTTCATATGATCTCGAGCGGTCCACTATCGAACGATTATGATTGTCACTATCAGTTTGCTACAGGCTCTGTCTATAAAAAGAAATTCTCAAATACATTTTCTCCAAGCTCTCTTCTCTTTTTCAAAACTCTATCGAACTCTTTTCTGAGCACTCCATTCTTATTGGCCAGAAGAGCTGACTTGATCGTCGGAGGATCCTACCAGAGCTACCACCACCACTTTCGGATGAAACTTTATTTTGCAGATCACTGACGACGACCTCTTCCTCAGCTCCAACTCGATCTGACATCAATCAGATTCTACACCAATAGTATAATTTTAAAATTTAATATCCATCTTTATCATTCATTATCTAAATAATTATCATTAGAGTATCGTCGTAAAAGATCGCCTCGATCCGATGGCCCTAGCTTCATTAATAAGAAAAATTTGATTTTGATGATTACGAATGATGATGATATGATCTGATAGATGAAGATCTTTGATGGATCTATAACGATGATTTCAATGATGTTTATAGCATACTATCAAAGTTTTACTTCAATCGAATATCATTATCATGGTTAATTTAGTACGGAATAATTTTGATCGTTAAATTAGAAATAAGCGATCCAAGGATTAAACGACGTTTGATTATGAGATAATTTTTTAATTAAATAATTTTTATTATAATTTTAAATATTTTATATGGTGATGATTGTAAAATTTAAATTATTTTTATATAAACTATTCATGTTAAGCAGATATTGCAAAAGTACAAGCATAACAACTAGTGAAGTTTCAAAATGATTTTCAGAAGACGTATAATTTTAGATCGTTCTTCATCTCATAAGTTAAATTTTATAATTACTATCATAAAAAATAATTAAAGTGGTAGCCAAGATCATTTATAAAAAAAATTATCTCATAATCGGATACCGTTTAATTCTTTGATCACTCATTTATCATTTAACGGTCGAAACTAATCTATACTAAATTGATCAAGATAACGATATCCAATTGAAATAAAATTTTGATAATACACTACAAATATCATCAAAATTATCATCGTAAGTTTTTGAATCCATCGGAGGTCTCCATCTATCAGATCATCATATCATCATTCGTAGTCGTCGAAATCAAATTTTTTTATCGATGAAGCTAAGGCCATCGGATCGAGGCGATCTTTTACGATGATACTCTAATGATAATTATTTAGATAATGAACGATAAAGATGGATATTAAATTTTAAAATTATATAATATTTAAAGAAAATATATATATATATATGGCAACGGTTATAACTAATCACTGTCATAAATCAGATTATAGCAGTGATTTCTAGTAACCACTGCTATAGGTCCGACTTATGATAACGATTACAATAAACTACTGCTATATATCGATCTATGACAGCAATTAACCGTTGCTATAGATCTGACCTATGGCAGCAATTTTCTGTAACCACTGTTATATATCGGACCTATGGCAGCGATTACAAAAATCATTGTCATAGATCCGACCTATGACAGCGGTTAACGAAAATTACTGTCATAGAAGCTATAACAGTGGTTTTAAAAATTGCTGCCATGGGCCATTTTTGTAGTAGTGTTTGATAACTGCCATGCGTCATACCGTATCACGAATATTTATGCCAGGCTGATGAGAACAATCTCCCTTGGGCCGTCGTATTTGAAAATATGGATAGTCTTCATTCGGTTTGTCTACAATAGCTATTCAACCTACCACATGAAGATCTTTGAGCTTTCAAATGATTATGCTCCACATCTTATAGGATCTCCATACCTAACTAAGATGATAATGTCTTCCAATATAAAATTTTAATGCACACAATATTCATATGAGATGTAGTTGCTCCTAGGGATGGCAATGGGTCGGATATAGATTGGCTCAATTAAATCTATATTTGCTTCACATTAGAAATTTCATATCCATACTTGTCTTGTACGCATCAGGTCATGTCAGATTGGGTTGGATAGACACGATAGGTTGAATAGGATCAAGTTAAGTTGGGTAAAAAACTCATTATACAAATATTCTAAAATAATTATAATTTTGAAAGAGAGGATTTAGATTAAAATTATACTAAGTCGAATTCGAACAGATGATTGCACCTGATCCAAAACTACTCGGGTATTTTATCAAGAACCCATACCTGCCTCAAAGCTTAAAGGGGTTAGGTAAAACCCAACCCATTTGGGTTCGGTTCGATTGGGTATTCCATGGGTTGACTACCATTGCTATCGTTAGTTTCTCCTTTTAACATGGTTGCCCCCTGGTCTTTGTAATTACAAGGCCATCATGTTACTACTCATCTATAAAGGAATGGTTGATGTCCTTGATTGAAGTGTGTACCTTAGTCCAACATGATCTCTTGTACATGATTTTGTCTTAATTAATTTGAAAATATCAAATAATTTCCAACCATGTTTCCTTAACTAGTTGAGACTAAGCTATCGAATGTCAAGATATTGATATTTAACTCCAAAAACTGATAACCGATTTATCTCATTTGGTTTTGTAATCGGCCAAACTAACCACAGTCTACATTATAGCATGCTATGGCTAATTATTAACCTTTAAATCTAGAATCAAGCTTCTCTACTTATTTTATTATTATCTTTAAAGCTAATTTATTTCACTCTACTAATGACTTCAATATGGCGGCTGCTTAGTATGAGAGCTTCCCCAATAAGTTGTGTCTATGTTCCTCTAAATAAGGCTGAAGTTGTATAACCATTTCTTGAAAAGATCTACTAATAGATGAGTAAATATTATTCGGCTAGCATCTACAGTCTCTTAAACAATATCGTAATTGCTACATTACATCCCATTGAACATGCCACAAAACTTATTTGCCCTTTCTTTCCCCATCTAGGTATGCTAAAGTATTCATTGGCAAGCAAAAAGGGTGATAGATTAAATGGAGGATGGATGGATGTGCAGGTGTGCCTATAGTATTAGAGTAGCTAAAAAGCTAGCGATCGAAGGGAAGATACAAGAGTAGTATGGCTCTAGCCTTCAAGAACTTTTACTATCATTAATTATACTACTATTTGAGAAAAATGAACTCAAATAAAGATAGAGATATAGTCTGGGCTATGGTAGAAGATAAATTAGCACTACTCCCAAGGTAAAGGCTATTAATAAGCTAAGATTAAACAAAATGTATTGATTGGATTATTGAAAGGTCTTCATAATAGTCAAATTACACTAATTTATATCAAATAGAATAATGCCTACTCTTGTTGTTACTAACCATCTCTAACCTCCACTCCTAGTGGTTCTTGTATCCAATACCAATTGCATATTCTTCTAGTATGTTTATTTATTATCATCATGTTTATTATGTACATATTATCATACCGATAATTATATTTTATTGATCTTGGCTTATCTAATATGCTTGTTTTGGCCCTCTCTTTATTCGATCAATAATATAGTCTTTAGCAATTAGGAGTATCTTGGAAGTTAATTTATTCATCTTGGGCTATTCCTCCTATCAACCATTTAAAAACACACAGACATCTTAGCTCAAAGCTTTGGAGACTATATAACTCATTTTCAGAATTACCGCATGTATGGTAGTCTTTGGATGTTAAGATATGGTATAAACAAGATATCATCACTAGCTAGGATAGGGTGCAGGCAAATTTTAAAATATTTTAGACAGGCATATGAGAGAAGAGAGGAGTGCTAATCACAAAAGGGAGAGGACTATGTTATTGTATTACCAATTTCAAATCGATTTCTATAGCTTATCTAGTGATTATCATGTCATCATTAGTTAGGGTGTTATATAAATAAATCTTAAAATATTTTAGAATGGTGCAGGAGAGAAAAGAAGGATATTAATCACAATATAGAAAGTGTTAATGCAGATTTTTGTCAAATGCTGGAGTAGCTGGAGTCGGTGGAGCACCGAGTCATCGCGAGCGAGACCTGCAAGAAAAGCTCCTAGCATAGGTGGCTTCGACAGAGATTCTCCGATGCTCAAGTCAGTCATCTGGCCAACAGATGAGAAAGAAGAGCATTTGAAAGAGAGCTTGCATACCTAGGGGTTTCCCTTTTATTTCTCTTTATAAGGGAGGTTGGAGCTATGAGAGAATATGAGGATGTCAGAGATTTTTTGCCTCTCATTGAATGTTCTTAAAATCCATACATATTCCTTAAGCTTTCTTGAGTTTGATAAGTAGTCACTTCATGGCACATAGAAAAGCTTTTTTATTAATGGTATGGGCTGACAAGTAGTGGCTAGAGAGCATGAATGACCCATTTTATATATGATTACACCCATTTATTAATGGAGTAGTATGGCAGGGCCATAATGATGCTTCTACAGAAGCCAACGATCGAGATTGGGAGTGCAGGAACTGAAAGAGGCCTATTGGCTAAGAAGAATTTGTCAGTCGAGGATTGGTTGGCAGAGAATGAGTCTTCGACTGATGTAGGGGTCAAAGGCACCATGGGATTTATATGCTGAGACAAGAGTCAAACAGGTGCAGGAAACGTAGGCACCCATGGAAGAATCCTCTTCCACCATCTTTTCTTTTCCCTTTAGTCTTGTTTTTTCTTTTTTTTGTTTTATTATGTTGATGCCCTTAGGAGGTCAAGATGAGGAGAAGAGAGGCGGTTAATGCTCCTGTTAAATATAAGTGACCATCTTTTCTTTTTCTTTTTTTTTTATCCTAGTGCTTATTTTTGCGGGAATAGGACAAGGGGCAGAAAGGCAATTAAGGCCTCTATAAAGGCCAAGTGAACCAAGGCAATCCTCAACGCATGTGCATGGTTGGTCCAATGATTTTTCGAGCCCCATATTTTCGATCAGTATCAAAATATCACCAACAAAAAGTATTATGAATTTTTATTACATTACAAATTTAAAACTATTTTCTATAGCTTATCTATTAATTATCATGTAAAGTAGGATATGGTGTAAACAAATCTTAAAATATTTTAGATTGGTATGGAAGAGGAAAAAAGAGTGCTAATCATAAAAGAAAAAAATTATTTATTTTTATTATATCATAAATTTAAAACTAATTCTTATAATTTATCTAGTGATTATCATGTCATCATTAATTAGGATATGATGTAAATAAATTTTAATTTATTTTAAATTGGTATGGAAGAAAAGAGAAGAGTGTTAATCAAAGAGGATTATAGATTTTTTGTACATGACAAATTCAAAACTGATTTTTATAGCTTATCTAGTAATTATTATTTAAAGATATTTAATGGAGAAATTTTTATTAGCCAAATATTAATGCTAGGAGAATTAAATTACTAGATCTATAGCTATAAATAGTTAAAAGAATTTTATTTTTGAAAACTAATCATGAGAAAAAATAGAAAATTTTATCTGACTTTGAATGTGGATGACCATTTATTATTTATTTTTACAAGTACTATAAATAATTTATTTTAAAATATTTTTGTTAACTATAATAAATATATTAAAATTTAAAATTATGTTTAATATAATATAGATGTTTCAACTTTCTTTTCATCCTTTGTAATTGAAAAAAATATTTCTATTTTACTGGCACCAATCAAGAAATTGAAAATTGATCATGGAGTATACTGGGCAAAACGTAATTGAAGATTTATTTGGTTCGTGAGAAGAGGAGGAGAGAAGTATTATCGATAAAAAAAATAGAAAAAAATCTTCTATTTATTTAAAATTTTTAAATAAAAAAGGTAAAAAAAAGTAGTATTTTTTAAAACAAATAAGATTCTTATATTTTATAAGGAAGCAAAACTCATGTGGGATATGAAAAAGCCTAATTCTCTGAAATTTAAAGTTTTTTTTTAATATGTACTTAAGATTTTAAATAAAATAGAATAAGATTTTTTTATTAAGGATGGAATAAATATTTTATATATTTTTTAAAAATTTAGATACTTAATCAAATATAATATATTTTAAAATATTATATTTTATATATATATATATATTTTCCGATGTCATAGATGTAGATATCAGTTGTTTTTAAAAATATATTTTGGTGAGGAAAAAAAAAATTTAAAATCAAACGAGTCTTGAACGATCAAAGCAAGCATTTATTCGCAAAATTTTTCCCGAGGACACTCTTAATTTCGTGCCCTCCATTCTTTGCGCGGACCCCACAGCCCCGGTGCCTGGGTCGATGGATTTCATCACCCACCTACCCTCCTGGTATCTAACCGGTGATTCACCATCGGCCTTCAGGCCACCTGTGGGTCACGTGGCCGATACAACGAAGCGAGACAGGCATGACAGCTGTCCGTGTCAGTTCGAGCCCACTGTAAATACACCGAAACCACCCCGAAGACAATCTCTCTACCATCCGATCCGAATCCGACGGCTATCTCAATTCGTCCCATCTCGACCCCAGGTACAATTCACGTGGCGGTCTTTAGTCACGCTTCGGCAATCGAATTGCCAAGCATGCAAGGCGTTGCTCGGATGGCATGAAATGGGAACGGAGGGAAGGGGGGACCACCTGTCAACCATCCAATCCCAATCCGACGGCCAGATAGATATTGGTCTCACCTCATGACCGCCGCACAACTCGCGCCAGAATATTTCGTCATATCGAACGTAAGCCACCAACATCACATAAAATGGTACTCATATAACACGTGCGAACAATATATGATGACACGTCACGGATGTAACGTTTTGGGTGAAATTTTTATGTGACGATAATGGATTGAATAGCATGAAGTGTAAATAGAAGGAAATGGGAGGGGAGCGATGGAGGAGGGTACGGAGAAGGATGGCTATATAAAGGGTGAAGCGTAATCTCCGAGACGTCGGTTTGCCAAGGCCGAGCACGCGAGGGGGACATATGCTCTCTCCGGGCCCTTCGCGTTAGAGTGGAAAAGGAAGGAAGAGGGGAGAGAGAGACGAAAGACGATCAGGGTTTTGGATTTGGAGAGGAAGAGATGGAGGGAAGGAAGGATGTGGGAATTCTCGCCATGGATATCTATTTCCCTCCCACTACCGTTCAACAGGTGGGATTGGAGAGCTTCCTTTTTTTATATTGTGGATTTTGCTCAGTTCCTTTCGTTTTTGGTTGGGAATGGAATCTGTTTCGTTTCTTGTTTCCTGGCTGACTGGTTTAACCTCCGTAGGCGATTTTTTTTCTTTCTTTCTTTTTTTCATTTTTTTTTCTTCTTCCTTTTTTGTTGGTTTGATTTTCTTCGGATTTTGTGAAATTGTCAGGTAAATTTTAACGAGATTTTTGTTTGTGGTAATAAATTAAAGATTTTGTAATTTCGTCTTTGAACTGATGTGAGTGAGTGTTCTTGGAGTGGAAGAGATGAACCGGGATGGAATATTGTAAAAGAAGTGTTCTGGGTATGTTATTGGATTGTGAGGGAAATGATTTAACCGAGGGTTTTCGCTGTTCTCTTTGGAATTAACCAGGGAGGTTTAGCTCAAATTGATGGAAGTAGACCTTTTTTTTTTTTTGAAAGTTCTTTTAAATTTTTAGTTCTTTAATTATAATGTAAGAGGCAATTCTTGAATTAGAAGAGAGAAGATAAGGAGGTTTTTTCCTCCCCTGTTGTGGAGTTTGTATTGGCGATATGTGTTCTAGGGACATTGGAAGTAGCTTCTCTATGGTCAGGTTACAATAGGATTGCAGGAAATGCTTTAAGTTGGGTTTCCTACCGTTCTTCTTGGAATTAACGGCGAAATTTGTAATATAAGAGACAGTTCTTAGAGTAGAGGAGATTGACACAGATGACCAGGACGGCAGTGCCCTTTTTTTTAATATGTTTTGGGTCATGGAGTTTGTATTAGGGATATGGGGTCTAGTGGCATGTAAAGTTGCTTGCCATATGGTACTGTTTGGGCTTTTTCTTCATTAAATCTTTTGCCATCTTATGTTTTGTTGCACATGTATAATGGTTACCTTTGTTAACTACAGGAAGCCCTTGAGGCTTATGATGGGGCGAGCAAGGGAAAGTACACCATTGGACTTGGGCAAGATTGCATGGCCTTTTGCACAGAACTCGAAGATGTGATATCCATGAGGTAATTAGCTCCTAGTCAAAATCTGTTCAACCAATCAGGATGTAAGGTTTCATATATTGGTGGGAGTTTTATGTTTTCATTGTGAAATTGTATAAATAGTGGGTGCATATTTTCTCTTTATCCATAGGCCTATGTATTCCTTGTCCAAGCAAGGGCATTGGTATTCATTTTGCCTTTGAGAAGTTAGATTCATTTCTGCAGTTGTTCAGCTGCTTCATAAAGATCTAGAAATTAAGGTGACTTTTTTCCTTTTAAGTTCCAAATTTCCCCTATTACCTTTGATTCACATAAAATGTAGAAATCAGAAAAGTCTTATATCCTTTCTACGAATTTTTGAACATAACATAACATGATTTTCATCCATAATTCTTTAAAACAATTTCTCCTCACAATGTTCTTTCTTCAGTTTTTTGTATTTTGGCTTTTTCGTTTTTTTGATCCATTCAGTTAAACAAAAGGAATTATAAAAATTTAATTCTCATATACGTTATTTCTTCCAAATAGATCCATGCTCTCTGTGATCTTTGTAATCAGCAACAAAGGTTATTTGTTAATAACATTAAAAATAGTTAGCAAATATTTAGTGTTAAATCCAATGCTTAATTAAATATAATTGATAGACCTATGTCTATCTATGTCAATGATTGAATTATTGGTACATAATTATTGAATTAGTGTTAAAGAAAAATTTAATTGCATGAGTTAACATGAGTGCTAATTAAACCAAGCACAACACAAATTTCATATTGTTTTGCAGAATCTATCATCCTAAATGCATTTATTGGCGTTCCAAGGGTTTCCTGGTTCTGCCTTTTGTTGTTATATTTTAGTTTCAGTTATCTCATTTTAATTTAAAGCCCATGCATATTAACTTTTAGCCATTGATGTATCTTGGAATGCAGTCTTGCAGTCGTACAGGACCATAAACAGTATGTTGTGTTTGGATATTCCAGTTGAAACAATTTTGCTTTTGATAATTTTAGTGCCTGCTGATATCTTTATTATCATGATCAACTATAGGATTTGCCTCCAGCTTGCCAATATCTACTGATAATTTTTTAAGCTGGTTTCTATTCATGGTCTTTATTTTTCTTTTACAATCTTGTGCTTATTTTATATAACTTGTTTGTTGGGAGAAAAACATGTCTTCCATTTGTTGTTTTAGACATGCTTAGGATCCAGGTATCAAGATGGTGCCTTAAAATTCTCTTACTTATTTGGCATTTTATTCAGCTTGACAGTCGTTACATCCCTCCTGGAGAAGTATCAGATTGATCCAAAACAAATTGGTCGCCTAGAAGTTGGTAGTGAGACAGTGATAGACAAGAGTAAGTCTATCAAGACCTGGCTGATGCAAATCTTTGAGGTTTGTTCCATAACCTTTGGAAAAACATGTTTTGTTATTTTTCATATAACTTGGGATAAATTCCAGGCTATTATTGAATGTGCCAGCTTAGCCTGCTGGTAAGTTGTCTTGGTGGTTTTATCAGAGACATGAGCCCAAACCTGCACTCATCTTGGTTGGGGAGTTAAAGGTTATTAAGGGAATGCTAACCCCTTTTGTTGCTCATTGCCAATATGCATATTTCAACCCAAATGGGAAAAAAGAATGTAGGTTGACACTTTGACATAAATCACATTCATAATATTTTTCTGGAGCAAAGACATCCATAATAAATTTGATCCATCACATATAACATATTGCCAACCACATAATTCACCTTTTTGTGTAACTGTCAGTTTATATCATATATTCGCATTCATTTCAAAACAAAATACTATCGACCACTAAAATTGCATGACCAATTTTCATGTAAAAATGCAGGAATTTGGTAACACCGATGTTGAAGGAGTTGACTCGACAAATGCATGTTATGGGGGAACAGCTGCTCTATTTAACTGTGTCAATTGGGTGGAGAGTAGCTCTTGGGATGGGCGATATGGACTTGTTGTTTGCACAGACAGTGCGGTATGATCATCCAGATGTTTCTTTTCTTTATAGGGGCTTGAAACAAAGCTAGTGATTATTAGTTGTGTGATGCAGATGTTGTAAAAATGGACTCTACTATTTATAGTAAACTACTGGAAGACATCCATGTAGGACAAAATAAGCTTATATACCATGGATTTCTTAGCATACCTTGCACTTACAGTACATTTTTTGTTAGGTTTACGCAGAAGGGCCCGCTCGGCCTACTGGGGGTGCAGGTGCTATCGCGATGCTGATTGGACCAGATGCACCCATTTCTTTCGAAAGTAAATACAGGGGAACTCACATGACTCATGTTTATGACTTTTACAAGCCCAACCTTGCAAGTGAATATCCGGTTTGTTCTTTTACCATCCTGTTATTATGTTGCATTTAGTCTTATACATAGTTTATGCAGCTGAACATTGGCATTTTTTTCCCATTTTAATTCTTACCTTAGAATTCATTTTTGATATTCTCTTCCATAACTTTTATAAGTTGATAATTATAGGTCTGCAGTTTTGCTATTATTTGTTTGACCTTGAGAAGATACACTAACAGCAAATATTTTGTTCTCTAATTTAAATCCTGAGCTTGTGGAAGCTAATCTGTTATCTGCTATATTCTTATGCACATCTAGTTTCTAACTTTTATTTTGAGAGATATTTGAAATTGACAACCTGACCTAGTTCATTGGGACCCTTTCTTCAGTGGAGGGGTTCTCAGTTCAGTTCCTGTATTTCTCAGAAATGAGATAATATTTGATTTCAGCTAAGCATCACATTAGCTGTTTGGGAGAGAATGCATGTGCCATGCCACATTATATCATATAACAATATACCATGCCACATTACATTGTATAACAATATATTGCCTAACATGGATCCCAAACCTTTAGGCATGGATTGTCCTTGCTTATCTTCGTCCTAGCATTCTATTGCACGGTCAGGATGCACAAAGGTCACTTGATGATGCAGACAATAGTGTCTAGCAAAATAAATTCCCAAAACCAAAATATAGGAGTGTTCATATCTAAATACATGATTATGTATCTATTTATTTGTTCAAGCTTAGTAGAACCATGCAAGTGTCCTTCTGTTGCTATATGGCATTTAAACATGTTAAACATGTGTACATTGATTGGGGCATACATGTCCACCAAATCATAGCTGACATTGAGCTAATTTTCAGTTAAACTGTCAGTTCTTTTTGGACATGACATTTGCTTAAATCTTGTATTAATAATTTTATCAAAATGGTCTACTGGGCTTCGATGATTTTTCTTTTTCTGATCATTACTTGTTTATACTTCTGCCTCATGTCTAGTTTCTGGGAATATGGCTGGTCCAGATGGCTATAAAATGGCTGATTTTACTTCTATAGGTTTCTCTTTTCTGATCACTAGGGGTTTAATAAAGTTTATACATTTGTCTTCT
Source organism: Cocos nucifera (assembly GCA_006176705.1). NCBI lineage: Eukaryota > Viridiplantae > Streptophyta > Magnoliopsida > Arecales > Arecaceae > Cocos > Cocos nucifera. The sequence continues at coordinate 1,530,241 of QRFJ01000108.1, read as the reverse complement.
GGCTTGTTTGATGGACTATGTTTGGTCTTGAATGCTACCTTGTTCGTATTATGATACTTTATCCAGTCGAGTTATGTTGGCTGACTCTTTAAGGATTCTATATATATCTAATCTAATCTAATATAATATTATATATATATAATCTGTCAAATATTATATATATATATATATATATATATATATATATATATATATATATATATATATATAATATATATATATATACATACATACATATATTATATACATACATACATATATATATATATATATATATATATATATATATGTATATATATGTATGTATATATATATGTATGTATATGTATATGTATATGTATGTATGTATATGTATATGTATATGTTTATGTATGTATATCTATATATATATATATGTATGTATGTATTAAAATGAAAGCATCTATCTCCATCCGCCATGTATCGTCAAAGCAGATGCCTCCATCTGCTACATGTCCCCAGCTATTGTCTTAGGCTACAAATAGGTCAGGTTGACTCGTGACCCGACCCAATCCGACTCGTGTAGATCCTACCCGAACCATTTTAAAGGACTCATGGTTTCAGGTCGGGCTTTAAAATTGGACCCGTTTCATTTTCTGGATCAAGTCTGGATTTTCTGAATTTTGACCCGACCTGTGGAGACTTTTGGGTTGATTTGGATCTTGATATAAATAATCCGATCCGAACCCAATATGAGATCCGAATTAGAATTAGTATATTTATTCGTCTAACATTACAGAAGTGATAGAAACATACTAATTTAAAAATGGATAAAATAAAACTGCTTGACTTTCTCCTACTTTCATTCACCTAGACTTTACAAGCGGTTGGAAAAGAACCAAGATTCTATTGATCAAAGGTTGTTGGTTGTCATTACTACCTTTTCAAATTATGTCAAACATCTTGGTACTCATTTTTACATGCTCTCATTAGTTGGGTCTTAGTACTTATTTTAGCTTCATAGACTTCATTAGAAACATCAACAAGAATAAGAACATAAGTAGAACTAGATATGGGATAAGAACAAGCAATAGATTCAGTATCTGCTTGACAATCTGAAAATTGGTACACAAGCCAACAATTATAACCCAGACCCGAACCCAAACCAAACCTGTATTTCATGGATTAGGGCTGGGCATGGAGGTTAGGATAAGCTGCATCTCTTTCTTTGAAGTTTCCACTCAAATTTGACGCGCACACACCTAAAACATATCAAATATAAACATATATAAAATATATTATATATTATACAATTATGTTTTTAAAAAAAAAAAGACCCCGTGTCTTGCACGGATTATATGCTAGTTAACTCATAAAACTAAGACCTTTATGATTGTTCTATTCATTCCTTGTGTTTGTTATCTTCTTCTTGAGGAAAAATCTTGAAAGTTTTTGCTTCTTGCTTGGTTTCTTTTCTTTGCAGTATCATATTGCTTCATGCTTTGACATCTTACTGCTTTATTTTACAGTACCTTTGTTATACATAACTTATCTCCTTATGGAAAAGGAATAATGAGAAGTTTAACTAATGACTTCCAGCTTAAAATTTTATTTGCATGAGTGGTTGTTGAAATGAGCTTCCACATATGGCTTATTCAGAATGAGAAGGTAACATGAAGCATGCAGCACTCGAAAGTTTTGGGTCTTGCCCTCTTTACAATGGAGACATCATAGATATCTATGACTTATGCACTAAAATGTAATTGTAATTTGAAGTGACATTGGCTTCCTGATGATAAAGGTTCACAGAGGGTTCATTGGGATAGTTATTTCTATGAAATTCATTTACAAGCGTGGAATAGGAAGACTGTACCCATGGCTGTAGCAACACTTCAGATATTTGGATCCAGCTACTCTAAATCTGTTTCTATAGCTGCTTGCTCAAAGCCTCTTGTCTGTCATACATAGGCTCTAGACTACCATTGAATTTTAACTGTCCTCCTCTTGAGACCCAGCTGTTTTTGCTTAGCTCTGAGATGAGAAATGCTATCCCTAGATATTCAAATGATACAATGACTCCACCTGTAAACATTTCAAAAATGGATGGTATCAAGTAGTCCACATTTTATGACAAATTTGAGAGGTTTAGAGATGTGGCTTTTTGGATTTCATTATGAATGATATTCTTCATAATACTTTTAGTAGCAAAGTTCTACACATGCAGTGCTCTGAAAGTGGAAAACGGAGCTATCATCATCATCACATTTATTTTGCTTTATTGTTATGCAATGTTTATTTATATTGATGTTACTTATGGAAATGTCTGAATTGATACGCATCATACTTTTAGTCTTTGAATTCTCTGCCTTGTCATGTGCTAGAGCTTCTACTTATATTTGACATAACATCTCCTCAGGTTGTTGATGGAAAGCTATCACAGACATGCTATCTCATGGCACTTGATTCATGTTACAAATGTTTTTGTAGCAAGTAAGTCGCAATAGATTTTGAAACTTGGTCCTTTATTACCTTGACTCTTCATCCACAGCTGACATCAGGACATCTTTGAGTCTTTAGGTATGAAAAGTTTGAGGGAAAGCAATTTTCAATTTCTGATGCAGACTATTTTGTTTTCCATTCTCCATATAACAAGGTGTGGGAATTATACTGCATTTTCCTGTGGATTTTATATTCATTTCCTGCAGTACGAAGAAGCTCTTCAGGATGATGTTTGTTAACCTCTACTTGAACTGTTATTGCAGCTGGTACAGAAAAGTTTTGCTCGTCTCTACTTTAATGACTTCTTATGCAGTGCAAGGTTTTACCTTCTTAACACTAGTGAATAGTGATCCTTATGTTTTAAGCTAAATATTTAATGGGAAGTTAATTTCTGTCTACCATAATGGCAACAATTTCTTTATCTTGAAAGATACCACTTCTGATCAGTCATTTAATCTGCCATATGTTTTATGCTTGACCAAAATGTTGGACTCTTCACAATCCATGTGCCAGCCATGTATCATTAAATTGCTGTGCTTATATTCATGACTTGAATTGTTATAATTGATTTATTGTGTGTTAAAGCAACCCAGGATGAAAAATAAAATTGACAATGTGGTTTAAAAAAAAAAGGAAATAACTGCCATGAAAACTATTGTTTGATCTTGATCCCATGATGCTGCTAGTCCAGCATACAAAATGGTCTTTCATAACACTTAGATGGATAATCTGCCGAGTTGTTTATGCATTGTAAGAAATAAGTGGATGCGATATGTTTTAACATGGTAAAGTCACTACATCCTCATCAATTTTTCCTTAGTTGTCTGTTTTGACCAACCTCTGAAAAATTAATCATAATATTGCTTAAAGTTCTCAAGTCTTCATCTTTTGTTGATGTTTGCTGATATCTGATAGTCATCGTAAATATCCAACTTGGGTCAGATATATTGGTGTGTAACATCTGTAGATAATGTAGCCTTTGGAACCATCTTAATATTGCAAGGACCTTCTGCCGTACCGTCCCATACCATCTAGTATGCAGCATATCGCATCATACCGGTGCACTATCTTGTACCATACCGGTACACTATCTCGTGCCGTACCAACACTTGGTACATTGTCTCGTACTGTACCAAACCACGTACTGAAACTATGATAAAATGGTATGGTATAGGTTTGGTATCGAGACAGCAAACCTTGCTAAGGATAATGTTTGGATGATTAATACCATGAGACTTAGGGATGAAGTCTGGTGGTTTACAATGGCTGTTCAAAACTAATGGATGCAGTAGCCCTTACATACAGTCACATTGTGCTATTTACCGTCTTATAAAGGAGTGTTGGAGTTGTTTAAAAATACATGACCAAATATCTGTAAAGGTACAAGTGTCAATATCCAGTTGTTTTATATTAATTTTGAAGTTATCAAACTTGCATATATTTACAACTAGTTAGGTCATTGTTCTTAATCATGTTGAATATGAGTTTAGATCAATCAAACTTCAGTTGAAAAACATGCTTGGGCTGTCAAATGAACTGAGAATCTTGAGCTTGACTTGAGAAAAGCTCGAATCAAACTTAATCCAAAGCTAAATGAATCACTCCGGAACCAGAAAACCAAACTGGAAATTAAGTTCAAGCTGATCTAAAAATTGACCCAGCTTAATCAGCTTGGCTATATAAGGCCTGAATAGATATTTATAAATTTTAGTATACAGAGGGCATTATGTAGATAATGTACTATTGATTAGTGTATTTTATTTATTCTTGGAATCAATTAAACCTTAATTAAGGCTTGAACTGAGTTTGATTCATGCTTGGATTGATTTCAGCTCAATTAAACTCAAATTGAGCTTGAAATAATGGGAAACAAATCAAGCTTGCTCCCAGTGTTCAAGTTGAAAATTAATTTCAAACCAAGATTGATCAGACCCAAGTTCGGCTCAATTACGCACCACACTGTAGCTGACTATGGATTTAGTATCATATGACTCAGTTATAGTGCAAGAATAGGATAGACAAGATTATATGTTTGTAATAGGGGAACCAGATAAAATAATGTTTTGGCCTATTTAAAAGGTCATATCATCAGGACTGACTCACTGTTGTGTTCTGCACAGCCCTTGTGGTCATGAAGAGATTCAGTAATGCTGATAACATCAGGGTGATTATATCTGCAAATTTTTATGAATCTGAATTACATGTTGAATTCTGAAATATTTCAGATTCTGCTAAGAAAGTCTCAAGGAAACAATCCAGATCCAAGCTCAATTGAATCCTTATTCTGGAGGCAAGTCCTCAAGTTGTAGAGCAAAATGAGAATAGAGGGGATAGGAGTAGAGAGAACCAGAACTTTCATTAATAGGTCATAATAACTTAAATCTATAAAGGTAAAGCTTTTTAATTGATTAATTTTAATTAAACTAAATTTCACCCTTAAACTCAAATTACGACCAAATAAAGCAAAAGATTTTCAATTTATACTTTTAATCCTGTCACCACATCATTGGGCCAAGACAACTTTGTCAAAATGAGTCTGCTTGGTCTGCTTGATACATCCAAAAGATGTGTCTCATCATAGGGCCCTAAAAAGTTTGATACTTGAAAATTTAGGTCTGCAATTATACTAAAACAGAATAATTTTCCTATTAGATTTGAATAAAGAGTCATGCAGTCCCATGTAATAACTGATAACTGCTTAATACATTCAGAAGGTGTGTCTAATCATGGAGCCCTAAAACTGTGTACAAGTTTTGGACTTGAAAGTTGAGGTCTGCAGTTATATAAAATAGGAAAAATTATTGAATGAGATTTGAATAAAGACTCACGCAGTCCCATATAATAACAACTGATGCTTCACTGCATCAAGAGTTTAAACTTGTAGTAAAGCAGTAGGCCTACTTCTTGCCCCATTCATTTTGTCATTTCATGATCTGGTAGCAAAAATCTTGGATGAGGTTGGGAGAGGACTGATATCCAAGTATTTGTCACTTGAGAGCATTCAGACCCATGAAAATGATGAAGGTCACAGAAGGAAATAATTAGATCTAGAAGCACACATACCAAACATCTTCAGGTTTGACTATAACACAACATTTAGAGAAAGTCTTGCTTGGATTTTCTTGGCCTTTGAGTATCATATTGAATTTTTAAAGCATTGTACTGGAAGACCATGATGAATCTATTCTAGAAGAATATTCTTTTTCTTTTCACCTCAAAGACATGATGATGAATGATCTAAAGGTGGAAATAGATTCGGTTGTTGACCCTGATGTTTCTAAGAAATTTATCTAGGTTGTTCTTTTAAAACATGATTTTACATTTGCATCTTTGGTTAGCAAAAGGATAACAATATAATTGTCATCAATATGAACATTGAGACAGATAACATGGCTGCATTCATTTATTGTGTGAACGAATTTTATATATGTGTAGCCACAAACCCATATAGCATGGACATGGAATATGGATATTACAAGATACGGATGTATTGATGTGGCAAATCTTGAAAAAGTAGGATATCATAGGGCTAGGATATGACAATGAATGCATTTACATATTCTTACGTATATTTAACAGAAAAGCATCAATGAGGCAGATCGGGTTATCAAACTAACATAGTTCATTCTTTACACAATAGCCTTATCATCCACAATCTCCACTATTTATTTATCATCGAAATCTATAAACCATGTTCGGTACTTTGTATAATAATATCAATATCACAAAGGCTAAAATAAACCATTCATCATAAAAGGGTCAACATTCATTAATAAAGGGGAGGAATAATTCCCTGGAATTATCTTAGGTGTATCTGATAAGTATCCAAAGTCTATTTCTTGCAATATTAAAAGGTTGGATACTTGAAAGTTGGTATCTGACACATCCAGATTTATCCAACAAGTATCAATATCTTATATGTACTCATATGGATATGACATGCAATTTGAAGTATCCATTCATAGAATCTACAAACTCATGGTCAATTTTGAGGCATAAGAGAACCCCAGCTTTGAATTCCTTGGTACTTTTCATTGTGTTAGTCTTAAAGACTGGTAACTGACCTAAAAATTTACAAGGACCAACTCAAAACAAAAAAAATATAGTGATCCATCAGTCAATTATGTTGCTGGATGGAAGGTCACAGGCTTGGATAGAAACTGAATCATTCACTTTCAAGTTCAAGTGCCTGGTTCTTCACGTGATTAAGATCAGAAAACTTTTTCACTTCACATTGTCACAAATTTAGTGTTCATTGAGCTAGTTATCTCAATATCAAGAAAACAAGCATATATTCTTTTGTTGGATTTAGGGTTGTTAATTAGCCTGCTTTTTCAACTAATTTAGAGTTTCAATTTATTGTGGGCGCGCTCAATCTTTGGGTTCTAGCTAATCTCTGGTCTTGAATATAACTATGATAGCAAAGTGAGCTTGAGTTGAGCTAGAGTTGTTTTGGTCTAGTTAATGCATGCTTTGGTTAATAACTTAATTTCTTTTTGCTACATATTGGATCAGTAGAATCAATATCGGATGCATTCATATGAATCAGTCTTTACCAAATTGTTTTTGTCTCAAATTTTTTGAGAAAGTGTGGAACTTTTAGTTTTTCTCAATGACAAGCCATGAGATTTATAAACACAGGTTTTATCTACTTTTTTTCCAATATAGTTCTTGCGTTTTTTTTTTTTTTTTGAAAGCTGAGATTTACTGAACCTGAGCCAAAAGTGAAATTGCAGGGTTGAGCAGACAGCTTTAGGCTATGGTTGGTTGGGGACTGAGCTATCCTAGGGCCCCTTTAACCTGTCTATTGTAGCCATTCCTGTCAAACGCCCTTAAAAAAACCACTTTTTCCCAGGGTAGATTCAGCATTTTAAAAAGTTTATGTCATCAGCTTTTCCTTTGAACCCATTTATTCTGGGCCAACTTTTCCTGCAACCAACGGACCATTAAGGTATGCTCTCATAAGTTGTGGGAGGATCAGTCCATATTATCTCATTGGTACCCTTAGAGGGTTATGCTCTAACCATTACATTCCACAGAACTAATTGAGTTTTTCCTGAATTGCTTTGTCCATTGGAATGGAGAAGTTCACCTTTTCAAGAATTTTACGCCCCCTGTAAGTAATACCGTAATTACACAAGCTAGAAAATTTATATAAAAGGATGAAATTATTCTCCATTTTTCGCAGAATTGTAAAACTCTTCAATGATTGCTGTTTCTTTTTGCCCATGCTGGGGATTTCTTTGGTTAATTCTAGCAAACCATGTCTGATCTAGATGCTGCATTTTGACCTTCTGTTTTCCTGATAGAAAGTGAACCATATTCAAAGGGTTAAATTTTTACATTATCTTCCTCTTTCTAGAGTCTTGTTGCACCTTTCTAATAATGTTTTTTCAAATTCCTAATCAGATTTCATTTGTTATTATCTTTGTTAGCTCTGTTGAGAAGGATGGAAGGGAAAAGCTGGAGCCTTTTTCAACCTTGACTGGTGATGAAAGCTATCAGAATCGTGAGCTTGAAAAGGTTGCTTGTCATGTTACTATAGTTTTAGTCCAGATGTAATAATTAATTTCTAATTGCTGATTGTTTACTCGTTGATGGTCAGACTTCTCAGCAAGTTGCAAAGCATTTATATGATGAAAAGGTTCAACCATCTACTTTGCTACCAAAACAGATTGGGAACATGTACACTGCATCCATTTATGCTGCATTTGCATCTCTCCTTCATAACAAGCATAGAACTCTGGTGATTTTTCTTTCTTTAGTAGCTGTGGTTTATTTGTTCATCATCAGCTATTGGCCTTCCCTAATTAATGTTACTTGTTCCATTCAGGTGAACCAACGGGTTGTGATGTTCTCATATGGTAGTGGCCTTTCTTCCACAATGTTCTCCTTCAAACTTCAGGAGGGTCAACATCCCTTCAGCCTATCAAACATTGCTGCTGTGCTGAATGTATCAGAGAAGCTGAAGGCAAGACATGTGGTATGTCCTTATTCCACTATCTTGTATAATCTGTTTTGTGCTAGCTTATCAAGTTCTGTTGAATTATGTTTCTTTGTGCTTCTGTGTTTTGTTCCATTATATATCTTTGTCATCTCAATTTTTAATGTATAAACTTTGCGAACATCTTGACTGACAAATGCCTTCTGGAGGTCAATATCATGCTGTTTATCTGAATTTGCATCTTAGTAATCCCTAACTCTATGAATATAACGAGAGAGGCTGTGATGCTGGTTTTATATGGTTGGCTCCAAAGCACACAACCATGCCTCTGCTCAAAAAACTGTAAATACCCCAAGCCTGCCCAGCCCTACCAGATTTCAAGGGAGGCAAAAACACACAACACACACACACACACACACACACTCATGACCCCTCTACCTCCTCCCTTGGCTCTACCACACACATAATATATATATATATAAACTTTGCATTAATATGGACCCTGGTACTTGTATAATGGCACTATCATGCTATACATCTACAATCATAGCTATCTTCATTGAGGACCTCAGACCTCTGAGATGGATTCTGTTGCTTTTACAATGAACTCCTCAGACCTCTGAGATGGATTCTGTTGCTTTTACAATGAACTCATCCATGATTCATTTTGGTATTTTGAGAAGAAATGTAGAGGAAAAATTAATTGTCTTCTATGAAATTGTGTGTTGTGGGTGAGCTTTGGTGCAGTGGTGAGGTTACTTCATTGTGACCTAGGAGTCATGGGATCGAAACTTAGAAGCAGCCTCTTCGCATGCATGGGTAAGGCTGTGCCCCTAGACCCCATAGTGGTGGGAGCCTTGTGCATTGGGTCATCCTTTATGAAAATTTGTCTTGTCGTTGTATATGCATTGCTGTGACGAATATCGCATGTTTCTAACTAGGTCTAAACATATATTATAATAAAAGTTACTAAGAGAAAAGTTCAAGAATGCTAGCCTATAGAATAACTGAAAATGGATGGAATCGAGAATTGATCCAGATGAATCATCTGAACATGCATATGACAACGATATTTGCCATGTAATGCCACTCATTTTAATGCATTTAAATGTGTTCATTTGAAGCAAGCTTAGACCATTAACCTTAAAGGGGAGGGGGGGGGGACCATCCTATTAATATAGAGAAACTGGGAAAAGATCCAGGTAAAAAGCTAGGTTGGAGGCCAAAATAGATGGTAGGTCCAATATGTGTCTCTCCCTCTCTCTCTGCAAAAATTTCTTGTAGCTCTTTTTCAAAAAGCAAGATGGTGTTTTGATAAAATTCTAGAAAAATTCAAGGTTAGTCTTTGAATTATCTTAGCGTAGATAGTAGACACTGCTTCATCAGGTGGATTCATCTTCCTTTTAGGATACTGTCTTCTAGAGAAACTCTATTTCTTACAAATATAACTATCATTACTCTTGAATATAATTGTAGCACTTTCCCTCTGACAATTCTGTCAAACTCCTTGTGCACTCTCTTAACTACCACTGACCCAAAAGCAACCAACTTAAGCTCCTTTGAATGGATAATCTTATAAGAATTGCTTGACGGACTGTTTTGGTTCATCATGAGTTATTTCAGTGCCATTTACTACCATATGAATTTTGAACGCAGTAGTAGTTGGGAATTTAGTTGAGCATGCTTTCTCCTTGTTTCTTCTGGAGTATTCTTCATTTCTTTCCCTTCCTTTTTAACATCAATAAATGCAACCATAACATGCTTGAGCATTCATACAGAATTAGCTATAGATTAATCAAATTTGTCATCTAATTGGCAATGATTATATTCTTATAGCGGTCCCCAAGCTGTTGTGGGATCCTTAAGCATTCCCCATAAGCTGGGGTTTTTCTCTAGTCTGATTCTTCATAATACCTTGTGATAAATGGATCTAATGTTTGTGTTCTACTGAGCTCAATAGTTGAGTACTATGTTGTCCTTAAATAAGATTGATATCCATGTTAAGCACTTTATTTTCTATAAGCAATGACCGCTCAGAAGTCTCTATTTATATATTCTCAGCGGGAACACTGCATGTTAGTTTCTAATAATATTTGAGTACTTAGTAATCTGTACGAGCTTGCTTTTCAAAGGACATATCTGTTAGTTGAATCAGATGGCGGTAATTTGTAAGGCTAGTAGCTAGGAGTTTCTCAGAGATTTGACAGATTGAATTAATGGTGCCAGCTAGTTATGCATTACAGGATTAGCTGCTCCATGTTGAAGACCGAGGATTGATTTTGTGCCTCCTCTTCATGAGATTATTTGCATGCTCTCCTCGTCCACCTATTAAAAGTTTTCTTCCTAAAACTAGCATAAAGTACTCGAGTCTGATCCTGAAATAAAAAGAGAAATATAGGTACTCTGACTGCTAGATTTGCTAAAATTACTATGTGCAACTAATATTGCTTTAAAAAAAATAGAATTTTGTGCATGTGCATTTAGAAATGTCGGCAATATTCATCTTCCTGCAAATCTGATGCCTGATCTGTATTAAGTGATGGACTAAATTATACAGGTTCTTGTACATTGATAAAACTCGTATTTTTTGTTGTGGCATTGCTCTCTCTCTCTCTCTCTCTCTCTCTCTCTCTCTCTCTCTCTCTCTCTCTCTCTACACGCGCGCGCACATACATGCATACATATATTATATATGTCACTCTGTCTGTGAAATTGGTACTGATTGTTTTGCTTATGATGGATTTGGATCTTTGGTCAACCTGTCCACTCAACCATTTCTTCTACTGTTTGCTGTTACTTGTGAACCAGAACAAAACCCATCTTTCGTTCGGGTATATAATTTTCATGTATTTATATTAACTGGTGCACATTGTTAGACGTCAAGCTTTTCTTTTTGTTTCTTGTTCAGTTTACACCTGAGAAGTTTGTCGAAACATTGAAGTTGATGGAGCACCGATATGGAGCCAAGGATTTTGTGACAAGCGAAGACACAAGCTTACTGTCTCCTGGAACATTCTATCTCACGAATGTTGATTATATGTATCGGAGGTACTATGCGAAGAAGAGTACTGAGGGCATGACAAATGGGAAAACTGCAGGGTGCAAGAATCAGTCACTAGCCAATGGCTACTGAAGATGTATGCCTCCTCAATTCATGGAGGCATGGCTGTTAAATAATCGATGATGTTATTGTTGTCCCCATTCTCTCTAACTGTCGAGCCAACGGGCTTAGCATGCTTAGCATGCCTTATTAAAAGCGGGTGCTTATTTTATTGGTGCCCATGAATCTAGTATTTGAGCTAATCTGTAATTTCTTTGAGATTTGTTGGTCTTTCAAGTACTCTGTTGATCTTGCCACCTCGGGGGCTTGAACCACAATGCAATCATTTCTTAAATTTTCATAAAATAGACCTTTCAGTCTACGTGCCATACTGAAAAATAGAGTTTTCAGTTTGATATTTTCATAAAATAGATTTTTTTCAATTTGGAGGTTCTGCATGGATAACTACTCGGTGCTTTATATCTCGGTTCCCTGTGGCCATCCCTATTTCTTTTTGTGAAGGTGGATGGTAAGTTCTCAATGCGAGATTCTGCCTGTTACTCTGGCACGAGTTGATCGACCGTTCGTGTCGATTCCCCCATGCAGCTTTTTCTGCAGTGATGGGGATGGGTGATCGTTAGCATTTTTTGTCTTAGGAATTGCCCCAACCAGCTCGCAGGGAAAACCTGGCTCCAGGCTTTCTTGGCCTTTCCCTATTGGATATAGGCTAGTTCTGCCATTGGTAGCACCATCAATAATTATCGAGACGTACAAATTGTTGCCAGGACCGCTCCTCTCTACTTTATGAATCTTTGTTGCTGAGCTTCCTAGAACCGTGGCTATATAGGTCAAGGAAATTTTCCCTGCACTTTTAACGATTGTTTATGTCAAAAAACTAATCAATCATCAACCAACTATAATAACATTACATTGATCGAGTTTAATCAATCATTTATGTCTTCACGCTAGAATGGACCATGGTGGGCCATTTGTAACACATGTAAGAGGCCATATGTGAGTAATTTCTTGCTGGAATTCATTACTTGATCAAGGTTATCTGAACAAGAAAAGTTATGAATACAAGAACATGTCGACAACTACCGGTAGAAAGTTATCAATGTAAGAAACCATCCAGAAGAGAGTGGTTATTGCTAAAAACAACCATCAATCTGCTGCATCATAGAAGGAAAGGAGGCTTCACTTGGTTTTCTATCATACATGCAAAGACTCATGGGCAATTGATGTCAAATATGACATGGACAAGGGTTCTAGTCCTCTTCGATGTATTTTCTCGTTTCTTCGCTCTCTAGAGTAGACGATCGACATACTCCACAGTTTGTCTAGGCATTATCGTTCACTTTATCTTGATGTTTTTTTAATCTTCTATATGCTTTCATTCTTTTGTAACGGATGAATCCCATCATGGATCCCTTCGTTATTATGATAATAATTATTTTGATATGGATGGACATAATTTTTCTACCAAAAAAATATATGAGATAATTTTCAAAAACTCATGGATGAACTATCCCAACACATCTCTAATTCTATACACTACTACAAAAATGGTCTATGACAGTGCTTACTATGGCCGCGGTTTTCAAAACCGCTATCATAGCTCATACGGCAGCGATTTTCGTTAACCACTGCTATAGGTCGGATCTATGACAGCGATTTTTGTAACCGCCGCCATAGATCCGACATATAGCAATGGTTACAAAAAAATGCCATCGTAGGTCGGACCTATAGCAACGGTTACAAAAAACCACTGCCATGGGTCGACTTATGGCAGTGGTTTATTGGACCTATAGCAACGGTTACAAAAATCGTGCTTTTGCAATATTTGCTTAACATGAACAGTTTATACAAAAATAAGTTAAATTTTACCATCATTGCCATATAAAATATTTAAAATTATAATAAAGATCATTTAACTAAAAAATTATCTCATAATCGGATGTCGTTTAACCCTTTGATATCTTATTTCTAATTTAATGGTCGAAATCATTCCGTACTAAATTGATCATGATAATGATATCTGATTGAAGTGAAACTTTAATAGTATGCTACAAACATCATCGAGATTATCGTTGCAGATTTTTGAATCCATCGAAGATCTCCATCTATTAGATTATCGCATCATCATTCGTGATCGTCGAAATCAAATTTTTCTGATCGATGAAGCTAGGGCCATCGGATCGAGGCAATCTTTTACGATGACACTCTAATGATAATTATTTAGATAATGAACGATGAAGATGGACATTAAATTTTAAAATTATATAATATTTAGAGAAAAAATAAAAAAATTTATTTCCTACCTATGACAGCGGTTATCAAAAATCACTGCTATAGATCTACAGTAATGGTTATAGAACCACTGCCGTAGATCTATGGCAGCGGTTCAATAATCGCTATCGTAGTTTTTGGGTCGTGCCATATCGACGGTTGTGGACTAGATCTGTCAATAGATTGGGTTCGGATCAGAACCTAAATATTCAGATCCGGACCTAATTTTAATTATTGATACTGGATCTGAACTCGAATACCCGATTGGTCTATACTTGAGAGAGAAATGGAGGGATCCGACCTCACCGCCATCATTGGAAGGGAGGGGGTCCGGCCTCACCAGCAAGGGAGATCGAGAGAGGAAGAATGGGAGTCGAGAGAGCGAGAGAGGGAGGGAGGGGGTCCGGCCTCGCCAGCATCACTGAGAGGGATAGGGTCCGGTCTTGCCGACGAGGGAAATTGAGAGAGTGAGAGAGGGAGGGATGGGATTCGGTCTCGTCAGCGAGGGAGATCGAGAGAAGGAGAGAGGAAGATCGAAAGATGAAAAAGCTAGGAGAGAGGGGTTCGGCCTCACCGCCATCGCCGATGAGAGAGATTGAGGAGGGAGAGAGGGAGTGATCGAGGGGATGGCACACAGTCGAGCCAGCTCGAATACGCAGCCAAGCCGACTGGGGGAGGACCCTAGTCGGCTGTCTCAAGCACGGAGCCGGCTCAGCTTTCGAGCGAATAGAATTTGATATATCATGATGTTATATTGATTAATGTTCATTAATGTTATAAGTCACGATGGCACCGAAATGCCATCTAACTTTCACCCCTGCCTTCGATGGATTACACGTAGTTCAGCATCCAAGGAGCAGTTAGAGCATACTCCATCTACCTCAACATCGACTGCTCAGGAATCTTCACCATTGGCATCTACTCCATCGATGGCATCTACTCCACCGGTAGCTGAGCCTCTACCATCGTAAGCATCTGAGTATGCGTTTTTATTATATTAGCATAACTTTATTTTTTATATAATATTTGTACATTTATATATTTGCATAACGTATTTGTATTGTAGGTGCATCCAGCCAGATATTTCACGGTTCCACACGTATGGCACATGTGTAGAACCGCCAGCATCTGATGATGGTACAATATGATGTGGAGGAAAGGTCGGTAGGAGAGACCGCGCGGAAGATGCATTCCTTTTTTGGAGTGCTTGTGAGACGGTCGGATATCATTCCCATAAAGCCCAGAGACTGGCATTTGATGGATGCTGCCATCAAGGACCAGGTATGGAAGGAGATATGGGTAAGTATGCACATCATAGTTATATTTATGCATTTTATATGTTTACACTATATATGTTTGATTAGAATAATTTTATAACTGATTTTTTGATAAATTTGTGCAGAGGAGGTACGACTTTCTCGATCACGAGAGGGCTCGAGATGTCCGATTGAAGAAGATCGAAAAGTTGTACCAAGGTTGCAAGGTCAAGCTCCATAGAGAATGGCTCGAGCACCGACGAGACACTCCGAAGGAGCTTATTTTTTGGATACAGAACTATCCTCCGAGTCAGTAGGAGAGGATGGTTGATACTGAAGGAGCCAGAAGTTTGAAGTAAAATTTTTAACTTTTAAATTTTTCAATAGGCTTAAAGTTTTATTTAAATATTTTTTAAATATTTATTATTTATTTGAATACTTGTTAGGCTACCTTCTATCAGAATCGAAAGAATCGTGTAGCCCAGGAGTATATGCACACTCTAGACTGTGAGTCTATGGCTAGTCGTGTGCATAGAAAGATAATTAATTCTAAATTTTACTAGATAAATTAAATTTATATTTTTTATCATCTTTTTGATAAATTTATTCTTTATTTTAGCTGATGAAAGATGGAGTGATGCCCAGCTGTAGCGAGATCTTCCAATACAGTCACACGGACAAGACGGACAGACCGATGAACATCGCGATCGGATGTATTTTTATAAGTATTAAATATATTAGTATATATGATTAGTATTATAGCATTTCTTATAAAATTTTATTTCAATTTACAATTACAGGAATAGTTAGATGCGCTTACGAGCGAGGGCCCGGATACCTCTGGGTCTCATGACCATCTATCTCAGGTCTTGGAGCCTAAGCACTCTGGAAGGATCCGATGCAGGATCGGATACATGCCGACGAGATACTGATCCGAGGCGAGCGTCTTCTCACAGATTTTTAGTGTCATCAGTCGGGAGGAGCTTGAGGAGGCGTTAGCATGGGCAGATCATGCTGCAATGCGGGCAGATCAGGTTGAGGAGCGCGTGTCTCATCTGGAGGATATCGTGAGAGATATGATGTCGATGCTCAGCGCACGTTTTAAAATCACGAGCTTCGAAGATATGTTGGCCCGCATTCCAGCTCTAGCTCTGACTTTGGCTCTAGCTCCAGCTCTGACTTCGGCTCCGGCTCCAGCTCCCGATGATGATGACGACAACGATGATGTAGATTTATGAGACTTTTGATGTATTTTATTTTTTTAAAAAAATATTATAATAAATTTTATTCGATAATAAAATTTTAGCATTTTAGAATAATTTTTATGTTTATTATATTTTCTTATGTTATATATCTGTATTTATCAAATAAAATATATAAAAAAATAAAAATTTTATTTTTTTAATTATTCAAGATCTACGGCAGTGATTTTATAACTGCTATTATATCCATACCAACCACTGCCATAGATTTCTGGTGCAAACGGTGCCAACCGCTGCATTAGACCTATGGCAACAGTTAAGAAACTGCTGCTATAGATTACCTATAGCAGCGGTTATATAACTGCTGTTATAGATAACCTATGGCAGCGGTTACATAACCGCGGCCGTCACTGTAGCCTATAGCAGCGGTTGTTGCAGCGGTTGTTAGAATCGCTGCCATAGATCGATCTATTACAGCGATTTATAAACCGCTACAATAGACTATCTATGACAGCGATTCTAACAACCGCTGCAACAACTGCTGCTATAGAGCTACAGTGACGGCCGCAGTAACAACGATTTTTTAACCACTGTCGTAATCCTTTTTTGTAGTAGTGATAGCATAATATATGAATCCCATGTTAGATGATAAATACTCATTCTTGGTACTTTTCTCATCGATCATGAGATGCTTGATATTGAGCAACCTTAATTATTTTATAATGGAAATAGGATTTACTAGAATTAGTGCCTTGACAAAATCATTTTTAAATGAAATGCAAACAAAATGTATATTATTTTAAAAACAATTGTTTTAAGATGGGGGAAGTTCTTTAAGCAAACAATCATCAATCCACATTTAAACATAAATCTAGAAACTAATGCATTTCAAAATCTAATAGAAATCGTTCATATGGCCACTATGGGATTGAAAAGTTCTGTCGTGGTTCAATCAAAATATTCAATTCGTGCTGGTTCTTCCACTAATTCAAATACGCATGTATTATGAATTTGCTACCTTCGCCAACTCAAACACACTTTCTAAACCCAAGCATGGCGAAGTGTTATAAAACAAGACAACTAATAAAAATTTGCCACATACCCCAACTATAAGAATTTCGAAGAACCAGGATTGAAGAATATTTCTACTTATACTTCAGCTAGTTTCCATCTGTATGGTGAGATGATTTACACCGAAACAATGGTCACCAGTTCAAGTATCATGAGGAACTCTTACCAAAAAAATTATGAGTAAATATGAGATGGCTATCCACATGATAATTGACCGAGCTCCGCCATGTTTTCAATTCAGAGCCCACTTTATCAAGTAACGTGGGGCCTCACGTGAGATCTCTATCACCAAGTGGTGACCAAACCTTTATTAAAATAGATGGTCAAAGCAACAAATCAATTTATTTTAGTTTCGAGTCATGGTGTACGTAATATAACAAAAACATTGTACTAGAGACGGAGGAGCATCAAACTAGAATCATGAAAGAAACTTCTAAAAATAAGTAATCAAAAATATATTCTAATCGATACATTAATCATTTGAACTTGGGATGTGACTATATATCTGCTCCAATTTTGTCAGATGCTTATGGTTGCACCTATACTAGTACTTCGAAATGTTTCAACAGTATCAATATCAATATCCATTGATACATATATATAAAGGAATGGTAAATATTCAATAGATTTAGATTGATAGGAACGTGCACTAGTTTTGAGCTAACGAGTCGTTGATTTTTAACTTCGGGGCTATATAATCCCGGGATATCAGCTATCAAGCACCTAACAAAATCCATCCGTCAAAACCCATTCAATAGCTGAAATTTGTGGTGGTCCGGACGCCAGTCTCGTAATATGTGGGTCGGCAACAAATTCGTTCCGTGAGAATAAGTTATCCCGCCCAACCGTACGGCGGGATAAGGTTATAAGAAGGCAGGAACAAACCTTCCGAAATTGACACTTGGGGCCTATAAGTCTCATCCCACACTACCAAGTGAGGCTCCAAGAGAAGCTCAGAAAAGTGATAGGGAGAAAGAGGGTGAAGGAAATGGGGAAAGGTGGTGAAGGAAGCGGAGATGGTAAGGAGGAGAATATGGCAGCCTGGTTGGTGTCTGTCAACACCCTTAAGATCCAACCTTACCAACTCCCACCTCTTGGTATCCATCACCTCTTTTCTTTCTTATTATTTCTTCTCTCCCATTTTTGTTCTTCATAAGATGATAATAGTTATGTTCTTCTGGTGTGTGCATGGCTTGTTTTGCATATGTATATAGTTTGTGCTATGACTTTGACCAGCTTTCTTTTGATTTTCTTATGTCATGTATATGTTTTCAGTCAGTTCATCTTGAAGAGTTTTTTTTCTTTTCAAAATATTGTGGATAAACCAGTGGTGTTTAAGCGTGATGATTGTTGTGATGATCACAGCCTGTGTTTTCTAGATCCTCTTGAAAAAACTGATCATCATTCGAGGTATTAGCTTTTCTTTCCTTTCTTATGTTTTGATCTTCTATGCGGACTAAATTAATGGTGAAATATTTTCCCTTTCAAATTTTGTGGATAAACTGGTGGAGTTTGGCGGTGGTGGTGATGACCATGGCTTATGGCGTTTTCTAGATCAAAACATTCCAAATTTCATCGATCATGTTATAGTTATCATTATTCTAGGGATCACTCTGTCGTTTCTTTCTTATGCTTTGATTTTTTTTGCTAACAAAATTGATTGTTTTCAGGTCCTCAAGATGTTCGGGTGCGGATGAAGGCTGTGGGAATCTGCGGAAGTGATGTTCATTTCCTCAAGGTTCATCTCTCCATCTCCACAGATCTGACTCCACCTAGAAACTGCGAAGCAATAGTTTTGAGACCGAATCCACTTTAAGAATTTGATGTTATCTCCAGGGATATGATATCTTCCTGAATTATTGGTGGTGCATCTCTGTTCATTAATTAGTTGTTGGGTTTGTACTGAAGTTCCATTAGTCAATCGACACAACTGCTTCAGAGGCGATGTCGTTATAGGAATTATAATTTACCGTAGAAGAGATGTTTATAGATAAGAAGTAGACCGGTACAAGAGATAGCCATTTGATTTCTCAAGCTAATTAGTTTTTAAGAGAACTACATAAACAGCGACATATCATCGAATGTGAGAGCTGTGCTAGAGTTTAGGAGGTCTGATCATGGACAAAAAAATTTGGGTGAATTGTTAAATATAGTTTATTGAGATCTACAGGTTGCAATTCTTCAAAAGCCCAACTTGAGAAGCATTGATGTTTGTTCATCAACGGTCGAACAAGCTATGCGTTCTGTCCTAATGATGTACCGGTGTACATGTGACAAATTGGTGTCATTCTAAGGCATACTGGAATATTCTTATATGAGTAGGATGGGACGTGGAGTATGGTGTGATGGAAGGGTTTGGAGATGGGAGTATGATGGAACGCTTAGCACCGAATCTGCACAACTTTATAATCCAATGTGAGCAGGAAAATAATATAATATATATAGTCTTTCAAAAGTTGTTGAAGATGACAACAGATATTGATAAGTCTCTAAGAAAGAAGGCAAGATTGGTGACATTAGAACGAACCTTCTTTCCTGCAGAAAGTCTGATCACGGAGCATAGGCTAATAGTTTTGAATGTATGCATGAGAAAAGAAAAAGAACCGACTCAGATGTCTAGGAAAGATTGGTGGTCTTACAAGGGGAAAATAGGGATCCAATATCTTTTTTGGGTATACTTGTTGAAGAAGGGAATGCATGCTGAAAACTTGTACCGGATTAAGTGGTAAGCAGAATTAAAAGAAGAGAAATTCTTGGGATTAGAAAACTCTAAATTCTTGGTTTGTTAGCCATTATTACCCATGGATCTATTGATTAATTGAGTTTTACACGTGGATGCAGTTATTAACTTATGTTGTTAATGTTACTCGAAACTGCAGACAATGAGTTTAGCCCATTTTGTCGTCAAAGAGCCTATGATAATTGGGCATGAGTGTGCTGGGGTTATAGAAGAGGTGGGCGGTGAAGTGAAGTCCCTGGCTGTAGGTGACCGTGTGGCATTAGAACCAGGGATCAGCTGCGCACGCTGCAAGTACTGCAAGGGTGGCCGCTACAACCTCTGCCAGGAGATGAAGTTCTTTGCCACTCCTCCTGTTCATGGTTCCTTGGCTAATCAGGTATTTATATTTTTGAGATTTTTTCAATTTTTTACCCTATTGCTGGATTCTATTATAATATATATATATATATATATATATATATAATCGGTGCTTTAAAAGCAAGGATTACATGGCAAATATTACTGCATAAATTAACTCCAATTAACCTCAAGAACCATGTTGATGTCAACTAAATCCATTTAGCCAGATTTTTACTTTCATGCTACTCATCCAAAAGGAACTTGCAGGAATAAAATAGTTAACAAAAAAAAAAAAACTCTTTTTGGTGGAACAATATCCTAGTACATTCTACCTTTCATCTATAGGTAGAATAATGCATAAATTTGATACTTTATATGCTATAAATTTGAAGCTTTAATATTCTTCTGCTTTTCTCGTCATTTATTCATGCATTTCCCTACTTAACAATTATCATATCAGAATTGCACCAAAACTTTCAGATTCGGGCTAAAAGGACAGCTCGCTTGATGTTAATTATCTCTCTCATCTCTTGGCAGGTGGTGCATCCTGCTGAGCTCTGTTTCAAGCTTCCGGACAATGTAAGCTTGGAGGAAGGGGCAATGTGTGAGCCCCTCAGTGTTGGGGTCCATGCGTGCCGTCGTGCTGGTGTTGGTCCAGAGACAAACGTGCTAATCATGGGAGCTGGACCAATAGGCTTGGTCACAATGTTTGCAGCTCGTGCTTTTGGTGCTCCAAGAATAGTTCTAACGGATGTTAATGATCACCGTTTATCAGTTGCAAAGTCTCTTGGAGCAGATGATATTGTTAAAGTTTCTACCAACATGGAGGTTTTACTATTTTTCTCTTCCTTTTATGTTTCCTTGTACGATAAACATTGCCATAAAATTCTTACCTCTAGATAACGATGTTTTTTCTTCCGTTGCCAACTTTGAAAATATTTTAACATATGATAAGAGTCTTTTACTTATAAATGTAACATAAAATTAATATTTTCTTTCCCTTTGATTATGTCTTATATGTCAGTGGCTATCTTGATTCCTTATTCCTGTCTCTTTTTTTTCCTAACCATGTGCACTTTATTGTGCGATAAGCTCTTACATATAAGTTAATTGCATAAGAGTACAATGGAAGATTGCTTAGGCCTTAGACTAACAGATACACTGTAGATGAAACAGGATGTAGATTGCTTCTCATCCTAGGAAGCACAAGTTGAGAAATTGGAATAAGAAAGGGGCTTAATTCTTGTTCTACAGAATATCACATGCTACTTGGGGCTTCCAGAACAGGAACTTAAATTCCTGTTTGGTGTCCCTTTATTTAGCACATTTCCTGTTTTTAGAAACAAAGCATGGAAAGCTAAAAAAAAGACTTGTTTGGTACTCCTGTTCTATTTTCTATTTTTTTTTTTCAAAAAAATTATCTAAATTTTTGAAAAAGGATGAAGCAAAAAATCTCGCTTTCACTTTTTGTAGAAACGGTGAACTAAAATGAACTGGAACTTGTTCCGATGGTCCTACCTGCCTGCATAGCAACCATAGGTTCCATGTTAGATCCTTGGATGGTGCATCCCGAAAATTGGATTTGGATAATTATCGTATAGATTTGGCTCCTTTCCTCTTTCTTGATAACCTTTCCACCGCTGCCACGGACGACACCTCAGCCACTGCCACCACCACTATCGCTGCGTTGCTGCCACCTCCATTGCCGCTGCCACTTTTGCCACCGCCTCCACCGATAACTACCAACATGATCACCACTCACCTCCATGATTGGCATAGCCACCGCCTCCATGATCCTTGGATGTCGCTCCCGTTACCATCTCAAGGAAGAGGGGTTAGTTTCTGATTCTTTTTTTTTCTTACAAAAATAAAATATTTCATTGCACCAAACATGTGCATGTTTTTTGAGAATTTCAAAATAAAATAGGAACGGAATTTTTTTTAATTTTGAATTTTAGGAAAACGAAAAGCGAAAGTGCTTGCAAATGCAACATAAATTACCAAGTTACCAACCACTCGAGCTCTTGGAGAGGGCAAGAAAATGCTGTTCAATGACAATGGGCTTTTTCACAAGCATGGCTTTTCGTCTTTTTGGTCCCGGACAATGAATTATAACTCAAGACTAACCAATTATTTTCATTGGCTACATGTCTTCCTTCATTTTAGCTTTTGGCTGCATGGGGGGGAGACATAAAGCTTTGAATCTCTGATGCCAAAGTACACTTCCTAGGAATTAGAAATCAAGTTTTATGGACAAAATTTTCACCAAAGATATCCCTAAAGTAAGGTTTAAGAACAAAAATTTCAGACTTCCAACTGATGAACGAACTTGTCCTCTGGGAGGGGATTGCTGTTATTGTTTTAATTTTCAAGACCAGTGAAAACTACTAATTTACACATGCTAGCATGGTTCATATATACTTCGACGTACCTAATTCCTTACACATGGTTGGTGTGGGCAATATATGGTTATTGTTGTGAGTGGGGACGCTACAAAGTAGTGACACAGGTGCTCTGAGAGGTGCAATTCAATTTTCAAGTGCATTAGAGCATGAAGGTTGATGCAGGTGAAAGGACAAGGTGAGATTTGATCATTCAAAATCTTGATGCAATTCTATGCTTGATTTGCAATGGACATGTCATTCATGGAACATTGATATGATAAGTCCAGATATATTGCCATCTTTAGAATGTGGGGTCAATGCAAGAGGCTTGGTAGAATTGGCACTACATGGAAAAGGGCAAACAATTTATACTGACTCATGGTACATCCTACAGAGGATTCAGAACAATCCAGAAAGCAGTCAAAGTTGATAACAATTATTGCTTATTAAAATTACCGATTGTTTTCTCACGACTCCTTGTTCATAAGCTGCTCTCTTTATTCTTTTATAGGATGTTGATGAGGAGGTCATTCAGATACAAAAGGCTATGGGTGCTGATATTGATGTCACCATTGATTGTGCTGGTTTTAGCAAAACAATGTCGACTGCTCTCGATGCTACTCGTGCCGGTGGTAGAGTTTGCCTCGTGGGAATGGGCCACCATGACCTGACCGTCCCCCTTACTCCCGCTGCAGCGAGGTATCGTCATTTTCATTTTTTTAAAGGAAAGCTGTCGAACTCAATGAGATGCGTACTTTGTTATGAACTTGATGTGGCAATTGCTTATATCTTTCTACCCTCTTTTGATACAGAGAGGTTGATATACTTGGTGTCTTCCGCTACAAGGACACTTGGCCATCGTGCATTGAGTTCCTGAGGACTGGAAAGATCGATGTAAAGCCTTTGATAACTCACAGGTTTGGATTCTCTCAGGAGGAGGTGGAGGAAGCATTTGAGGTCAGTGCCCGTGGTCGTGATGCAATCAAGGTGATGTTTAATCTGTAGCCGTCGAGACATGAGCCATGATTGCAGAGTCTGGATCTGGATCTCATGCTGTTTGTATAGAATAATGGTTTGATGCCATACTATGAGATAAAAGTGAATCCAGTGAGTGCATGAGTTTAATCTGTGGTCGTCAAGACATGAGCAATTTGTGTAGAGTCTGGATCTGTCTCTTGTGGTTGTATGGGAATGATGGTTTGATGCATCCTATGAGATAAAAGTGAGGACAGCCTCTGTATATATCCTCTCTCTTTACTCCTTTACTTAAAAATCCAGTTTTCTTTGCCTCTGGTTTCTTGTTTAACATGTCTTTTTCCCCCCGTGCTCCTTATTAGAAATTCATCTTCTGTTATCACCTGCTTTCAAACTATCAAGTGGTGATCAGATGGCAGCTTTTGACATTTTAAACATGATCTTCATTTTAATGTAAAACATAATCTATGTTTGGTAAATGATGATGGCCAAAACTATATCTCAACTGCTTTGAATGTCAAAGAGAAGAGTTCCAAAATTCCTTTAATAAAATGATATAGACTGGTTTTTCAATAAGAAAATGCACTCTATGATGAAACCTATAAGAACTACAAAATGATTCTATCTTGTTAATAAATGCTTGCATCATCTTTATTTCTTTTTGTTGTGATGGCAGGGAGAGTAAGGAGCTAAGAAGAAAAAAGAGAAAAGAACAAGGGCATACAATATTTATGTGGGTTTGGTCTATTGATTTACATCCATGATCAAACATGACGCAAAAATTTTACTATATAAAACATAACATTACAAAGTACAAAATTCCTTCTGTTGGTGCAGATGTCCGTCGCCGCCGGAGGTCGCCGCAATCGAGGCCGCTGGGCGCCGCCGGGGACCTGCAAAACGAAGTCCCATCCGGAACCGGTGGGGTGGTGGCTCCGGCAGGACCCTCCGACGGTCAAGTTAGTTTCCGACCAACAGTAATGGAGTGCTCGGAATGAGTTCCGGAGCTTAGAGATGTGGAGGAAAGCTTAGGGAGTCGAGAGTTCAGGGAGCTTAGCCTTAGTGTGTCGGGAGGGTCCTTGATATAGCGGAGCTTGATGGTGACAACTGCAGCCGCGTGCTGGCGGGCCGCTCGAGGTTCGGCGGAGTCAGTCTCACTGGTGCCGCGTGCGGCGGATTGAGGGTGACAGCCATCGCCGCCTGACAGTGGGTCGCTATCGCCCGCGGCGGACTGACTGATGGTGCGGCGGACTGACTGATGGCGCGGTGGACTGACTGATGGCGATGGTTGCAGAGCTTGCCGAACGAAGGGTTGAAGGCCTTCGTTGTGTGCCCATTTCGGAGGAGTTCGGGCTCCTGAAGAGGAAGATAGGAGGGAGTTCGGCTCCCATAGGCGTCTGGCTAAAGGTATGCAGCTAAGGCTCGTCCGCAGAAGAGTTCGGCTGCTGAGAATCCGAAGCCCGGCCGTTTGGGGTTCGGCCGGCTGTTGGACTTCGGCTGAGGCTCGGACACTTGAGAGTTCGGTAGGAGCTCGGTCGGCCGAAGTTTGATGAGGGCGACCGCTGAGGAGTTCGGCCCAGTGACGACTGCTGAGGAGTTCGGGCTCCTAAGAGACGACTGCTTGGGGATTCCACTAAAGCCCGTCCGCTGAGGAGTCGTCCGTCGCCGCCGGAGGTCGCCGCAATCGAGGCCGCTGGGCGCCGCCGGGGACCTGCAAAACGAAGTCCCGTCCGGAACCGGTGGGGTGGTGGCTCCGGCAGGACCCTCCGATGGTCAAGTTAGTTTCCGACCAACAGTAATGGAGTGCTCGGAATGAGTTCCGGAGCTTAGAGATGTGGAGGAAAGCTTAGGGAGTCGAGAGTTCAGGGAGCTTAGCCTTAGTGTGTCGGGAGGGTCCTTGATATAGCGGAGCTTGATGGTGACAACTGCAGCCGCGTGCTGGCGGGCCGCTCGAGGTTCGGCGGAGTCAGTCTCACTGGTGCCGCGTGCGGCGGATTGAGGGTGACAGCCATCGCCGCCTGACAGTGGGTCGCTATCGCCCGCGGCGGACTGACTGATGGTGCGGCGGACTGACTGATGGCGCGGCGGACTGACTGATGGCGATGGTTGCAGAGCTTGCCGAACGAAGGGTTGAAGGCCTTCGTTGTGTGCCCATTTCGGAGGAGTTCGGGTGGCCGAACGGGCATCTGGGAGGAGTCCTGCCGCTTGGAGTCCAAGGAGCTCGGTCGTCAGGAAGTTCGGCTGGCGGTGGGAGTTCGGCCCGGAGCCTGGCGCTGGAGATTCGGCACTAAAGCCCGTCCGCTGAGGAGTTCGGCCGCTGAGAGGACTTCATTGAAGCTCGGCCGCTTGGAGTCGGTTCGAAGGAGTTCGGCCGTGGGGAGTCCGAAGGAGTTCGGCCGAAGGGGAAACCCGGGAGGAGTTCGGGTGGCCGAACGGGCGTCTGGGAGGAGTCCTGCCGCTTGGAGTCCAAGGAGCTCGGCCGTCAGGAAGTTCGGCTGGCGGTGGGAGTTCGGCCCAGAGCCTGGCGCTGGGGAATTCGGCAGCTAGGTAGTTCGGCCCGGACCTTGGCGAAGGGGAGTTCGGCCTCTAGGCAGTTCGGCCGTGGTAGGGGCTCGGCCTGGCGCCCGGCGCTAAAGCTCTTCAGCGGCTACTGGGTACATTGGGCCGAGCGTCGGGCCAGGCTTCGGCAGGAGCGGGATTTATCCCCAACAGTAGCCCCCCCACTCCCGAGTTCAAAGATTGAAGGGAGGGAGTACCAAAACAGGCGACTGCCGAAGTCTTCTTCCGGGCTCCGCATTTGTCGCAGCTGAAGCTCGGGGGAGGTCTCATCTCCAGCCAATATTGACGCTGAAGTTGAGGCTGAGGTCCGAAGGAGACCTCGTCTTCTGCAGTGAAGCTTGCCGTAGACTCTGGGGCTCGGCCTTGGACCTTGCTCACGTTAGGACGAGGTTCTCCTCTTGTTCCTAGCGGGCTGTGGGGCACATCCGGACCGTCGTCCGAGCTTCTCCCCCCATCCCGTCCTTGGTGGACGGGGTCTTCGACTTTGCTCTCGTTAGGACGAGGTTCTCCTCCTGTTCCCAACGGGCTATGGGGGCACATGGGGACCGTCGTCCTCGCCTCTCCCCCCATCCCGTCCTTGGTGGACGGGGCCTTCGACTTTGCTCATGCTAGGACGAGGTTCTCCTCCTGTTCCTAGCCGGCTGTGGGGGCACATGAGGACCGTCGTCCTCGCTTCTCCCCCCATCCCGTCCTTTGTGGACGGGGCCTTCGACTTTGCTCACGCTAGGACGAGGTTCTCCTCCTGTTCCTAGCCGGCTGTGGGGGCACATGAGGACCGTCGTCCTCGCTTCTCCCCCCATCCCGTCCTTTGTGGACGGGGCCTTCGACTTTGCTCACGCTAGGATGAGGTTCTCCTCCTATTCCTAGCCGGCTGTGGGGGCACATGAGGACCGTCGTCCTCGCTTCTCCCCCCATCCCGTCCTTTGTGGACGGGGCCTTCGACTTTGCTCACGCTAGGACGAGGTTCTCCTCCTGTTCCTAGCCGGCTGTGGGGGCACATGAGGACCGTCGTCCTCGCTTCTCCCCCCATCCCGTCCTTTGTGGACGGGGCCTTCGACTTTGCTCACGCTAGGACGAGGTTCTCCTCCTGTTCCTAGCCGGCTGTGGGGACATTTCCGCTCGCTTTTTTCCCAGCGATCCTGAAACGATAGTGTCGAGCAACAAGGTTTTATTGAGGGAAACTACTGGTAGTACATTCTCAGGTTTTCTGAGTTCCAAGGTCGGGGAAGCGCTAGTCCTCCGAGCTCCTTTAGGCGATAGGTTCCAGGTCGGATGACCTCTACCACTTCGTACGGACCTTCCCAATTTGGGACGAGCTTCCCTTGACTCTGGGGCTGAGAGACGGCTGCTCGTCGGAGCACTAAGTCCCCAACTCTGAACGCCTTGCTTTTGACTCTGGAATTGTAATACCGAGCCACCTTCCATTGGTAGGCGGCCATCCGGATGCGGGCTGCCTCCCTCTTTTCTTCTAGAAGGTCGAGGTTGGCTCTGAGGTCCTGGGAGTTGAGTTGCTCGTTGAAGCCCACGATTCGAGCAGACGGGAGTTTGAGCTCGATCGGGATGACTGCCTCGGTGCCGAAGGCCAAGGCGAAGGGTGTCTCGCCGGTCGGTACCCTCTGCGTTGTTCGGTATGCCCAGAGGACGTGGTAGAGTTCGTCTGCCCAGGCCCCTTTTGCCCTGTCGAGCCTCGTTTTGAGGCCTTGCAGCAGGGTCCGATTGGTCACTTCGGCTTCCCCATTGGCTTGCGGATGAGCCACCGATGTGAAGTGGTGGGAGACGTTTAGTCCTTCGCAGAACTCGGCAAACCGGGCTCCAGCGAAACTGTCGCCCATTATCGATTATGAGGGTCGGGGCAGGCCGAACCGGCACAGACTAGCGTCTTCCAGACGAAGTCCTGCACCTTGGCCTCGGTGATCCTTCGCTAGTGGTTCCGCCTCGACCCACTTAGGTAAAGTAGTCGAATCGCGACCAGGAGGAACTTTCCGTTGTCCTCGACGCCGTTGGGAAGGGGCCGAGGATGTCCATCCCCC
The DNA here is from genome assembly GCA_006176705.1 of Cocos nucifera. Taxonomy (NCBI): domain Eukaryota; kingdom Viridiplantae; phylum Streptophyta; class Magnoliopsida; order Arecales; family Arecaceae; genus Cocos; species Cocos nucifera. The sequence continues at coordinate 1,501,955 of QRFJ01000108.1, read as the reverse complement.
ACTGCGCGAAGGGCCAGGGTGCAGCTGAGCGGAGTGAGATTCGGATGCCGGCTGCCTCTTGCACGCTGGCGTTCTTCTGGCAGCGATCACACTTTCTTCACGTATTCCACGTGGAATCACGAAACAGGGTTGGCCAGTAGTACCCCTTGCCGAAGTAGTCTTTTTCGACAGGGATCCTGGCTCCTGCGTGACTTCCCGCAGAGTCCTTCGTGGACATCCTGTAGCGCGATGGGCGGCCTCAGAGGGTCGGAGGCACCTCAGCAACGGGAGGGAGTACGACCTTTTATATAACCTGCCTTCGTACAAGACGTAGCGGAAAGGCTTGACTCCTGAGCTTCCGAGCTTCTCTCCGAATCGTGAGGGAGGACCCCCTTCTTCGAGGTAGGCGATCAGCGGATCGATCCAGCTGGGCTCGAAGTCCGTCCGCAGGATGGCCTGAGGTTCCTTCGGTGGTCGGGCACTTTAGAGTTTCCAGAAAATACTTCTTTGGGCAGTTCGGCCGGGGCAGAAGTGGCCAACTTGGAGAGAAGGTCGACTCTCGCATTGTATTCCCGTCCTCGAAATATGTGACCGAATGTCTGAAGCTGTCGAAGACTGAAGTATTAAGTTCTTCACCTTCCCGAGGTATCATCACCATGCTTTCCTCCCGCGCCTCGTAGCTGCCGCTGACCTTGGCCGACCACCAACTGGAAATCGCTATAGATTGAAGCCGACCCACCTTCAATTCCCTGGCTATCTGCAGCCCGGCTATCAGCGCTTCATACTTCGGCCCCATTGTTGGTTGTGGAAACTCGAAGCGCAGTGCGTACTCGGCGACGATCCCCTCGGGGCTAACCAGGACCAGCCCCGCGCCAGCCCAGCTAGAGTTGGACGAGCCATCCACGTGCAGGGCCCAGGCGCCTTCAAGGGAAGGTCGGCCCTTTCTTCAGGTGGGGCTCGACCGCCACAGCTCGGCTTCGTCTAGGGCCTTGGTCTCCGCTCCGATGATCGATCTCGCTTGATTCAAGCTCGGCTTCAACTGGTGCGGAATTGTGCATTCCAGCATGAAATCCGCCAGTATCTGAGCCTTGATCGATGGCCTAGGCCGGTAATTGATGTCGAACTCCATGAGCTCGATCGCCCATTTGGCGATTCTTCCTGAAGCGTCTTGCTCCGATGGAAGGACGGCTCTTTATTGGTTGGTCCGTGAGGACCGTTATGGTATGCTCCTGAAAGTAAGGTCGGAGCTCGCTGGCTGCGATTAGAAGACAGTAAATTAATTTTTCTAACTTAGAGTACCTGATCTCCGCATCCCTCAAGGACTCGGCTCACGTAGTAGACTGGTTGTTGCGCCTTTCGCATTCTTCCCTGACCAGGACAGCCGCCAGGGCTCCATTGGAGAGACAGCTAAGGTACAGGAAATAATTCCTTCTCCAGGGTTCGGGCTTTGCCAGCAGCGGGGGCGAGCCGAGGTAGTTTTTGAGCTCCTTCGAAATGCCTGTTTGCACTCCGCCATCCAGCAAAAATCCTTCGGTCGCCTGAGGAACCTGGAAGAAAGGGCAGGCATCGCTCGGCCGACCTTGAGACAAAGCGACTTCAGGGACGCCACCTTTTCCCAGGTCAGGCGCTGAACCTTCCTTAATTGTCCTCGGAGCAGGTCATCTCCTCGAATGGCTCGGATTTTCTCGGGAAATTCGCCTCGATTCCGCGTCTCGACACCATGAATCCCCAAAAATTTCCCAGAGGTCACGCCGAAAGGCGCACTTGGTCCGGGTTCAACTTCATCTTGTGCCTCCTAAGTGCACCGAAAGGCTTCTTCAAGGTCGGCGAGGTGGTCCGTCGAGGCTCGACTTTTGAATGAGCATGTCATCCCACGTACACCTCCATGTTGCGGCCGATCTGCCCTTGAAGACCTTATTGAACCAAGCGCTGGTATGTGGCTCCTGCATTCTTGAGTCCGAAAAGGCATGACCCTGTAACAATAGAAGACCTCGGTCAGTAATAAAGGTGGTCTTTTCTTCATCCTCGGGCGCCATGCGTATCTGGTTATAACCAGAAAATGCGTCCATAAAAGGTGAGGAGCTCGTGGCCCGAGGTTGCGTCCACCAGCTGATCGATCCTCGGTAGGGGGTAGCTGTCCTTTGGGCAGGCTTTGTTCAGCTTCTTGAAGTCGACGCACATCCTCCATTTGTTGTTTGCTTTTTTGACGAGGACCACGTTCGAGACCCAGGTCGGATAGTTGAACCTCCCGGATGAGTCCGGCTTCGAGGAGCTTATCCACTTCTTCGACTACCGCCTTCTGTCTTTCTGGGGCTTGGCGGTGTAATTTTTCTCTGATGGGTCGGTGCCTCGGGTCGATGGCCAGCCGATGTTCTATGAGCATCGGCGTCGATCCCTGGTACATCCGCTGGGGCCCAGGCGAAGACGTCCGCATTCCTTCTGAAGGAAAGCGACGAGCTGTCCCCGAACCTCGGCCGCTAAGGTTGGAGCCGATCCGCACCTCATGCCCCGGGTCTCCATCATTAAGGACACAGGGACGAGGTCTTCCGCAGGTTCGCCCCGCTCCTCAGTGAGGTCGTCGCGGACGTCCAGTCCGTCAACAAGACAAGGGGTCGGGCCGGTCTCCCTCGCGCAGGGCGATCGAGTAGCAGTACTTTGCCAGGGCTTGGTCTCCTCTGACCTCGCCGACTCCCATGGCTCGTCGGGAATTTCATCTTTAAGTAGTAGGTCGACACTACCGCCCGGAGTGCATTTAGGCCAGGTCGCCCAAGGATTGCATTATAGGCGGACGGGGTCCTCACGACTAGAAAGTCGACATCCGCGCCTTGGCCAATTTTGGGGATTGGCCCCGCCGTCACCGCCAAAGTCACCATGCCTTCGACCGGAATGGCGTGTGCCGGCAAATCCCTACCAGCGGGGAATTTATCAGGCTCCTAAGCGGGTCGTCAGGTAGGGACATTTTTAAGAAGGCATCGTAAAACAATATGTCCGCCGAACTTCCATTATCCACCAAAACGCGGCGTACATCATAATCAGCGACGTTTAAAGAGAAATTACAACCGCATCGTTATGCGGAAAATCGGATCCCCCGGGCGTCCTGCCTCGGTGAAGGTCACGGGCTCCGAGGTCCTCTGCCTCTTCGCCGATCCCTCGGGTTCCGTCGGTCTTTCCCTGCTTGCGAGGTCCCCCTGAGATGGTGTTAATGACGCCGAAGAGACGGCGGTCCTCCGATCCTTCCTGCCGATCTTCCCCATTCCGATGGCAATGCATTCTCGGCCGATCTTCCTCGCTCTTTAGAGCCGTCCTTTGCAGGAATCGGCCAAGCCTGCCCCGTCCGGACCAGCTCCTTCGATTTCGTCCTGGAGCTGGATGCACTCCTCGGTATCGTGACCGTGGTCACGGTGGTAAAGGCAGAAACTTGTTGGGGTTGCGTTTTCTGGGATCGGGAACGCATCCTCTCCGGCTCCGGAAGTCTGTTCCCTTGATCTTCCAGCAGCACTTGAGCCTTCGGGGCGTTGAGGGGGGCGTAGCTGTGAAAACGCCGTCGGAGGGGAGAACCTTGGCGCGGGGAGGGACCTCGTCGCGGGGAGAACCTCGCGCCGGGGGGAACTTTGGCGTCGGGGGGGACTTCGGGCCGGGGGAAACTTCGGGCGTGCCCTTCCGTCGGTGGCTTCCCGCCCCCGAGCCTGAGGTGGAGTCCGGGCACGCCCGCGACCAGGGGGAGTTCGGGAGCGCGGCCAAGCTTCGGTGCGCTTTCTTTCCTCGGCAGGCCTTCCCGCTCTGCCTACTCGTCGCTTGTCGCGAGCTTCATTATCCTTGGCCTCAAAAGCCTCTTCTGCCCGGGCATAGCTTTCGGCCCGAGCTAGCATGTCAGCGAAATCCTGGGATATTTCTTTTCCAGGGAAACAACAGGTCGTTCTTCTGAAGGCCGCCCTTGAGGGCGGCCATAGCAACTGATTGGTCCAGGTTCCGGACTTCCAGCGCGGCAGCGTTGAACCGGGTGACGTAAGCCCGGATGGGTTCCCCTCTTTTGCCTGATGGCCAAAAGAATCCGAGCCTCTGCGCGGCCGTTTGCTGGCTGACGAAGTGGGCCGCGAATTATTGACTCATTTGTCAAACGACAGATGGTCCGGCTTAAGCCCGAGTACCAATTCCTGGCCTCCCTTTGAGGTAGAAGGGAAAGCCGACACAAAATGGCATCAGCGCGCCATGGAGTAACATCTCGTCCGAAGCCTCCAAATTGGACCGGGTCTGGTCCATCGTAGCTTTCAAAATGCGGAGCTTGAAGTGGTACCTGTTCCTGCATAATTTCTGTGAGAAGGGAGGATCAGTGCAAATATCGTTACCGCGGGAGAAGAGTATGACGAAGTTCTTCTATGCGCGTCCATCTCCATGAGCCTTGGTCCAGGAAATCTTCGCGATCCTTAATCCCCAAGGTCTTCTCGCGGAAGGGGTGAAGCTTCTCCCTGGTTAGCCGCGTCCGAGCAGGGGCTCTTTGCCGGCTGCCCTTCTCTCCCGAGGGCCGGAGTTGGTAGCCCACATCGGTCGCTCCTGGACTGGATTCCGGGCTCCGGGAACCCCGCGCCGGTCGAGTGGGCGCTGGACCTCGCGAATGCGTGGCTGCACTGCCTGCACCGCCTCCGTAAGATCGCGGACCTGCGGGCCAGAAGGTCGAACCGCTCCGCATCTACCGCGAGTACGGAGCGGGCCCGTGTTGCCGGGCCGAGTGGAGCGGACGGACCCGAACGGGATCGGGCCGCGGAGCTGCGACTCCGGGTCGAGGTTCTTGGAGGCATTTTCTTTTCAGAAAAGGAATACTGAAGAGGAGGAGAGAGATCCGGAAGCAGGGAAGGAAATCGTCGCCGAGCACTCCTTTAAGAACAAGGGAACTCGAAGGTTCAGGCCCTTCCTTTAGCGCCAATCTTTGGTGCAGAAATCCGTCGCCGCGAGGGTCGCCGCAATCGAGGCCGCTGGGCGCCGCCGGGGACCTGCAAAATGAAGTCCCTCCGGAACCGGTGGGGGGGTGGCTCCGGCAGGACCCTCCGACGGTCAAGTTAGTTTTCGGCCAACAGTAATGGAGTGCTCGGAATGAGTTCCGGAGCTTAGAGATGAGGAGGAGAGCTTAGAGAGTCGAGAGTTCAGAGAGCTTAGCCTTAGTGTGTCGGGAGAGTCCTTTATATAGTGGAGCTTGATGGTGACAACTGCAGCCGCATGCTGACGGACTGCTCGAGGTTCGGCGGAGTCAGTCTCACGGGATGGTGCCGTGTGCGGCGGATTGAGGGTGACAGCCATCGCCGCCTGACAGTGGATCGGTGGATTGAGGGTGACAGCCATCGTCGCCTGACAGTGGGTCGCTATCGCCTGCGGCAGACTGACTGATGGTAATGATTGCAGAGCTTGCCGAACGAAGGGTTGAAGGCATTCGTCGTGTGCCCATTTCGGAGGAGTTCAGGCTCCTGAAGAGGAAGATAGGAGGGAGTTCGGCTCCCATAGATGTCTGGCTGGAGGTACGCAGCTAAGGCTCGTCCGCTCAAGAGTTCGACTGCTGAGAATCCGAAGCTCGACCGTCTGAGGTTCGGCCGGCTGTTGGACTTCGACTGAGGCTGGGATACTTGAGAGTTCGGTAGGAGCTTGGTCGGCCGAAGTTCGATGAGGGCGACCGCTGAGGAGTTCGGGCTCCTGAAGTGATGATGCTTAGGGAATATCGCTAAAAGCCATCCTGCAGGAGTTCGCCTGCTGAGCAGGACTGTCATTGAAGCTCGCGCTTGAGTCTGGTCCGATAGGAGGTCGATCCGGCCAGGAGGTTGGTTCTTCGACGCGGGGAGTCGGAAGAAGCTCGAGAGCTGACCCAGTGGCCTGCTGGAAGAAGTTAGGCCTCTGGTATTTCGATTGCTGTCTGATGTCGGGTTCGAACTGAAGAATTCGACTAAATCAGTGGCGCTGAGCCTCTCTTGTCGGCAACTGTTGCATTATCTGAGTTCAGCCTCGCGGGCTTCGACAGGACAGGATTTATCCCCAACATCAGTATCCCCCCACTCCCAGTTAAGAAGTTTGAACGAATGGAGACCGGCAATAGCGACTGCCGAACTTATTGTCGGGTCCCGCCATTGTCGAAGCTGAAGCTCGGGAGCGTTCATCTCCCCAGGTTTGACTTGATGATTGGAAGAAGAGCTTGGGAGACCTCAACCTGCAGGTTGTTGGACTTCATTGTCCAGCCAAAGTTGATGAGACAGATTGAAGCTCTCTTGCACAGAAGGTTGAATAGATAGCCTCATTAGACCGAAGTCTGATGTGAAGCCCCCGACCGAGGTCGGGCTCTAAGTCATTTACTCGAAACATTATCCTAGCCGAGCGCGCTGGCGGTACGTGGAGAGTTCATCTCCTACTCCTGAGTTAGCCCTAGTTCTTGGGTGAGATCTGATCATGGCTAAGGTTGCTCGGAAGGTATTATTTTAGTTGTCCTGCGCCGGTAGCTTCCTCGGGGAAGCAGTCTTATCTCTGTGCGCCAAGAGTTGGTGCTCCGTGGTTATGGACGGATGTTTTCACTCCTGTTCCCAACGGGTTGTTAGGGCACATGACCGAGGTCGGTCTCTGTCCTTCTGCTCTCACCTCATCCACCTTAGTATTGGGCTTCACTTTGCTCACAGTATGATTAGGTTCCTCTGTCCCAACGGGCTATGGGGCACATGGGTGACCGTTGCCGCCTCCCCCCATCCATCCTTGTGTACGGGGCTTCGACCTGCTCATTGCTAGGTAGGTCTTCCTCCTTTACTACTCGGCTGTGGGGGACAATGAAACCATCGTCCTCGTCCCTCCCCCATTCCATCCTTCGTGGGATGGCGCTTCGACTTTGCTCAAGTAGGCGGAGTTCTCCTCCAGTCAACGGGCTGTGGGGGGATCATCGTCCTCGGCCCGTTCGCCCCACTCATGCCTGTCCTTGGTGGACGGGCCTGTTTCGATCTGTGCTGCACCAGGATGAGTTTCCTCTCTGTTCTGCCGACGTGGTGGGGGTACATGAGGATATCGGCCTTCTGATCTGTCCTCTCCCCCATGCGTTCTTTCGTGAGGGCTTGACTTTGTCTCATCGTTGGACGGTTCTCCTCATGTTTCCATGT